>CM046878.1:444027850-444627850 GCA_025667525.1 Glebionis coronaria | reverse complement strand
CATCATTGCTAAGGATTTGAAGGATGAAGAGAAAGCCCGACTTGTCGCCGTGTTGAAAGATCATAAGAAGGCTATTGCTTGGAAGATTTCTGATATTCGTGGTATTGATCCTCACTTCTGCACACACAAAATTCTCATGGAGGACGACTTTAAGCCCACAATTCAAAGCCAACGAAGGGTGAATCCAAAAATACATGAAGTCATCAAAACAGAGGTTATCAAACTTCTTGATGCGGGTATGATTTACCCTATTTCGGATTCACCATGGGTTAGTCCAATCCATTGTGTGCCCAAGAAGGGCGGAATAACCGTTGTTCCCAATGAACACAACGAGTTGATTCCCACTTGTCTCGTTACTGGGTGGAGAGTTTGTATAGACTACCGCAAACTCAATGATGCCACGAGAAAGGATCATTTCCCTCTACCTTTTATGGACCAAATGCTTGAACGTTTAGCCGGTAATGAATATTACTGCTTTCTTGATGGTTTCTCGGGTTATTTCTAAATACCCATCGATCCCCAAGATCAAGAGAAGACGACATTCACTTGTCCCTATGGCACATTTGCTTACAAAAGAATGCCTTTTGGCCTATGTAATGCGCCCGGGAATTTCCAAAGGTGCATGTTAGCTATCTTCCATGACATGGTGGAACACACCATGGAAGTCTTCATGGATGATTTCTCGGTCTTCGGGGATTCTTTCTCTTCTTGCCTTGCCAATTTGGAACGTATGCTCAAGCGGTGCGAAGACACTCGCCTAGTTCTGAATTGGGAAAAATGCCATTTTATGGTAAAAGAAGGCATCGTGCTTGGACATAAGATCTCGAAAGCCGGTCTTGAAGTAGACCGTGCTAAAGTCGATGTTATCGCAAAGTTGCCTCCACCTTCAACCGTGAAGGGTGTGAGAAGTTTCCTGGGTCATGCGGGCTTCTACCGTCGCTTTATCAAAGATTTTTCTCAAATCGCTCGCCCGATGACCCACCTCTTGGAAAAATATACTCCTTTTATCTTTTCCAAAGAGTGCCTTGAAGCCTTCAACTCGCTTAAGGATAAGCTAACTAAGGCACCCGTCTTGTTACCCCTAATTGGGAGCTGCCCTTTGAGTTGATGTGCGATGCTAGTGATTTTGCTATTGGAGCGGTTCTTGGACAAAGAGTGAACAAACACTTCCAACCGATCCATTACGCTAGCAAGACAATGACAGGGGCACAATTGCATTATACGACAACCGAAAAAGAGCTTTTAGCTGTTGTCTATGCCTTTGAAAAATTTCGCCCCTATCTTGTCCTTTCCACCACAATTGTGTACACCGATCATTCCGCGCTGAAGTACTTGTTGACAAAGCAAGATTCCAAACCAAGACTTCTTCGCTAGGTTTTGCTGCTCCAGGAATTTAAAATCAAAATTCGCGATAAAAAAAGGAGCAGAAAACTTAGCCGCATACCATCTTAGCAGACTTGAGGATCCTTACCAAGGGGATCATCCGACCAAAGAAATCAATGATTCTTTTCCCTTGGAGACCTTAATGTCTATAAACTCGAAGCCGAATGAAACCCCGTGGTTTGCGGACTTTGCAAACTACTTGGCGGGTGGAATTCTCAAGGAAGGGTTGACGTCTCAACAAAAGAAAAAGTTCTTCACCGACATCAAGACTTACTTTTGGGACGACCCTTACCTATTCAAACAATGTGCCGACCTGATTATCCGCCGATGTGTTGACGGACCGGCAGCGTCTGAAATCCTTGATGTTTGCCACAAAGGACCCACCGGTGGTCACTTTGGTCCCAACTACACCGCCAAAAAAGTGTTTGATTCCGGATTTTATTGGCCCTCCATATATCGTGATGCTCACAATATGGTTAAACGATGTGATGTTTGCCAAAAGCAAGGCAAAATCACACATAAAGACGAGATGCCTCAGAATTTCATTCAAGAGTGTGAAATCTTTGATGTTTGGGGTATCGACTTTATGGGGCCATTCCCTTCTTCGAAAGGAAACAAATACATCCTTGTAGCCGTTGACTACGTCTCCAAATGGGTTGAAGCCAAAGCTTTACCCACTAATGACGCAAGGGTGGTTTGTAACTTTTTGAAAGCTCTTTTCGCTAGATTCGGTGTGCCTCGTGCCATTATTAGTGATCGTGGGACTCATTTCTGCAATGACCAATTTGCTCGAGTCATGGCTAAGTACGGTGTAAATCATCGTCTTTCCACAGCCTACCACCCACAAACTAATGGTCAGGCTGAAATATCCAACCGAGGTCTTAAGCGAATTCTGGAAAGAACCGTGGGAGAGCATCGTGCCTCATGGAATGATAAACTTGATGATGCTCTGTGGGCTTTCCGTACTGCTTACAAGACCCCGATCGGCTGTACGCCTTATCGTCTTGTGTACGGGAAAGCGTGCCACCTCCCCATTGAGTTGGAGCACAAGGCTTACTGGGCCTTGAAGTGGGCTAATTTTGATATTAACAAAGCCGGTGACCTACGCAAGATCCAAATCAATGAGCTTAATGAACTCCGTAATGAGGCTTCTGAAAATTCTTTGATCTATAAGGAAAGGACTAAGCTCATTCACGACTCTAAGATTAAAAACCGAGAGTTCCATGTTGGAGACAAAGTCTTACTTTTTAACTCTCGGTTGAAAATCTTCTCGGGAAAGCTCAAATCTCGTTGGTCCGGCCCATTCACCATTGCCCAAATTTTTCCATATGGTACTCTCGAGCTCGCTCAACCTGATGGACCGAATTTTAAGGTGAATGGCCAACGAGTGAAGTTGTACTTTGGTGAGGACACCTCTCAGGAGGTGATTCCATCCCTCACCACGTTCCCCATGAACTAATTTTGGGTCGAGTCAGGCTCGTGACTCGGTTATAAAAAACAAGCGCTCCTCGGGAGGCAGCCCGAGTATCTATCCTTTTATGTTTTAATCCCCTAAGTGTAGGGGGGACTTCTATACGTGTTTGTCTTTGTGTGGTGATGTGATTACAGGGATAAGTGCACTCTTGGAATCTTTGAAGAACCGTGCTCCCGTGTTATCCAAAATCCGGTTCTATCTCTCAACTATCGTGATTCAATTTTCTTCATACTCACATTTGAAATTGATCACTTTAGTCGTCTCTCCTTAACTTGAGTTAACCAACGTGCACAATGTCATAAGTGTAGGGGAGATTTTTCCCACATGCTTAAACATTGAGGACAATGTTTATCTTAAGTGTAGGGGGACTTTTATCGAAGTTTTAAGTGGACTTTTCCATGAAAATGCCTTCATTTAACCGGAAAATCATATTTTTCAACATTTTTCAATTTTTTTATTAACTTTGGCCATTTAGTCGTAATTTTTAAATTTTTATCGTTGCTTTCATATGTATATATCCCGCAATAAAGTCAAATTTTAATAAAGTGGTGTAGCTAGTTTAGAAGTCTTTGACAGATTAGGCCCGTTGCGTTTATTTTGACTCAACCCGAATAGACTTATCCAAGTTTATTCTAGCTAGTATCCTTAACCATGTAGACCTTAATTGGTTTATTAGGCTAAGTATCCACGAGTCTCATTTTTTGAGATTTTAAATTGTGGAGGACGAGAAATGATAGAGTCAATTATAAGTAGGTATTCTTGCACAAGCTCACTTGGTGTAATTATTTGCCTATTCTCCCATCACTTGCTATTAATTTATCTGCAATAAGTAAGGTCGTACGATTTGAAAAGTTACTTAGCTTCTAGCCCAAGATCGTTTAAAAGTTGCTCGGTAATGATAAGAGTTCATAGCCAAGGCATAACTTATGAAGCGGGGCGCGAAGATTGGCGAGTCCGAAAAGGCCCTAACAAGGCATGAGGATTCAATTTTATTGCTGAAGATCCAAGTATGTGAAAAGCATTATTCCTAAAATCAATATGAAGGATCAAGACTCACGACGAAAAGCAATCAACTCCCATAAAGATCATGGAGAAGTCTATCCGAAAAGACCCTAACAAGGTATGAGGATAAATAGATCCAAGTCCGAAAAGGAGGCGGATCGTTGTATCTCAAAATCCCAATTAGAGATTGAAGAAATAATCATGAAGTCGTGGTCAACAAAGTTGGAGTACCCCTCAAAAGTCTCCAAGTGAAGAAACTCTATTATGATGAGAAGACCATTATCTCAAGAACGTCTCTCGAAGATATGAAGTATGAAGTACATGCCAAATATCGGCCCGAGAAAGGTCTCAAATCGTGAACCAAGTTATGCCAAGATATGAACTTTTTGATATCCCGAGAAGCAGTTTTAAGAGATTTTGTCCTTTAGCTAACTATTGATCAAATCGTCCTACTTTGCTTTCAGCCTAAATAAACTATCGAAATAAGTCCAAAAATGCATCTTCATGATCATTCTAAGACAAAAATAAAATATAAGAGATACACCTAGGAATAAGGGAGTTTAAGCATTTAATTAAGCCATGTGTGTAAGTGTTTGAATTGCTAACTTATAATAACAATGATCTCGTTTTTAAGCTTAGTTTGGGGAACGTGAAACTTGAGGGTGATAAATCTTCGCAGCACCAAAGCCCTAATGTAAGTCCTTGATCTCTTTGCAAGTTATTTCCATGTAGCTATTTTCAAGTGAAAATGGTTTTCTATCCCTTTGTTACCTTTGAAGTTTTATTTCTTTAATTTTTGTTTAGTAGAATTTAAATAAGGCCAAGGTTGATTAATTATGAGAAAAGTGTAAAATTGTTTTATCACTAAGCATTGCATGAGGGCATGGCAATGGTTAAGTGTAGGGGATTTGATAGGTGTGTAAACTCCCATCCTTTTACCACTTAATTCTGGCTAAAACGAGACCAAAACACGTATTTAATATCATTTGTTTGGAATTATGCGTGGTTTTTGTGTTTATTGTGTTTTCAGAGCTAACCGGATTAATATTAAAGAAAACATGGGATTGCACGGGTTTTACTGAAGAAAAGGACTCAAGATAAAGTCTATTGTCCAAGAGATGCAAAAGATTTGAAGTCACTGGGCCTATTCGAAGATTTATCGAAGAAAAGGACCAAAGATGGAAGATTTATATAAGTCGAAGAAACTCAAGTCTATTAAACGAAGAAATTAAAAGACGAGTTGAATTTAATCGACGACAAATCCCGAATCAGAATCGAAAACGGAAACTTTTCTGAAAAGACGAAAAGACAAGAAGAACGGGAGAAATCCCACTCACCAACCAAAAGACAAGGCTATAAATAGCCCTCCCCTCACACATTTAGACGAAGTTTTTAGTTAGTCTGGAGTTTTTTCCTCTCCTCTTTTTTTTTCTCCTTTGTTCGTAGCATCACCATCACCACTAGTGTGATTGGTGATCTTAATCTTTGTTTTTCAAATCTTGTTGTTTTAATCTTTGTTTGATCTTGTTAAAACATTAATCATTCAATACAAGTTCCTTGTTTAATCTTTCCATTTCATCTTGTTCATCATCATCTTTATCCTCAAGTTCTTAAGTTTTTATTTTCTTGATTTGATCTTCAAAAGTTGTTGGGATTTGTGTTTTTGTTGATGGGATTTGTAGTTTATGGTTAGTAGATGCTTTGTGATTGATTTATTTAAGTTTTTGGTGAAAAACTTGGTGATTTTTGGATTAAAACTAGTTTCCTTGTTCTTCGGTATTGTTTCTGTACCTGGGTTTCCCAGACTTCCGAACCAAGCCAAAAGTTCCGGATGAGCTTGAAGTTCCGAATGAACATTAAAAGTTCCGGATGAGTTTTGTTTTAAAAAGTTCCGAACCAATTTTCATATAAAACTTCCGAACCGATTTCTTCCGAATCGGAACTTTGAAAAGTTCCGAACCAATTCTCGAAAAAGTTCCGAATCGGAACCACAAAAACTTCCGAACCAAGCAGAAAGTTCCGAACGAAGCCAAAACTTTCGAACCAAGTCCAAACTTCCGAATGAACCACAAAGTTCCGGATGAACCAAGATGTTCCGAATCAGTCCAAAGTTCCGGATGAAATAAAATCTTCCGAATGAATCATTAAGTTCCACATGAGTTAAGTTCCGAATCAAGGGTAAAAGTTCCGAATCAATTTTCTTTTAGAGTTGTTGTTTTACTGTTTCTTTACGTTTATTTCTCAATTTATATTTTAACTGTAATTTGAACTTTAATTTCAATTTTAATTTTAATCTTAATTTCAATTCAAGTCTTTATTAATTATCATTTAAGTAATTGTCTTTGATTTAAATTTTCATTTACACTTTTTATTAGATTAGAAAACCAAACCCTTTTATTTAGTAACCAAGAACAATCATTCCACTTAAGACCGAGATCAATTCGAGAGGACTGTGAGAGAGAATAAGAACCCTATACAAAAACACTAGTATCATGTGCCATGAGAGCATATTGAACATGCTCTTCTTCTTTAATTTCAGCAACCAAAGCTTTATCCTCTTCTACATCTTTAGCCAAATAGCTCCAATCCCATCCCATACCATCAATTCCTTGAACTGCAACCATGGCCTTAGGATCCTGAGCCTTAGCAATTTGGCTTGAGGGTTTACCAACATCAGATCTTCTAGGAGATCTGCATTCCCTCATGAAGTGCCCCATACGATGACAGTTGTAGCATTCAACTTTGGATTTATCAAATCCAGCTGTGTCCTTTGCATTGAAGGTCATCTTCTTCTTAAACCTTCTATTCCACCTGTTTGCTCTTATACTAGCAAGAGCCATATTCCACTTGATATCCATCTCTTCCAAGTGCTCATCACTTATCTGCTCAAGGTCCTCATATGTAATCACTGAACCATTGGGCAAAGAAGCAATATAAGCACATACATTATCTAGGTCCAAACCAGCAGGTTTAACTATTGGTGAGTCACTTTTGTATGTGTCAGCGTCTGAATAGGAGGCGTTGACAGGACATGTTCCAGCGTTGACACATGATGATCTAGTAACTGGATGCATGTAAGAGTCCTTCTGATCGAATTGGTCTTCACTATATGAGAAGAAGGCCATGTTACTATTAGTAGACTTACTTCCATTCTCCAAAAGGGTTTCATTCTCCAACAGCCTTAGTTTGTTGTAGATATCATCAAAAGTAGAACTTTTGTGAGTGTTGTTGGCAAGTATAGATCTTGCCTCAATCATCCACGCTTCACCAAGACTTTTAAGAAAAGTAGCATTAATGTCAACATCACCAAGTTGTGTCCCCATGAAGGACAATTTGCTTATAATATCAAGCAATCTGCTTCTCACACTACTAAGCTTCTCATTGGGTTGAGCTTTGAAGACATCATAATCATGCATGAGTTGTTTCTTCTTCTCTTCCCTAGTATCTTCATTGCCACCATATGCAACTTCAAGAGCTGCCCAAAGGTCTTTAGCAGAATCATAACCTCTGTATTTATGCTGGTTCTCTTGTCCCAAAGAGACTTTTAGAATATTTAGGGTTTTCATATCAACCCTTCTCTTTGTTATGTCTTCAGCAGACACAGCTCTACCATCACCAGGTTTTTCTATCTTATCTGCTTCTGGACATCCAGCAACAGCAGTTCTTGTAGCAATAGCAGCATCAACCTTTTCAGCTCTATTGAATGTGTTTCCATATTCAATGATCTCCTAGAGAGTGTAGTCTTAGATCCCCAGATATTGCTCAAAGTTGAATTTCCACAATTCAAAGTTAGATGCATCAAGCATGGGAATCTTGATGTTTGGCAAAGGTTGGGAGGAAGAGGTTATTTCTAGATTTGACATGATGTTGTTTAGGGTTTTGAGAAAATTAGGGTTTTGGTGTTTTTAGGGTTTTTGTGTTCTTTAGGATCAAAAGTTCCTCAACAAGCTCTGATACCACTTGTTGATCCCAAACTTAGATCGATTTAGCTTTATGTATATGTGATTAGATCAAGTAGTACACTTAGAGAAACCTTTGTATATGTATATGACAATCTAAGTGTTATGCAAAATTAACACTTAAACAAGAACACACAAGATGTAAACAAACTTTCACTTTGATTAATGATATCAAACTTGCTTACAATGAAAGTAGTTTACGTATGAAAACTTATTTTGAACAATAACCTAAAGGTCTTCTTTTATAGACATAAGAAGCCTTGTACAATAATCGACGTATCAACTATTCTAGGTAAAGATAAATATAGAAAATACATTGTTGTTCCTATCTTAACTAGAAGTAATCTATAATACAATAAACGCGTAGAGTATATCCTTCCATCAGTGCTTGTCTTCAATGTATCAACGCTTGACTTTGTCTTGTCAACGCTTGAGCTGTCAGCGTTTGTATTACTCCTGTCAACGCTTGTTTTACTCTTGTCAGCGCTCAAGTAGACTGGCTATAATTTATTACCAACATCCCCAAACCACAAGCTCCCAATACCTTGATAATATTCTTACCAGGGTATTTAGATCACTTGTAGCCCAAAAATTCCAAGAATGTACCAACGACTTAGCAAAATATCAAGTTTTTGGGAAATTATGCAATTTCTTGCACAATCTTTAAAAACAGGTTTTAGGATTCAAGATTCAAAAACATTAAACATAAACAAGCATAGATTAAGATGGCACTTGGAATTCGTCACACAATTTCAAACACAATTCATTAATAGTGAAGGAGGATTTACAGAAATGTTGACCAAAGGAAATCCAAGAGCAACTGAAAATGTAAAGACCTAATGCCTTTATATAGGCTACAATGAGACTAAGGACGCTGAAAAATAACATAAACCCTAGTTGTAAAGTCCCCAATTTGCCCTTGTAGGTTTGAATTTTCTTGAGTACATGTGAGTTTTTCTTGGACGTTTGTGGAGTAGCAAGCATGTGGAATTGATCAAAGGGCTCATAAGGTGCTTAAGTTTAAATCAAGAATCTTGGGCGTTGGATGGCTGGCTTGTTTTGGCATTTTCCTCACATACGTATGCATGGGGCTATTCATGTGAGCCTTGGGGTGATGTGGCAGGGAAAGTAAGAGTTGGGTTATGTTTATGATTACCCTAATCATAATTCTGGAGGTGATAAAGGTTTAATTTTTGCTTAATCAATAAACCCCAATTCATGTTCTTGAGTGAATAGTAACAAGTTTAATCTGATTTGGGTTTTAAAAATTATGTTAAGAGCCAAATATTAAACTAATCAGAGATTAGGTAATATTGTTGTGAGTGGAAGGCTGATGTGGAGGAAAGGTGAGCTCCCATTGGTTGGTTTTGGTGAGTGGGGCAGGTGTCACAATGTGGTTGGTTAAGGTAAGTTTTGTGTCTGCCAACTTTAGTCCTTCTCCTTTCTATCTTCTTTCATTTCAGTTATAACTTGTGTCAACACCCATTTCCTTTGTTATCAACTTTTCTTTTTCACACATTTGCCCCAAATACTTTTCCAAAGTATTTTTAGGGGTATTTCTTGCCATTTGATGATTCTTGAAGGGCTGTTTTGGCATTTTCTTCAAGTATTATAGTCTTGACTTGTATGATTGACTTTTTGGAGGACTTATGTTGACAAGTATTGATTTTTGAGGGACCATTCTTGCCAAGTCTTCCAAGTGGAGGGCCCTTTTTGTAAATTTGACGAACTTTAAGGACCAATCTTGTAATTATGAATATACAAGGGTTTAAAGTGTCAATTATTCAATATTGGAGGACCCTTCTTGTACAATCTTCATTTCTTCAAGGGTTTTTCTTTGAAAATCAACACTAGGGCTTGGTTCATTGTGCGGCGTCATTTCCCGTGTTCGTTTTTGCTTGTTTCTTGTGATCTTTTGTCATTTTCTCAATACCCGTACCTAAAATACACATGTAACAAACAGAAGCATATATTTGGCCTTTTTCATGATATTTTATGCATTTTAAGCACGTTTTGGACGATGAGACTATGTATAAAAGCAGTCTCATCACTCCCCCATACTAAACCATTACCGTGCCCTCACGCAATGCTAGAATAAAGTATCGTAGCACCTCCAAAATTCATTTTTATTCACTTTTATTAATGATAAACTAGCTACACTACTACTATTACTACTACTTTCTTTTTAGACATAATGTATGATCTTCATCGCAAAATGGGACGTTTAGGTTCATAGAACAAGAACACGTGAATGCTTCGTTAGAAATAATTTCGTCATCCTCAATTTTCACCCCAATTCCATGCTAAGTGTGCAACGAGATCATTGTCATTATAAGTTAGTAATGCTAACACTACTCATTTGCCCTAATCATGTACTTATCTTCCCATTTTCCTAAGTTGTATCTCTTATATTTTATTTTGTCTTGAATGTTTCACGAGGATACATTTTTTACTTATGTGATGATAGAGATTTAGGTCTAAAAGTAGAGTCCTAACGGTGTAACCAAGACCATTGAATTAATAACCCCTCCTAATAGACAAGGATGTCAAAAATTTAAGTCAACAAGAAGGATCGATAAACACGATTTTATTACGGTTTTGAACATGTGACTTATTACCAAGACTTTTATACGCCCCCTATTGGATGGGCCTTATTATCATAGGTTTACCTCCATCTTTTATTCAACTTCTCCATGAAGCTTTTATTATGACTTCGGTCTTTCCTTGCCTTTTATTTAACCTCGCCATGAGGTGTTTATTATGGCCAAAGACGTATATCCTCACGCTAAGGCGAATTTTGGATCTTTAAAGTTTCAAAGATTAAGGCATAATTCACTTTCAATTTCGCATAGATTTTCGGCCTTGTGAGCTTCAAATAGTTTGCTTGATTTAGGTGAGCACTTGAAATCTTATTATTGGGTGAAGCTTTCGATTATTCGGGTTGCCAATACTTCAAAACCGTGACGCTGACGATACCTTAATGTCTTCCCAATTTAATTACATGGAAGCTACTAGAAAAGACTAGAAACCAACAATCAAGACTAAACCGCTAAGTCAATAATTATTAAGCAAAATATATTTACAAACGAAGGGAGAATAAGCAAATAACGAGAACACATAAGTTTTTGAAAGAATACGAATATTCTACGTTTAGCATAGTAACTTATAATTAACTTTATCATTTCTCGTCCTCATTTAAGAGACTTAGCCTAATATAAAGTTAAGGAATCAAAGCAAAGTGCTCAACACGCACGGTCGAGTCAAAAATTATTCTTATTCTCGCCATCGGAAAATCTACATTCGTGTCTTCAAGCGCTTATAAAACATGAGGAAAATTTTAAAATTTGGCCAGTTTTAGCCTTATTTTGTAACAAAAACGATAAGCAAAAAGATAAAATTTGGAAAGCGTGAAGGTTTGGCAAGGAAAGTATCTATTCACCCCCCATACTAAAGTTAAACATTCTCCTCAATGTTTCGAGGCTAAGGGTTGGAAACCACCATACTAGAGACGAAGTCGAATGCTTAATCTAGCATGAAAAGGGTGTAACCGTTAAATTTAAAGCCGTTTATGAAGTGTGCTAAAAACCTAAGGTTAGTGTTGATCCCAAACTTAGATCGATTAGCTTTGTGTATACGAGATTAGATCAAGTATAGCACGTAGAGAAACCTTTGTATATGCTTTGTGAATCTAAGTGTTATGCGGAATTTAACACTTAAACAAGAACACAAGATGTAAACAAAACTTTCACTTTGATTATGAATGTCGAACTTGCTTACAATGAAAGATGTTTACGAATGAAAACTTATATATAACTTGATATTAAACATTAACCTAAAGGCCTTCTTTTATAGACTAAGAAGCCTTGTACAATAAGCTACGTATCAACTATTCTAGGTAAAGATAAACATAGAAAATACATTGTCGTTTCTATCCTTACTAGAAGTATTCTAGAATATAATAAACGTGTAGCTTATATCTTCCATCAGTGCTTGTCTTCAATCTGTCAACGCTTGACTTTAACTTGTCAACGCTTGAGCTGTCAGCGCTTGCTTTGTTCCTGTCAACGCTTGTTTTGTTCTTGTCAGCGCTCAAGTGATCTGGCCTTAATTTATTCCCAACAATCCTCCCCTAAACTTGATATCCACTCTTATGATCAAGTTTCTGAATAAGCATTAAGAACTTGGAGGAGTCTGACAAACCTTCTTATATTGGTAATGAATAAATCTGATCAAATTCTTTGCCACGTCACTTGAATAATCTATCTCCAGCTGAGTGTCCTTCATCTTTTCCAAAACAGCCTTGGATATGAAATACTGAGCATCCACAAGTAGATACTCAACAAACTTTGTAGAACTCAAATGGTATACACCAGCAGCTGAATATAACCTCCATTGAAGACCACTGAGGTCATCTTCAAGATCCTTCCATATTTCAGGATCTTCCTCATTTGTCCCACACATTCTTTTGAATGTGGTCCAAAGTTTTATTCCATTAGCTGAAGTTGGTGCTTCAGCCTCATACTTGGTTTCTAGTAACCTCCAAAGGTTCACCAAGTCTTCTCTATCACAACTTGCAAATAAAGATATGAGAGTGGTAAAGGTGTGTACCTCCTTGCCAAATCTGCCAATCTTCCAGAATCCACATTCATCCTCATCATAACTCACAATTGGATTCCTGGAATCTAATGGTAACACCTGCACCATATCTGAAGCTTCTAATGGGGAGAGCTTGAGGCTCTTTCTGATAACTGCTTCACTTGGATATAGTGGATCCATATCTTTTGGAAACTCAAGTTTAAATCCCTTCTTCACTGGCCTGGGAATCATCATAGCTTTCTTGATTTCCATTTCTTCTGCAAGTTGCTCCTTTCTTTCATCTAAAAGAAGTCTAAGAGTGTTTGCTTCCTGCACTCTCACCCAAATGGGATAAGCCCTATGTTCCAACTCATCAAATGTCAAAGCCTTCAACTTCTGATATGTCCATCCAACTCCATGACATCTGAGCAACATAAAGTAGAGCTCCCTTCTATCCCTTTTTAACTCTGAGAGAATATTGCTTGCCTTGTGCTTCAAAATTACCTTACAATCCTTCTGAACTCTAAGAAGAAGCTCCAAACCCCATATTTGATCTGAAATAGTCAAGTCTGGATTATCTATGCAGCTTTGTTCCCAGGAATTGTACATTTGAACCACATCTGGCATGTCAAAGTCAACCTGCAATTTTAAATCTCTCAACTTTTCCCTAGCAAGCTCATCACCATACTCAAGCCTTTCTGGTTCTATAATCATCACACTTGAGTCTGAGCTAGCTCCATCACTTTCTTCTTCAGAAGTCACAACAAATGGTGACTTTTCCTTTTCACCTTGTTCCATCATTTGTTCAGCCAATCTTCTATCAAATTCAACTTGGGATGCATCCTTTGGAACAATTTCTTCTACCAATTTACCCTTACCCTTATCTGATGGTGCAATGGTTGGTAAGGTAGATGGTAATACCTGAGTAGAAACTTCCTTGATGATAGAGGATGACTGGAATACATCACCTTCATGTGCAGGTTTGTCAACGCCCAAATTTCCTCAATCAACGCCCAAAATACTTCTATCAGCGTCCAAATTTGTCTTGTCAACACTCAAATATTTTCCCTCAGCGCCTTGTGTAACCTCTCTCAACATAGCTGTAAATGATAAATTTAGATTGGTTGGAGAGATTAAGGACGTATCAAAACCTGTTTGTTCCTTCAAAGTTGTAAGGGCTTCAACAACATCCATTGATTGACCATCTTGGCTGCCCTTATCACTCAGATTTCTTTGATATTCCTCCCCTTTGGAAGACTCCTCCATACCCCTCCTAGCATGATCACTCTCCAAAACAACAATCCTCTCTCTCAATTGCTTGAGTTCAAGGCCTTGTGAGCTGACAATTTGTACTAAGTCTGCATTTTGCTTTTGCAAGCTAATGCAGACTGCCGTCAATTCCAAAAGAGTCATTGGTTCCAGTCTGCCCTCTTCTGAAATGGGGATTTGACCTCCCAAGTCAGATTCATTGGGAAAGGATGAGGACTTAATTATGGTGGGACTGCCTTGGCCAGCATCTAAGCCAGAACCAATAGTCCCAGCCTCATCCAGGTCACCAGCCACACTTGTGGTGGTGGTTCTCTCTGCTTCATGGCTAGGACCACCAGAGGAGAACACTCCAGTAGTCCTTTGGCGCTTTATCAACCTATATTCAGGTGGTGTGGAAGATGGTGTGGAAGAATGAGTAGATGTGGGTTGGTTAAGGGGTGTTTGGGATTGTGAAGGTTGTGTGTCAGCGTTGGAAATAGGCACATCAACGCCAACATTTGATGTGTCAGCGTCAAAGGGTTCTTGGTCAATTTGCATTTGTTCAGGTGAGGGTAAAGGTTTAGGAATGGGTTCAAGTTGTGGTTGAGGGTCAATGTGAGGTTGGGGGTCTGGTTGGGGTTGTGCTGCTGCAATAACAGCAAGCATGGCTGGGGTTAAAGGTAAGTCTCTATGGGGTGGTGAATTCATCTTTGTAAAAATAGCTTTCTTTTGTTCAGGGATCTTATAAAAATCATTGTGATCCCTTGAACAGTAACCTTGATCATCAAAAATCATTTGCAGAAAACGGGGATAAGCTAAAGTCATTTTTGTCCCCTTGTTTTTACACATCCCTTCAAAAATCATTTTAGAATAGTTATATTTTTGCCCTGTTGCAATGCACACAATAGCACTTGCAATGGATCTATTGATCTCATTGTGTGCAGTACATTTGGGACTCAAACATTGAAGGAGGATGTGGATGAGGTACTTCCAGGCTGGGGGAAATTCCTACTTATGATACTTATTAAGAGTACCTTCATCAGGAAAAGGATATCCCAAAGCCCTAAGCCCTTGTTCTATTTCATTTATGGGAAGGATGGCTATACCATCAGCATCATTAAGATGCAAGGCCTGGCGTACCAAGGCCTCAGTAACCACCCAAGACCTCCCATGAACAATAGAAGTTAATGTGGTCACTTCATTAACTGTTGAGGAACTGACAGTATTCCAAAACTGCTTAATGTGTGTGACTGGAATGAGTGGTGCATGAGAAAGAGCATACCTTAGAGGGGATGCGTTCAAATACGCCACCATTTGTGTGTATTGAGGAAACAAATCATTATCAGCAACAAGATAAGCAATCATGTTGTGTTAAGACTTGAACCCCAATTCCAATTCTGCTGAGTTAAACTTTGGTGCCATTGATGAAAGCTGTTAATTTTAAGTGTAGAAGATGAAGTTGATAAGAGAAAAGTGTTAGACAAGAATTATAGATACCCTGTTTAAAAATAGAAGCCAAATTTATAGGAGAGGAAGAATGCATGTGATAGGCCCAAAAATAGGCAAAGATTTTCAAAAACTAATCATGAAAATATTGAAAAAGTTATAAGTTATCTCATGCATTTAATGAAAGTAACAACTCCTAAAATTACGGCTTGAAAATATGTCAAAAAGTAACAACTGGGTAGGTCCCATTGAGTGTCAACGGTCAAAAAGAACCTATCAACGCCCAACGGCTATAATCTTGTCAACGTTCGCCTAAAGCCATGTCAGCGTCCAATTTGGTCACAACAACGCTTGGAAAAATCTTGTCAGCGTCCAAAAATAAAATTGTTATAAAAGTGAAAAATGACCTTAACAAGTAATTTATCCTAGAGAAGATAACCAAAAGCTGATAATTATTATAGGGCGGAAAGCACTGTCCAGTTATGCACACTTGCATAAGCAAGATAGACATAACAGTCCTCTAGTGTCCCTTGCTAACCAAAATTCTTAACAACAAAGTTACCTTATAAAATCCTTGTTACTCCCAGGTAAATCCCATATCAAAATCATTCCCAAGTCTCCCAACAGACCACAACCAATTCTAGGCCAAAAATGTCTTGGCAGCATGCAAAGTTGATATACTATGCATGCTACAGTGCCTCATGGTTTAGTAAGACTAACCCATACTCACCTGTGGACACAATCTAGAATTGTGATAAGAGTATCATATGGATACCCAAAAATCCTAAAGGTTCCTAAAACCTCCCCTTAAACTACGATACAAAAAGTTTGCTAAAATCATGCATGAACATAAAAAATTTATGTCAAGATAGGAATGAAACATTCCAACCATCATCCATAAATAAAAATTTGTCCAAATGCTTCTCCATTGATCCATAAGCAACTCTGTATCCAATGGTATACTGCTAACACCATCTGCACATTTAGATTGAAAACCACAAAACTAACATTGTTGCTGACAACGCCCCGATAACACATAACAGCGTTGAAGGAAGCTTTGTCAGCGTTAGACAATTATATTGCTGACAACGTTGCAAAAACACTTATCAGTGTTCAAACAACCTTTGTGAGTGTTAGAAAAATATAGTGGAAAATCTAAATCATCAATAAGACCAATAATAATGCATCATCCTGTACATACTTTTACAAAAAGAATCCAAAACACATATTAAGTGAGATTAACCATTCCAATACTTGTTACCAAGTATTGAAATCTTCCAGTATCAAAAGGTTTAGTTAATAAATCTGACACATTTTCCTTAGTGTTAATCCTATCTGGTTGTATTAAACCTTTCTCAAAGCAATCTCTTATAAAATGGTGTCTAATTTCTATGTGTTTAGTTTTAGAATGATGTACAGGATTCTTAATGATGCATAAAGTACTATTATTGTCAACAAATATCTTAGTATGCATGAAATTATACCCATAGTCCAACAGCTGGTTCTGAATCCATAACACTTGACCACAACATGCTGCTGCAGCCACATACTCTGCTTCAGTTGTAGAGTTAGCCACCACTGTTTGTTTCTTGCATTGCCAAGATATTAACCTGCTCCCAAGAAACTGACATCCACCAGTTGTGGATTTCCTATCAAACTTATCACCTCCATAATCACTATCTGAATATGCAATCAGCTCCAATGGTGAATCCTTTGGGTACCACAAACCAAGACAGGGAAAGCATCTTAGGTACCTAAAGATCCTCTTTACAGCATAAAGGTGACATTCTTTGGGAGTCACTTGATGGCGTGCACAAGCACACACAGCAAACATAATGTCAGGTCTGGAGGCAGTAAGATACATCAAGGATCCAATCATGGATCTATAATGCCTGACATCAACATCTTTCCAATCTCCAATCTTTCCCCAAGGGTGTTCTCTATCCATAGGGGTAGTAGCCCTCTTTTCATGTGGAGAAAAACCAAACTTCTTCAAGATCTCAGCAACATATTTGTCCTGGGAGATGAAGATACCATCCTCTTTCTGCTGAACTTGTAAACCAAGAAAGAAGTTCATCTCCCCCATAGCACTCATCTTGAATTTGTCTGTCATAAGCTTGGAGAAATCCTCACTCATCTTTGGATCAGTAGACCCAAAAATGATATCATCAACATAGACCTGCACAAGCAACACATCTTTGCCTTTCTTCTTTGTAAATAATGTCTGATCTATGGTGCCCCTCTTGAATCCATTGTCCACCAAATATGTAGACAAAGTACCATACCATGCTCTAAGGGCTTGATGAAGGCCATACATAGCCTTTTTGACTCTATACACTTTATCTGGATGCTCTGGATCCTCAAAACCAGGAGGCTGCATGACATATACTTCCTCAACAATGGTGCCATACAAGAAAGCACTCTTGACATCCATTTGATAGACTGTGAAGCCCATGCATGAAGCATAGGCTAGAAAAATTCTAATAGCTTCAATCCTTGCAACTGGTGCAAAGACCTCCTCATAGTCTATCCCCTCTTCTTGTGTATAACCTTGAGCCACTAACCTTGCCTTGTTTCTGACCACAATACCTCTTTCATCTCTTTTGTTCCTTAGAACCCATCTTGTCCCTATAGGTCTGACATATCTAGGACAATCAACCAGCTCCCAAACATCCTGAATTGCAAATTGGTGAAGCTCATCCTGCATTGCTTCCACCCAACTTGGTTCTTTGAGAGCATCAAATATCTTCTTGGGTTCTTCTTGTGACAGAAAACATGCAAACAAACATGCTTGCACAAGAGGGGTATCAACCTTCTTGTGTATATTGGCAATAAACCCACCAAGACCTTGGTGAGATCTTCTGGTCTGAACTGGAGTCATAATATCACCAATGATCTGAGATGTGGGGTGATTCTTCATTGTGGAAGTGAGAACCCCTCCTTCAAAAAGTCTGGTGTCCTCAACCTCATGCTCCATGTTGCCAATGTCTTCTTCATCAGACTCTCTTATATCAACATAAGGATGACCTTCTTCATAAGAATTGGAAGGTTCTCCTTGTTCAAAAGTGGAAGAGAAAAGATGTGCAAAGGTGTTGTCAACGCCTGAACCTTGTTTGTCAGCGCTTGGGCTAACAACGCTTGAACTGTTGTTGTCAACGTCTGAGCCATCAACGTCTGAATTGGTCTTATCAGCGCTAGATTTGCCTTTGTCAGCGCCTGAAGAACCATGCATGTTTGTATCTGGTGGTATTTGGAGACCACCATTATCTTGTCCAGCAGCAGCAGCAGCAGCAAAAGCATCTGTCCAAATGGGAATAGTGACATATTCAAATGTAGGAGATGCCTTTTCTGCTTGTGATCCAACCTTCTCATGAACCTGTGTACCTGAAACATTAACAACTTGTTCCTCCACAACATTTGAAGTTACCTTCACAATGTCTGGATTAGTGACAGGCATATAATTTAAAGTTCTAGATAAAGGTTCCAAATCAAACAACCAATTAGGACCACTTTCAGGATCACTAGGTTTATTCTTTAAGAACCTAACATGTACTCTCTCAACAATACGTTTGTCCTCTTTAAGATAAACCCTATAACACTTGCTCTGCACTGAATACCCCATGAAGTAACCCTCATCACCTTTTGCACTAAATTTCCCTAAGGCATCACTAGTATCTAAAACTACTACATGACATCCAAAAGGTCTGAGAAAACCTATATTAGGTTTTCTTCCCCAAAGTAACTCATAAGGTGTTTTGTTCTGAATTTTGTTAACCAATGCTCTATTTTGCACATAGCATGCTGTATTAACAGCCTCAGCCCAAAAGGCTATTGGAAAGTGAGCATCAGCCAACATAGTTCTGGATGCTTCAATTAGGGTTCTATTTTTCCTTTCAGCAACCCCATTTTGTTGTGGGGTTCTAGCAATACTGAATTGCCTAGTAATTCCTTTCCTGGCACAAAAATCATCTAGCTTCTTGTTCCTAAATTCTCCACCATTATCACTCCTAAGCATTTTAACCTCATTTCCAGACCTTTTCTCAATCTGAGTGATAAAATCAATAAGAACATCAGCTGTGTCACTCTTCATAGCTAGAAACAATGTCCAAGTAAACCTAGAGAAGTCATCCGTGACAACAAAACAATATGATTTGCCATTCAAACTTTCTATATCTGTTGGACCAAAGAGGTCCATGTGAAGCATATGAAGAGGTCTGGAACTAGTATGCACCTGCTTGGACTTGAATGAGACCTTGTTCTGCTTGCCTTTAAGACATGCAACACAAGAGTGGTCATTGTGGAAGGCCTTCTCAGGCAAACCATCAACTAAACCAATCCTCACAAGTCTATTTATATTTTTAAAATTTATGTGCCCTAGTCTCCTGTGCCACAAATTACTTTCATCTACTGAGGCCTTAGCATAAAAACAAGACATATTTGTATTCACTTTAATCCCATTTAAATTCACATTATATATGTCCTTATGCCTAGGTGTTCTATACTCAATATATTTCTCATCAGGGGTCTTAAAATCCTTGCTTAACACCAAACACTCAGTATCAGTGAAAAGAACCTTATTTTTGTTATCACAAACTTGTGATACACTAAACAGATTATAATCCAGTTCATTTACCAGGAAGACGTTCTCAAAACGCAGATTATTGGTGAGAAGGGTTCCTTTGCCTGTAATGGTGCCGTAGCCCCCTCCAAAGTATACCTTATCACCATCTTTAATAGGAGTGAAGTTCGTCAGATAGTCTTCCTTTCCTGTCATGTGCCTTGAGCATCCACTATCCCAATATCCATAATCATTGATATGTCTTTGAATGCCCTGCACATAAAGAAAACAAATTAGTTTTCTTTGGGAACCCAAGTCTCAGAAGACTTGGATTCATCTGGTTGTTCAATAAGAACATAATTAGTTCTCACAACAACCCCATTCTCATCCTTTTTAGGATGAAAAACCCAGTTAACCCCAATAGGTTTTGTAATGACCTTTGAAATGTAATTAAATCTATTGCAAGTCATTGAAATCCCATTATCATTAGGGTTTTGATCTTTCTTGGGTCTCCATGTTAAGCTTGAAGAAGCTTTAGACCTCTTACCTTGTGGCTGTAAATATTTAGGTCTGGTCACGTTTCTGTCAGCGTTGGATTTTGTCCTGTCAACGCTGAAATTACCCTTGTCAGCGTTGAACCTAGGGTTTGCTACAGGAACCCATTGCCTATTTGACCAGGTGTTTGTCTTTTGAAAAGGTCATTGTCCATGAGTGTTAGACCTTCTAGAAAAGAATGGGGCAGGTCTAATCACTTGTGGACTTTGCTGCACCCAAGGTTTGGGTCTGACAACGTTTGACTTCCTAACAACGTTGACTTTCTTCCTATCAGCGCTGAAGTTGTTCCTATCAGCGCTAGCTTTGGGAGCGTTGACACACTTGTATGCCAAGTGTGAAAAGATTCCACAAGTGTAACAGGCTTTCTTAACCTTAGGTCTAGCAGAGAAGAAACCTGTTCCATGATTGCTAACTTGGCTCTTGGGTGACCTATTAGTCCTATACATCTCTGCATATTTAATGGTAGGTCTTCTAACAGTGTTGGAGCCTAGGTCAACAGCTTTACCAGTGATTGGGTGAGTAACCTTAATGGGTGGTGATTCATTGGGACTTTCACATAGCAAACCTCCCTTAACAAATAAAGTAGGGTTAGCTTTCTTCCACTCATTTAGGTCAGTCAGTTTTTGTTGATACTCTTCCACTGGAGTGACAACTCTTGGTGGAGGAATGAATTCCTCTTCTTGGCATTCTGGTATACCAGTCCAAGATAAATCCTTTCTAAGGACACCATAGAAGTCACCAGCTGGTGGTGGAACCAGAGAGTAATCATTCATCCCAATCCCAGTCATGTCCTTAGGATCCCTTTGTTTAGCTACACAGTCTCCTAGAGTTTGGGTGGCTCTATCAAATCTTTGAATCTTGAGGTCAACATTATCTTTATTCTTAATGTCCTCATCTAACTTAGCCTGTAGGTCTCTATTGACCTTTGTCATGATATTTCTAATATCCATACTACCCTCTAGCTCATGTTTTAAGATATTGATCTTATCTTTTAAGTCAAATTCCATTTTCTTGTATTCAGAAACGGTTTTCTCAGTTTCAGTAAGAGCTAGTTGGTAATTGGACAATTTACACCTTTTAGTGCTCATATCATCTTTTAGTTTTAACACCTCTTTGTTAAGTCTATCAGTGTTTAACCTACAACCTTTGCTACAAAAAGCATCATCATATACCTCATTATCAGATGAAGAGGAGGAGTGTGCCATGAGAGCATATTCAACATGCTCTTCTTCTTCAATATCAGCAACCAAAGCTTTGTCCTCTTCATCATTCTTAGCCAGATAGCTCCAATCCCATCCAGTACCATCAATTCCTTGAACTGCAACTATGGCTTTGGAATCTTGAGCTTTAACAACCTGACTTGAGAGTTTACCAGCATCAGATCTTCTAGGAGATCTGCATTCCCTCATGAAGTGTCCCATACGATGACAGTTGTAGCATTCAACTTTGGATTTATCAAATCCAGCTGTGTCTTTAGCATTGAAGGTCATCTTCTTCTTGAACCTTCTATTCCACCTATTTGCTCTTATACTAGCAAGAGCCATGTTCCACTTGATGTCCATCTCTTCCAAGTGCTCATCACTTATCTGCTCAAGGTCCTCATATGTAATCACTGAACCATTGGGCAAAGAAGCAATGTAAGCACACATAGTATCCAAATCCAAACCAGCAGGTTTAACTCTTGGGGAGTCATTCATGAATGTGTCAGCGTCTGAAAAGGAGACGTTGACAGGACTTGTTCCAGCGCTGACATATGATGATCCAGTAACTGGATGCATATAAGAGTCCTTCTGATTGAATTGACCTTCACTATGAGAGAAGAAGGCCATGTTGCTGGTGCTAGATTTGCTTCCATGTTCTGAAAGAGTTTCATCTTCCAATAGTCTTAGTTTGTTGTAGATGTCATCAAACGAAGAGCTCTTGTAAGTATTATTGGCAAGAATAGATCTTGCCTCAATCTTCCATGCCTCACCAAGACTTTTAAGAAAGGTAGCATTGGTGTCAACATCACCAACTTGTGTCCCCATGAAGGACAATTTGCTTGTGATGTCAAGCAATCTGCTTCTCACACTACTCAGTTTCTCATTGGGTTGAGCTTTGAAGACAGCATAGTCATGCAGAAGTTGCTTTTTCTTTTCTTCCTTAGTGTCTGCATTGCCACCATATGCAACTTCAAGTGCTTCCCAAAGATCCTTTGCAGATTCATAGCCTCTATATTTGTGATGGTTTTCTTGTCCCAAAGAGACTTTTAAAATATTTAGGGCTTTCATGTCAACCCTTTTCTTTGCAATATCTTCAGCACCTACAGCTCTACCATCTCCAGGTTTTTCTTTCTTATCCTCTTCAGGGCATCCTTCAACAGCTGTTCTTTGACTAATGGCATCAAGAATCTTTTGAGCCTTATTGAATGAGTTTCCATATTCAATAATCTCCCAGAGTGTGTAGTCATAGATCCCCAGATATTGTTCAAAGTTGAACTTCCATAAGTCAAAGTGGGTTGCATCAAGCATGGGAATCTTGATGTTTGGTAAGGCTGAGGAGGAGGAGGTTATTGCTTCAGACATGATGTTGTTAGGGTTTTTGTGTTTTTAGGGTTTCTGAGAAAATTAGGGTTTTGGTGTTCGTGTATGGTTCTGGTGTTCTTCAAAGATCAAAAGTTCCTCAACAAGCTCTGATACCAATTGTTGATCCCAAACTTAGATCGATTAGCTTTGTGTATACGAGATTAGATCATGTATAGCACGTAGAGAAACCTTTGTATATGCTTTGTGAATCTAAGTGTTATGCGGAGTTTAACACTTAAACAAGAACACAAGATGTAAACAAAACTTTCACTTTGATTATGAATGTCGAACTTGCTTACAATGAAAGATGTTTACGAATGAAAACTTATATATAACTTGATATTAAACATTAACCTAAAGGCCTTCTTTTATAGACTAAGAAGCCTTGTATAATAAGCTACGTATCAACTATTCTAGGTAAAGATAAACATAGAAAATACATTGTCGTTTCTATCCTTACTAGAAGTATTCTAGAATATAATAAACGTGTAGCTTATATCTTCCATCAGTGCTTGTCTTCAATCTGTCAACGCTTGACTTTAACTTGTCAACGCTTGAGCTGTCAGCGCTTGCTTTGTTCCTGTCAACGCTTGTTTTGTTCTTGTCAGCGCTCAAGTGATCTGGCCTTAATTTATTCCCAACAGTTAGAACATTAAAGGATATATCATGGATATTGAGAAATTCTTCAAAGCAAACGATCGAGTGCTCCCATAAAACGAACACGAGAGGCTCCAATCGTGAAGATCATGATCATCTAAAACCACAATACACAATCAACCACTGAACAAAGGTTGGAAGGGCACAAATCCCCTCACGTTACTACATTAGGAAGCGATAATATGTACATAGGATAAGCATTGGACTCCCTAACGAGGAACCTCGTTTTTGATTACCGAGTCATGAGCTCGACTCGATCCCCTCAATACAAATTATCATTGGGGAAGGTGATTTGGTCGAGGTAGTTCAAGGATGGAACTTCCTCGCCAAAGTAGTGCTTCAACCTATATCCATTCACCTTGAAATTGGGGCCACCATTTTGAGCTAGCTCGATGGTCCCATAAGGAAAAACTTGGGTCATGGTGAATGGACCGGACCAACGGGATTTCAACTTGCTGGAAAATATTTTCAAACGAGAGTTAAAAAGCAACACTTGATCTCTAATGTTAAAAACCCGGTTTTTTAATTTTTGAGTCATGAAACTTTTTAGTTTTTTATTTATAAATCAATGAATTTTTATAAGCAATGTCTCTCAATTCATCCAATTCATTTAATTGCATTTTCCGGTGTTTTCCCGCGGTCTCCATATCATCATTACAATGCTTAAGGGCCCAATAAGCTTTGTGTTCGAGTTCAATTGGCAAGTGACAATTCTTCCCATACACAAGCTTATAAGGAGTGCACCCGATGGGCGTCTTATGAGCGGTCCGAAAGGCCCATTAAGCATCGTCCAACTTATCCGACCAAGATTGTCGGTTTTCTCCAATCGTTCTCTCCAAGATCCTCTTCAATGCTCGGTTTGAAACCTCGACTTGCCCACTCGTTTGTGGGTGATAAGCCGTAGAAAGCCGATGTGTAACCCCATATTTCCTTAGGACCCTTTCGAATTGGTCGTTACAAAAATGGTTTCCACGATCGCTTATGATCGCACGAGGGGTTCCAAACCGAGAAAACAATCTTTTAAAAAACTTTACTACCACACGAGCATCGTTCGTGGGCAAAGCCTGAGATTCCACCCACTTAGATAGGTAGTCAACGGCGACAAGGATGTACTTATTACCACGAGATGATGGTAACGGCCCCATAAAGTCAATGCCCCAAACGTCAAAGATCTCACACACTTGTATGATATTTTGTGGCATTTCATCGTTTTGTGAGGCTTTTCCTTGTCGTTGGCATGAATCACACGACTTCACAAGTGCATGTGCATCTCGGTAAATATTAGGCCAAAAGAATCCGACATCAAAGACCTTCTTAGCCGTGAGATTAGCACCATGGTGACCACCCGTGGGTCCCTCGTGACAAGCTCTAAGGATGTTAGAAGCTTCGGTACCAAAGACACAACGTCGAATAATTTGATCCACACAAGTCCGAAAGAGATAAGGGTCGTTCCAAAAGTAGAACTTGACGTCACGAAAGAATTTTCGTTTTTCTTGAGTTGTCATACCCTTAATGATGAAGTTCCCCGCATGGTAATTTGCGATGTCCGCAAACCATGGGGTGGATGAATCAAGCTTAGAATTTACTACACCAAGTGTCTCAAGAGAAAATGTTTCGGTAATTTCATTTGGCTCGTAAATACTTTGGTAAGGATTTTCTAAACGAGAAAGATGATCGGCCGCTAGATTCTCGGCTCCTTTTTTGTCAAGGATTTCAACATCAAATTCTTGTAGGAGGAGAATCCAACGAAGTAATCTCGGATTTGCATCTTGTTTAGGCATGAGATACTTGATGGTCAAATGATCCGTATACACTATGCATCGAGTCAAGACGAGGTAAGGTCGGAATTTCTCAAATGCATACACCACGGCAAGGAATTCATTTTCCGTTGTAGTGTATTTTAGTTGAGCCTCGGTCATCGTCTTGCTAGCATAATGAATAAGCAAGAAGTGTTTTTCATGACGTTGCCCCAATACGGCCCCAATAGCGTAGTCACTAGCATCACACATTAGCTCAAAGGGGAGGTTCCAATTGGGAGCAACAAGAATGGGAGCTTCGGTAAGTTTCCTCTTAAGGATTTCAAAGGCTCGTACACAATCTTCGTTAAAGACAAAAGGAGCATCTTTTTCGAGGATATGTGTAATAGGTCGAGATATCTTTGAAAAATCCTTGATGAATCGACGATAAAAGCCCGCGTGGCCTAGGAAACTCCTAAATCCCTTAACGGTTTTGGGATGAGGTAATTTGGCGATGACGTCTACCTTAGCTTTATCTACCTCAATCCCCGCTTTCAAAACCTTGTGCCCTAAGACGATTCCACTTTTTACCATAAAATGATATTTTTCCCAATTAAGCACAAGGTTGGTTTCCTCACAACATTTTAGCATTCTCTTAAGATTCGACAAACACGAAGTGAACGAACAACCAAACACGGAAAAGTCATCCATAAAGTCTTCCATCGTCTTCTCGATCATGTCATGAAAAATAGCCATCATGCACCTTTGAAAGGTTCCCAGTGCATCGCAAAGTCCGAATGGCATTCTACGATAAGCAAACGTTCCATATGGACACATAAACGTAGTTTTTTCTTGATCACGAGGATCGATGGGAATTTGGAAGTAACCGGAAAAACCATCTAAAAAGCAATAAAAATCGTTTCTCGCAAGACGCTCCAACATTTGGTCCATGAAGGGCAAGGGAAAATGGTCTTTTCGAGTGGCGTCATTCAACTTACGATAGTCAATGCACACTCTCCATCTGGTCACGAGTCTAGTTGGAATTAACTCGTTGGCATTGTTTGGCACAACGGTCATTCCTCCCTTCTTAGGGACACAATGAATAGGACTCACCCAAGGGCCATCGGATATAGGGTAAATCATTCCCGCCTCAAGGAGTTTTAGGACTTCCTTTTTGTGAATTTTGGGGTTCACCCTCCTTTGATATTGGATTGCGGGTTTGTAATCCTCCTCCATTAAGATTTTTTGGGTACAAAGCTTGGGATCGATCCCCTTAATGTCGGATAACTTCCACGCAATTGCCCCTTTGTGATCCTTTAGAACATCGACAAGTGCGGTTTTTTCATCATTCGAAAGATCTTTCGCAATAATAACCGGCAACTTGTCGTCCTCCTCCAAAAATACATATTCAAGGTGAGGAGGTAAATCTTTCAACTCGAGGATTGGTGGTTCCTCAATTGAAGATTTGGGCTCGATACTCATAACCTCCTCGGTTGGAGGAAATGGGAAATCGTTAAGAAAATCCTTGATAATCGAGAAGTCCTCATCATTGTCGAGGTCTTCGTCACAAGTACGTGGAACATCGAATTCTTCCAACGTAAAACCACCACCTTCAAATGGAGTGAAGGTTGGTGTCGAGTTATCAAGAATGGGATCAAGCATAGTGGGATTGCCACTATTTTCATCATCACCAAAACCTAAAACTTCTTGTGAAAATTCCTCGCAAACAACGTCAATCATATCAACGAGGTTTACGGTTGAAACGAAATAAACATGAGAAAGTTGAGAATTTTGAGTTACGTTTATAACAAGATCCTCGTCGTTGAAACGTATGGTGATCTTTCTAGCATGCACATCAATTAAAGCCATAGACGTATCTAAAAACGAACGACCTAAAATAAGAGGAACTTGAGGATCCGTGGGAATATCGACAACGATAAAGTCTACCAGATAATATAACTTTCCCACTTTCACAAAAACGTCTTCGGCCAATCCACATGCGGGAATCGTTGAATGATCAGCCAACTCGATAGACATTAGTGAAGGAGTAAGATTAGGAAGATTGAGCGACTTGAAGATTGCAAGTGGCATCAAGTTAATACTAGAACCAAGATCGGCCAAGGCATAGCATTCTTCCATATCTTGGATTGCACATGGAATCAAGAATTTACCGGGATCACCGACTTTTTGAGGTATGCGGTTAAGATAAACAGATGAACAACTAGAAAATTGTTGCAATTTCTCCTTGTTGTTCAACATACTCTTAAAGTTAGCGGCAAATCGAGGCATCATGACCAAAGCATCGGCAAAACTCACAATAAAATGAACATCACGAAACATTTTCATAAAAAGTTCAAATTTGTAATTGTTGCGCTCTTGACGTTTCTCCTTTCTAAGTCTCGATGGATAGGGCAAAGGTGGTGTGGGTTGAGGCATAGGCATAGCCTTTGGAATCTCGGGTTCCAAATGTGGTAATGGTTCAACCGTAGGTGTGGCATGAGCAGTACTTCGTGGGATTGGGACATGCTCCTTTTCGACCACCACCTTGGGTTCTTCCTCAATTGCATCCTCCGTATGAGCAATTGGTTGAGGAGTCGGTTCCTTAAGTGTCTTACCACTTCGTGTGGTAATCACTTTCATCTCTCCCTTAGGGTTCGATATGGTATTGCTAGGAAGACTACTCGAAGACGGTTTGCACATTATAGCCTCAAACATGGATGAAATTTTATCCTCAAAAATAGATTTCCTCTTCTCGACCTTAATCATCTCTTGTTTTATTTCATGTTGCCCTTGTTCCATTTTTTGTTGGTTTTGTTGTAACCTAGTTACATTTCCCTCCATTTTGTTTTTATGGATCTTAAGCTCATTTGCTAAGTCGTTTTTCAACTCCTTTTTCAAGTCATTCTTAAACTCGGATCTTAGGCTAATGATCTCTCTTTGAATATTATCAAACCTAGCATCGTTTCCATTTGTGTATTCAACAAATTCATTTGGAAGATCTTTCAAAGTTTGCAAACCTTTGTTGTTGTTTTGAAAATCATTGTTTTGATTTTTGTTTGAAACTTGATTGTTATTAGCCCCTTGATTCCCATAATTGTTCCCTTTGTAATTGTTTTTAAATCCAACTTGATTGTTTCGATAGTTGTTGTTAGCATTTTGATTGGGAGCAAAACCCGGTGGAGTCAATTGATTAGAGCGGGTAACTTGACCGTTTTGGTTGTAAGTTCCTGTGGCCGCGTAGGCACTCGAAGTGTTACCACCGTTGGTAAAGCATTCGGAGAAATCATGACCTCCACCACAATACATACATGAAAGCTCAACCGCTTTAACCGTAGCGGGAGAACTTTATTCACCAACTTTGAATTCAATTAAAAGTCCTTTAACCTTATCAAAGATTTTGTTTTCCAAGTTCGCCTCAATTTGGCAAGCATCGATGGTAGTGGACAATGAAGGTGAAGCCGAAGACGAAGCCTAACGAACACCCGATGTGTTACGAGGACTATACACCTTTGATCTATTCTCAATTATCAACAACGCTTCCTCAACCGTTTTACACAAAAAATTACCACCCGCGGTGGCATTTAGATAATCCCTTTCATGATCATTTAAACCATTGTAAAACGTGTCAATTTGATGCAAGGCGGAAAAACCGTGATGAGGACACTCATGTAACATTTCCTTAAACCTATTCCAAGCCGTTGAAAAACTCTCATTAAATTCTTGTGAAAATTTTGAAATCTCGTTTTTCAAATGCGTAGTCTTAGGGGGCGGGAAAAATTGGTTCACAAATTTTGAAACGAGATCCTTCCACGTCAATATAGAATTGGGTGGCTCTTTCTCTAACCAAATTTTAGCGGTCCCTGCTAAGGAATACAAAAAAAGCATCATCTTAATCGAGTCATTAGCAACATCCTTTAATTTACAAGTGGTAGTAAGACGATTGAATTGGCAGATATGGTTGTGCGGGTTGTCCTTTTCATCACCACGAAATTTGTTGTTTTTAATCATCGACAACAAACCCGTTTTCACTTCAAAATTCTCCGCAAGGATAGCGGGAATCACAATAGCCTCTCTATAACCCTTGGTGGGTGCTTGAAGTAACTCCATCATAGTTCGATTCGCCATGGTTGGTTCTTCTTCTACGATAGGTTCGTCAATAGAAGACTCCTCACTAGAAAGATTAGGAGTAGGTGTAGACTCCTTTCGGTTTTTTCGTTTACGTGCACATCTTGCTTGATTACGAGTAAGCATAAATGTCGCGTACAACGTGGGGATGAGCAAAGAAGATTCTTTTTGGTGTTTTTAATTTTTCCAATTTTTTTTGTGATTTTTGATTGTTTTTAACTTTTTTTGAATTTTGGTGAATGTATTAAGTAGACAAAAATCTACAAATCTCTCCCTTAATCAAATCTCTTAATTAAAAGAGCCTCAAGGAATGAAAACGATCACGTGAAGTGAACGCCTTCGATGACTTTAGAACGTTGGTGGAACACCAAAACGTTCAAGAGGGTTTAATCAAATGAAACCAAGAAAATATATATGATACTTAGATAATACTTTGGTTGGCAAACCCTCGATTAGCCCTTTTTATCTAAACACTCACAAGCAAGCAGAGAAACGAGGCGGCGCGAAGCACTTAAGAGCCTTTTTCCTTAGGGTATATTTTATAATACCCGCCTTATACCCACCTTATAGTTTGTGTTTGTCTAAATTAAGCTTCACGAAAGTAATTATCTATTTTGCCTTTTCTTTCTTATTTGAGATTCGAATACAATGATTGAGTAATGACCTCCCAATCAAGGTTGTGTTTTCACACTTTTGGAGTACTTGTGAATTTATTGTTCTACGTATACAATATAGTAATATTCACACAAAAACCAAAAACCGATAATACCTATTAGTAGAGTGCTACTAATACAAATAGATATTCTAGTTAGTATAAAAACAAAAGTTATTCAAATCAAAACACAACACGCCTCCCCGACAGCGGCGCCAAAATGATGTAGTGATTTTACTACCCTTTAGGAAAAGAGAGTAAATAGGGCAAGTATTAAGTGTCGGTTTAGGAAAACCAAGCACTAATGACCAATTAACTTCAAGTTCGTTTCCCAAGGAGGCTTGTGTATTGTGTTAAGAATTGATTAATGATTGTGATTATGATTTATGAGAAGAGAAAAATAGAAAATAGATTAGAAAAGAATGACGGTTATGATTGTGAATTACACTAAGACGAAGTCGTGCACGTAAAACCGTAAAAAGTCACCAAATTTAAAAATTACCCTAAAAATTCTAGAAAATTACAATAAATCCACAAAAATGTAATTAGAGTTTAAAAAAAATCAAAAATCACTCAAACCTTTTATTTAATTAAATAATAATTTTTTAATGCTAATTAAAACCCAAAAAATCAATTTGATTAATAAAAAGCCTAAAATGAGATTTTTTAACTTGTAAAACTCTAAAATACCTTAACTAAATTTAAAACTATTTTTGAAAATTTTAAAATTAATTAAAACTATTTAAAATCAATTAAAAACTATTAAAACTTAAAATAACTCTAAAAATTAATCTAATGACAACAAAATTAATCTAAAAATTTTAAAATTCCTAACTTAATGTATTTAAACTAGGAAAAATGAAAAACTTTGCAAAAATCTAAATTTTAATTTTTAATAATAAAATATTAATAAAATATTAATAAAAATCCAAAATATATACAAATTCTGAAAATTTGCAAACTAGTTTATTTTAACCTAGATATAACAGAAATGGACTTGAAATTACAAACATACCTCTATTGTGCCTTAAAATGGGCTAAATGACAAAACAGTCCCTTAATGGGCTTGATTTTGGCCCAATAAGAAAAAGTCAACCAAATAAGCCCAAAACTTCCTATCTGACTTAAATTTTGATTTTAAGAACAAAACTCTGAAGGCCCAAAAGCTGAAAATGTGTTTAAGCTAGCTTATTTCAAAATAGCTTATTCTTATTGGGCTTTTTGGCCTATTAAGCTATAAGCTGATGCCATAAGCTAAAATTTGACACACAAGCTTGTTTTGAGTTACCAAAGAGATCTATGAAAAGAAATTTCGAAAAAGCACTAGAAATAAGCTTGAAATAAGCCAAGACTCTCTTCACAAAACGACAAAATAGTCGTTTTTGAGTTCTAGACCACCTCAAGTGCTGATTCAAGTTTCAAAAGGTTTTAAATGACTTAATTAAGCAAAATAATTAAAAAGTTTTCCAATAAGCACACTAAATAAGCCAGAATAAGCAAATAAGCACTTATGTAAAAGTCAACTTGATGAGTTTTCTAGTCAAAAGTCAAACCCTAATAAGCTCCAGATCAGATCAATGGGACAAATAAGGAAGATGTATCACAAAAATAAGTTGTTGGAAGTCTGGATAAGCCAAAATGGCTTATGAATAAGCTGTTTGATATTTAACACTAGTAGTGGCTAGTAGCAGGGGAAAGGAGTTCCCACTGCTTGACCAAATTGACTTTTTGTCTTTAGTGACTTTTTGTGGATTCAGGTTAGGCAAAGGCACCCAAGTGATCAGTTAATCACAAGGAGTCAATAACAACAACAAAAACACAAATTCAATCAGCCAATCGGAGCAGTTAATTTAAAAGATCACCAGATAAGCACTAGACATGAACATAAGCAGTTATGAACTCAATAAGCACTTTTAGTAAGAATAAGCCAGCCAAACTTCACCAAATGCATACACAAGCTATAAATAATTCAAATGAACATAAATAAACAAGTTTCATGCAATGATTCAAAGTCTAGATCCAAATTCAAGCAAATGAAAGTTACTGATGAACAAGAACAAGCAGTTTAGATACTTTGCTGATATACTTGACCATAAATCCAATTTCAAACACTCAAATCTTCTAAACAGGTTACACAAACTTTGATTTAACACTTGTTAGCCCTAAACATGCATACAATCTAGGTGTTTCCAAAATCTTAGGTCAAAATAAGCAAAATCAAGTGAGTTATAGCACAATATTAGATTTGATGTTTCAAAGCTGAAAACTTGCAGATATTAGCACACAACCAAGTATTAAGCAGATACAAACACTAACCAACACCTTCCAATAACTCAAAAACAACTTGTGCACTTAAACAGGTTAACCCAAACACCCATTATCTTTTTCAAATCCAATTTTAACAAAGTATAAGTGTGATTTAGTGTTACACAAGCCCAATCAAACACAATAACAAGTATATTATGCAGTATCAAGCATTTATAAGCCACAAAAACAATAGCAGAACACCAAATCACAAAATTCAAGTATTTTGATAGATTTTTGGGTTCAAGGACTCAAACCTCATGAATGTACATCCACACTCACGAATTTTTGAGCTGATGTGCCTAGCAAAACAAGGCACAAGCTTCCACAATAAGGCTGCTAAGATTCAACAAGGTTAGAACAAAAATATGAAAATCAGAAAAGTGAAAAAGCTTGATTAATGCAACCTTTGTACCCACTTCTTGATTATCCCCAAACCACAAGCTCCCAATACCTTGATAATCTTCTTATCAGGGTATTTAGATCACTTGCAGCCCAAAAATTCCAAGAATATACCAAAGACTTAGCAAAATATAAAGTTTTTGGGAAATTATGCAATTTCTTGCACAATCTTTAAAAACAGGTTTTATGATTCAAGATTCATAAACATTAAACATAAACAAGCATAGATTAAGATGGCACTTGGAATTCGTCACACTACTTCAAACACAATTCATTAATAATGAAGGAGGATTTACAGAAATGTTGACCAAAGGAAATCCAAGAGCAACTAAAAATGAAAAGACCTAATGCCTTTAAATAGGCTAGAATGAGACTAAGGAAGCTGAAAAATAACATAAACCCTAGTTGTGAAGTCCCCAATTTACCCTTGCAGGTTTGAATTTTCTTGAGTACATGTGAGTTCTTATTGGACGTTTGTGGAGTAGCAAGCATGTGGAATTGATCAAAGGGCTCATAAGGTGCTTAAGTTTAAAGCAAGAATCTTGGGCGTTGGATGGCTGGCTTGTTTTGGTATTTTCCTCACATACGTATGCATGGGGCTATTCATGTGAGCCTTGGGGTGATGTGACAGGTAAAGTAGGAGTTGGGTTATGTTTATGATTACCCTAATCATAATTCTGGAGGTGATGGAGGTTTAATTTTTGCTTAATCAATAAACCCCAATTCATGTTCTTGAGTGAATAGTAAAAAGTTTAATCTGATTTGGGTTTTAAAAATTATGTTAAGCGCCAAATATTAAATTAATCAGAGATTAGTTAATATTGTTGTGAGTGGAAGGCTGATGTGGAGGAAAGGTGAGCTCCCATTGGTTGGTTTTGGTGAGTGGGGCAGGTGTCACAATGTGGTTGGTTAAGGTAAGTTTTGTGTATGCCAACCTTAGTCCTTCTCCTTTCTATAGTTCTTTCATTTCAGTTATAACTTGTGTCAACGCCCATTTCCTTTGTTATCAACTTTTCTTTTTCACACTTTTTCCCCAAATACTTTTCGAAATTATTTTCAGGGGTATTTCTTGCCATTTGATGATTCTTGAAGGGCTGTTTTATAATTTTATTTTATGGTCTTGAATTGTATGATTGACTTTTTGGAGGACTAATATTGACAAGTCTTGATTTTTGAGGGACCATTCTTGCCAATTCTTCAAAGTGGAGGGCCCTTTTTGTAAATTTGACAAACTTTAAGGACCAATCTTGTAATTATGAATATACAAGGGTTTAAAGTGTCAATTCTTCAATATTAGAGGACCCTTCTTTTACAATCTTCATTTCTTCAAGGGTTTTTCTTGGAAAATCAACACTAGGGCTTGGTTCATTGTGCGGCTTCATTTCTCGTGTTGGTTTTTGCTTGTTTCTTGTGATCTTTTGTCATTTTCTTAATATCCATACCTAAAATACACATGTAACAAACACAAACATATATTTGGCCTTTTTATGATATTTTATGCATTTTAAGCCCATTTTGGACGATGAGACTATGTATAAAAGCAGTCTCATCATTCACTCTAATCACAAAGCCAAGAATTTGGTTTCGACCTCTCGGTGCCTAGAGCTCCTACATATGGATCTATTTGGACCTTCCGCCATACGTAGTTATGGAGGTAACCTTTATACCCTAGTGATAGTTGATGACTATTCTAGATTCACTTGGACTAGATTTTTGGCTAATAAGAATGAAGCTTTCGATCACTTTGAAGTCTTTATTCGGAAGATCCAAAATCAACTAGGATGTCGAATTGTTTCTATTAGGATGGATCATGGTAGGGAATTTGATAATGAAGTGCAATTTGGTGCATTTTGTGAAGCTCATGGTATTAACCATAACTTCTCGGCTACTCGCACTCCACAATCAAATGAGGTAGTTGAAAAGAAGAATAGGACTCTCCAAGAGATGAGTAAGACAATGTTAAACGAACAATCTTTTCCTAAAAAGTTTTGGTGCAATGCCGTAGACACATCGACCTATATTCTCAACCGAATTCTTATTCGACCTTTTCTAGGTAAGACCACCTATGAGATTCTTAAAGGTAAGAAACCCTCATTAGAATACTTTAAGGTGTTTAGATTGCTTCATTCTCAACATTACATACTACCTCACTAAGTTCGTTCCAAATTCGTACGAAGTTATCTTTTTAGGGTATTCACAATCTAGTAAAGCCTACATAGTCTTTAATATAACCTCGAGTGTAAACTAAGAATCACTCAACGTGACATTCGAAGAAAATCCAACTTCATCTAAGACACCACCTTTGGTAGATGATGACTTAGATGAAATAGACATAGTTAAATCCAAAGAGGTTAGAAAACTAGGATTTTAAGACCTTAGTTTTGAAAAGGAAGTAAACATTAAGGAATCTAAGGATCATGCTCCAGATAATGTCATAAGCGACCTCAATCAAAGGACCCTTAGATATAAAGTCCAAAATCAAAGTAACTTCCTTTGTTTCTTCTCTTTAATTGAACCTAAGAATGTTAAAGAAGCTTTGATGGACGAGAGTTGGGTCATCGCCATGCAAAAATAATTGAATGAATTCATTGCTAAAGACGTTTGGGAACTCGTTCCTACACCTAGAAGTACTACCATCATAGGAACCAAATAGGTTTATAGAAATAAATCATAGGAGAATGGTGTAGTGTCTCGTAACAAGGCTAGACTTGTAGCTCAAGGCTATTATAAAAAAGAAGGTATTGATTATGATGAGACATATGCACCCGTAGCAAGGTTAGAGTCCGTTAAGATCCTTTTAGCTTATTCTTGTGCTCTAGATCTTAAGCTTCAACAAATAGATGTAAAGAGTGCATTTATTAATGGTTTGATCAATGAGGAGGTATATGTAGCTCAACCTCCCGGCTTCATTGATTTTGAGAAACCAGATCATGTTTACAAGATTAAGAAAGCTCTTTATGATCTTAAACAAGCACCCAAATCTTGGTATGATAGATTTAAAGCATCTCTTGTAAAACATGAGTATAACATGGGAATGGTAGACAATACGCTCTTTACGAAGAAGAAAGGATCTCACCTTATCATTGTTCAAATATATGTCGACGACATTATATTCGGTTCAACTTGTCAAAGTTTATGTGATGACTTTGCCAAAGTCGTACATGACGAGTTCGAAATGAGAATGATGGGTGAACTTATCTTCTTTTTATGACTCCAAAATAAACAAATGGACGATAGTATCTTCTTTAACCAAACTAAGTATGTTAAAGAGATGCTAAAGAAAATTAGATTAGAGGACTTTAAGCCTATGAAGACCCCTATGGCCTCGGATACTAAACTCATCGTAGATGATGATTGTGAGTCGGTAGAAAACACAAAATATAGAGGTATGGTTGGTAGTTTGTTACACTTAACGACAAGTTAGTGTTTGTCTTTGTAACACCCCTATACCTTAACGCAGCGGAACATTGATTTGGGGTATTACTTCATAGAACTCAAGTCATAATGATAGAAAACAACTCAAAAGAGTGATTAAATCAACTTTCTTTATATATCACTAAAAATCAGAGTTTTACAATGTGAGGTTTCCATATTCTAAGATAATAATTTCAAGCTTGTGCTTCTTCACGCCATCCTTGTGCTGCTCCATGCTATCAGTCACAATTATCTGAAATATATGCTTAAAAGTCAACACAAAAGTTGAGTGAATTCATAGGGTTAAACATAATTTGAATACAAGTATATCTTCCGAGATACAGTGTGTTATGCGCCAACATAAAATAATTATCATACTGCACTATGCTCATGCACTGCTACTTGACATAAACAGAAAACCAAAAAATTGCCTTTATGTAGGTAGTTTGCCAGACTCCTGAGTACAGCAAAATAAAGTATATTTGTTTAGCCTAGGTAGGAACCTTCAGCTTCTAGCAAGCGCAACTTGACAAGACAGGGGATGTCAGTCCCCAAATAGTACTATTCACAATATTAGCGCTCATTTCTATGAAATGATTAATGGTCATGATTGAAAAGGGACTTAATGGCACTAGTAAACATAGTGTCGGCTACCATGCAACATACAAAAGCACTTGTATTCCAGTTTTAGCATATATCCCCCTCACGGGTTTTCAATTCATTTGTAAAGAATTTAGAAGTGAGGCTATGAACTCACCTTACTTCAATAGAATCCGAGCTGTAATCAGATATATTTCATTCACAGAGAACAACTTGGTCTCACACAAACTTGGATTAACACATTGTGTATACTATCAAGTATTTGATCTTTAGTTCAATACTTTTAAGTATTAGTTATGTATTCTTTAATTAATATTTTGTTGTGATTCTGTTGGGAATTATTTGTTAAGTGTCAAGTACCGTTAGTGTATTTCAAGTACTATTAGTGTTATGTAAGTACCGTTAGTATTAACGCGGTACATAGTAAGTACTGCTACTTATAAAGTAAGTACTGCTGTGATGATTAGGACGAATATATCTTTGTATAAGATATGTTATAGTTATAGTTAGAGTATATCTTATGTGACATACCAAAATAGTTAGAATACTGATAATATATCGTGTGTGATATAGTTATCTTTATAGAATATTCTAAGGTTTCTAGGGTTCCTTACTCTATAAAAGGAACATAGGTACAATGTCTTTCATGTACCTCATTCAAAGTTGATTAATAAGAGAATCGAATAGTTAAAAGTAATTCTGTTCTTCTGTGCTTTATAAGTTAGATTCCGCATAACTTATTTAGTATTAGTAAGAGTGCTCAAAGTGTTTTAGTTTGATTACAAACTATTATACTAATTATTAACAGATTATAGATCCAACCAAAGGGATCAACAAGTAATATCAGAGCCTGGTTGAGAAACTCTGGAAAAGAAGAGACAAACCCAAACACTCCACACATCCCAAAATTCAATGTCTCAACCATAAGGTGATGATGCTCACTTGAATGATGTTCAGAACCCTGATCCTATACCACAGGGACAACCACAAGTTGTGCATCTTGCACCAACACAAGGTGTTCAAGCCGTGAATGCTGTAGCTACCTCTACACCAACACCTTCTCATACTCTGTCTGCTGTTAAACTCCCAGTTCCCAAAGGTGACAATTATGAGACATGGGCTATGCAGATGGAACATTACTTGAATCACACAGATCATACTGTGTGGCAAGTTATCAAGAATGGGAATACATCAAAGAAGCTACACTGGTTCCCAGACAATACATGCTATGTTCTACCTGCTGTGACTGCTGAGGAGGTACAAGCAGAGATCAGAGAGAGAAAAGCCAGAACTGCTTTGGCTATGGCTCTTTCTAAAGACATTCTATCAAGCTTTCATCATTATAAGGATGCTAAAGCTATGTGGGATGCTATAAAACTTAGATTTGGGGGCAATGACAAATCTAAGAAGATTAAGAAGATTGTTCTTAAGCAAGAATTTGGTAACTTCTCAATTACCAGTATAGAGGGGATACATGGTGGATATGGAAGGTTCAAAAAGTTTCTTATTCGGTTAGAAGTTTATGGACAAGTAATTCCTAATGAAGAAGCTAACTTAAATTTCTTAAGAAGTGTTCCACCAGAGTGGAAAGCAATGGCTATGCACTTCATCACAAGAGATGATTTGGAAACAATTCCTTTTGATCATCTCTACAACAATATTAGAGCATATGAGATGGATGTGAAAGGCACTAAAGTAAAGACAACGACTACTTCAAAGTCTAACTTGGATTTTGTATTAGATGGGAACAGCGGTACTTACTTTCATAATATACCGCTAGTGGATCTAGCAGCGGTACATACTTCACAAATACCGCTGGAGGACTTACAAGCAGTACTTACCCACAAAGTATTGAAAGCAGTCCAATAGTCTCTCAAAATCCACATGGAAGGTCTTCACCATTGTTTAGTGACAATGATGCCTTCTCATTCTTTGCTGTACAAGACAACAGGCCAAGATTATCACTCAATGACTTGTTCCAAATGGATGATGCTGATGTTGAAGAAATGGATCTTAAATGGCAAGATGTTATGGTGTCAGTAAGATCTAATAGGTTCTTCAAGAAGACTGGAAGAAAAATGAATGTTGATCCTAATGAGCCGTTAGGATATGAAAAGTCCAAAGTTGAATGCTATAACTGTGAAAGGAATAGACACTTTGCAAGAGAATGCTCTAGAGACAAAGCTGAGGATAGCAATCAGAAGTCCAAGCACAGCTATAGAACCAGTCCAAGAATAATTGAAATCTTTCCAAAAGGAAACATCAGGAGTCCAAAAGTAATCAAAGCATTGGTTACTGTAGATGGAGTGGTGAACTGGGCAGAAGAAGAATAAGAAGAAGAGCTTGGTTTAATGGCTATCTCACATGGAGATACTGAGGTACATCCTTGTTCTAAAGATTGTGTTCTTAAATTTAATAGCCTAAAAGTAGAACTAGAGGAACAATATCAAAAGGTTAACACATGCACTATAGAATTAACTACTTTTAAACAGGGTGTTGTTAAATTAGAAGAAAATATAGTTTTGTACAAAAAGGCTCAACAAAACTATGAAGAGAAAATAAGGATTTTGACTCTTCAAATGAGGGAAAAAGATGTGGAAATAAAAGCTTTTGAAAAACAACTGTTAAAAGTATCAACAGAAAAATGAAGCTTTAAACACCAGTCTTTGTAATGAAAGGAAAGTGATTAGTCATTGGCAAAAATCCTCTAAAAGATTGGGAAAATTGATTAATTCACAAATGGGGTATTATGATAAAACAGGCCTAGGATATTGTTAGCCCTATATTTTATATAGTCGAACAAGAATGTAATAGGTCATCTTAGTCGTTAAAGGTCTTGTATTGTAATAGGTTAGTCGGGAAAACTGGGCTTGGACTTTAAGCTAATATTGTATAAGTTAGGGGCGTAAGCCCAAAACAAAGCCAAGCCCGGCCCAAGTCACTTAAACCCCCGACCCATGTCACAAACCCATGGCCCATGGAAAGCCCATTGGTTCGTGGGTATATATAGCCTCTTCCATGTATGGAAGAGGGTGTTGGTTCATTTTACTTTCTCTCTCTAGTAAACATTAACCTTCCAAATTCTCTCTTGTTTCTCTCTCTACTTTCTTCTCTTTCTCTCTCTAAATATCTCTTCTAAATCTTGTGTTATGGATTGATATGGGATTAACATTTGGTATGAAGAGCCTATAGTGGATAGGTGATTGAAGATTCGTGTGGTGTGTTCTTGATTTTTCGTGGTCATTTTGATCTATATATCACGTCCAAAAATCTTTCTTGTGTTTTTTATGGTTTTTTTCTTGATACAAATCTTCTACATAGTTGTGGTAGAGATTTGGTATTGTTACTTTGGCTAAAAACACAAAATTTTTGGGTGTTTTGATCTTTTTTTGGCTTAAAATCACGAATTGGTTGAGTTTTGTCCGAGAAAAGTGGGATTTATTCCGATCAGGTCATCGGAAAGGGGTTTACAGTTATTCCGATCAGTGTAATCAGAATAGGGTTTAGGGATTCCGATTTGGTCATTCCGATCTGACATTCCGATTTGAGTATTCCAATTTGAATATTCCGTTTGACATTCCGATCTGAGCTTTCCGATTTGACATTCCGATCTAAGCATTCCGATTTGGCCATTCCGATTTGGCATTCCGATAGGGACATTCCGACAAGGTTATTCCGACAAGGGTATTCCGATTAGGGATATTCCGATCAGGGTATTTCGATAGGGTTTATTCCGACAAGGTTATTCCGACAAGGGTATTCCGATCTAGGACATTCCGACAAGGTTATTCCGATGGACATTCCGATGGATATTTTGTTTGAGTAATTTTTAGACTTAGCCACTATCTAGACTAGTTTCGGACATTCCGACTAGTTTCAGAACATCGTTTACACCATCAAGTAAAATCAAATTTTTCCCTATTAGTTTTTGGCTATTTCTAACTCAAATTCAAAATTTGGCGATACAAAATTTTTTGGCTTACCGTTTTGTCAAACTGAGGAATTTATTGTCGGACTGAGAATTTTTTTTTTTGAATTTTCGGAATTTCAATTTTAACCACACAACATCACAACAAATCCACTAAGATATGCAATTCATTCACAAGTATTTACCATGTCTAACAACAACATCAACATTGCAATTGCTAATCAAATTCGTTTGGAACAAGGTGGCAACGGTAATCCACCTGTGCTCACTGCCGGTTGCTACGTTCAATGGAGATCTCGTTTTCTCAGATTTCTCGACGGAAAAGAAAACCGAACTGCTCTTCGTCACTGCCTTGAGAATCCACCTCCAGTTTTTGAATTCAGACCAATTACCACACAGGTAGAGGATGGTACTTCATCAACTATACGAGCTATGGAGGATTTTGACACATGTTCTGTTGAGAAAAAGAAACTCCTCCAAGCTGAAGCTGATGCTGTAAATTTCATACTCACTGGAATTGATAACGATATCTATTCCACAGTTGATGCATGTCCTAATGCTATGGAAATGTGGAATGCAATTCATCGATTGAAGCAAGGTGAGTCAATCAATGTTCAAGATCTCGAGACTAATCTACTTTGGGAGTTTGGAAAATTCACATCTGAAGATGGTGAATCCATTGACTCATATTACTCGAGATTCTACAAAATGATGAATGAGCTTGTCAGAAATCAGTGCACCATCTCCAATCATCATGCCAATGTTCAGTTTTTACTTCAACTCAAACCGGAATGGCAAAGGTTTGTGACTTTGGTCAAACAAAGGGAGGATATCAAGACTATATCTTACCACAAACTTTATGATATATTGAAACAACATCAGAATGAAGTAAATGAACTTAGAGCTGAAAAGGCAGAACGATCTGCGAACTCTATTGCTTTTGTGGCTACTACTTCAACAAAACCCGTTCCTCGTCAACAACCAACTACTCATTCCTCGAAGTCATCAAGCTCATCCACCAAACCTCTAGCTACTGCTAAACAGAAAGCAAAAGCAATTGTCCCCACTCCACCTCCAAAGTATGACACCGAGTCAGATGGAGACAGTGCTGATGAACAAACTTCAAGGGACAAGAAGATTGAAGAACTCATGTCTTTACTCACCACAACTTATAAGAAGATCTACAAACCTACCAACAACAACCTCAGATCATCATCCAATGCTAGATATAAGGAAGTTGATCATGCACCTCGGTATGATCGTGATGCTAGGTATGATATTCAGAGGATGTCGAATCAAGTTGGGGCTAGAGACACGGTAGGCACTCCGGTTGTGCAAAAGACTGGGATTCAATGCTTCAACTGCAAGGGATTTGGGCACATGGCTAGGGAATGCAAGAAGCCAAAACGGGTTAAGGACTCAGGGTTTCACAAGGAAAAGATGCTGCTGTGTAAGAAAGAAGAAGCAGAAATTCCACTCACAGCAGATGAAGTTGACTGGCGTGATGACACTGATGATGAAGCCGATGATCAAGAGTTAGAGGCACATTATGTGTACATGGCAAAGATTCAAGAAGTGATCCCAGAGACTGATGATACTTCTGGACCCATCTATGATTCTGAGCCACTTGAAAAGGTACCATCACATGATAACTATAATGTGTTTGCTAATGAACGACGGCATCCTGAGCAACCCGAAAGCATCAATGACACATATGTAATGGACACGGAGGATAGCAATATCTCTACGGATTTACAGCATATGTGTAATGATGACGGAAAATCTTTTCAGGATACTGACTCGGATGAGGACCGTGATTTGCTTGCGTCTATTATTGATTCTTTAAAACATGAAATTGAGGAAAACAAAGGGGCTAATAAACGTTTGAAGCAAGCAAACACATCCTTAGCCGAGGAGATAGACAGGCTTAAAGAGTGTGATTATGTAAAAGAAGCTGATCGACGGGTTGCAATAGCTAATGGTTTGGTATATGAACGTAAGGTGCTCAACAAACAATATTGTTCTGAAGTAACACACGAAATTCATATGTCAGATATCAGAACTTGAAGAACAACTGCTGCTACATAAACTCCAAATTACTGAATTAGAGTCGGTTAACAAAGAAAAAGCTGAGCTTTATAAAACTCGTGAAGAAAAGGATATTGAAAAAATTCTTGCTTTGGATAAGAGAGTGGACACGTTAAACAACATTGTTTACAAAACGGGTCAGTCTATTCAAACTATGAATATGCTTAATAGAAATATGAAAACGAGTTTTGTCAAGCCTGAATATCTCAAGAAAGCTCAAAGTACCAAGCCTGCTCTTTATGATATCGGTTGTTATGTTGATAATCTTGCTCTTATGCTTTCCCCTGACTGCGACGAAATCATTCGTCATCAAGAAGAAAGTCGATCAAACTTAAGTGATTTAATAAACCTTTCTGATTCTGATAATTATATTAAGTTTGTTCCTCAAAAAGAACTTTCCAAAGAACAAAAGATGTACAATAGTGTTCCACCACCAAGTGATGAACCACAAAAGAAAGTTTCTTTAAAAAGGTTTTTCAAAAAGCAATCAATTTTGTTAGAAAAACAAATTTCGGATGAAAAACGTAAATGGGATGAGAAAAGCAAAAGTGTTCAGCAATTTGAGTTTATAAAACAAGTTTGTACAAAGGTGTCGTCGACTATGAAAAAGTTTCTAGGGATACCATTTGGAATATTAAACCTAACCCACAAGTAGAAGTCGTCATTCAACAATGCATTGTTCCAACCATTGATGATCTTTCAAAAAATGTGGAAATGTTTTATAATGCTCTCACTAAGGAAATGTTAACTGATTTAAGCTATGTCAAATCTCTTGAAGATGAAGTTGATTTTCTTCAAATTAAATTAAAGACACAAGAACACCAACTTTTTAACGAAATTGATCGACTTTCTAAGGAATACTTTTATGCTGACCATATGAATGCTATACTTGGTGTGTATACCGATCTTGATCAATATTGTCATGTAGCATGTCTAGTGTCAGAATCGGACGTGAAATGTCGCAATCTTGAAGTAGAGCTTTCGAGACAAATTCAGTCATATAACAAACTTTCGAAAAGTTTTTCTCAACTTGAGAAACACTCCATTTCTCTTGAACTTGCTTTACAAAAAGGTGAAAAATCTCATAATCATAAAAAGTGTCAAGAAATGTCAGCTTCTTCGTTTCGTCTACTAAATGAAAAAGATTTCGAAATAAATGATTTGAAAGCTCAGCTAAAAGAACGGGACATAGCCATAAGTGAGTTACAGAAACTCATTGAGAAAATCAAAGGAAAGTATGTTTTGGGTAAACCATCCGCCGTTCGTCAACCGAATGCGGTTAAATGCCCTAAATCATCTATTTTGGGCCAATCCCCACAGACTTTGCCTAAGATAGTAAATGATAAGAGTACAAATGTGATAGCACCAGGAATGTATAAGATGAACTCTAAGCCCACTCAAACTGGAACATCGCGGTTACCTGAGAATATTAGGAAAACTAATCAACGTGTGTCTTCTACAGGAGTAATCCCCACTACTAGCGTTAGCGGACCACAGCTTAAGAGCAATAGAATGCAAGATAAGGTCATGCCTAACAATAGTCAAGGAAAGAAGTTGGAAGTAGAAGACCACCGTAGGAATTTTAAGTTTTCTAAGAATAAAACGTCTGTAACTGCATGTAATGACAGTTTAAATGCTAAGACCTCGAATGTTGAATTTGTTTGTGTTGAATGTGGCAAATGTGTTCGTACTTTCAATCATGATGCTTGTGCTCTTAATTATAATGGCGTGAATACTTGAACTAGGAAGCCTATTCGTATGCCCACTAGTACTAGTGAACCCACAAGAACTTTGAACCAATCCACTGAGCAACCACTTAAGAAACTAAGTGCGTTAGAATCCACTACTCTACGTAAACAAAGCATGTTAAAGAAGCTTTATGAGAACATGATTTGGACATGTACACGGGGGTATTCAAGATTTACACCACCCGGATACAAATGGGTACCTAAGACAACCCCCATTCTAACTGGGTCTATGAATGTTAGCTTGCCTTTAGAATCTAGGTCCACTACTATTTTGGAACCCGTTTCTATCAAGGGCTCCCATTTGTCAAATGCTACATTGTCTTCTAATTCTTATGCAGCTCGTCGAAATCATCCTATTCATAATGGACTCCGGGTGCACAAAGCACATGACGGGTAATCTCAAGCTTCTCATTAACTTCGTGGAGAAGTTTCTGGGTACGGTACGATTTGGAAATGATCAGTTTGCACCGATACTCGGATATGGAGACTTGGTTCAAGGGAATATCACTATAAAACGGGTTTATTACGTCGAGGGACTGAATCACAATTTATTCTCGGTTGGTCAATTTTGTGATGCGGATTTAGAAGTGGCTTTTCGGAAAACTACTTGCTATGTTAGAGACTACGATGGGAATGACCTTCTTACAGGTTCTCGTGGTTCTGATCTCTACACAATAACTCTTCAAGACACATCTTCAACAAATCCAATTTGCTTAATGGCTAAAGCCTCATCATCTCAAGCATGGTTATGGCATCAACGACTGTCACATCTCAACTTTGACACCATCAACTTGCTTTCTATGAATGATATTGTGACCGGTCTTCCTAAGTTGAAATTCGTCAAAGACCATCTTTGTTCTTCTTGTGAGTTGGGGAAAGCAAAACGGAAGTCTTTCAAAACAAAGACTACCCCAAGCTCAAAAGGACGATTGGAACTTCTACACATGGATTTATGTGGTCCCATGCGTGTAGAGAGTATTAACGGGAAAAAGTATATTCTCGTGATTGTTGATGATTACTCTAGATACACATGGACTTTCTTCTTAAGGTCCAAAGATGAAACACCAGAGGTTCTCAAAAACTTTCTCAAGATGATACAACGCAATCTTCAAGCTCAAGTCTTAACCGTAAGAACGGATAGGGGTACTGAATTTTCGAACAAGAACTTGCAATCTTACTTTCAAGAAGAAGGCATCGAACACCAAACCTCTATTGCTCGAACTCCTGAACAAAACGGCGTTGTCGAAAGACGGAACCGTACTTTGGTTGAGGCTGCTCGAACAATGCTTTCTGCTTCAAAATTACCGCTATTCTTCTGGGCTGAAACAATTACAACTGCCTGTTATACTCAGAATCGTTCTCTCGTCATCCCAAGACATGAAAAGACACCTTACCACATCATCAATGGCAGGAAACCTACGGTTAAATTCTTTCACGTATTTGGATCTTTATGCTACATTCTTAAAGACGGTGAGAATCTCGACAAGATGAAAGAAAAAGGTGTTGCATGTATTTTTGTGGGGTATGCTACATTGTCGAAAGGATATCGAGTTTACAACAAGAAAACAAAGATTATCATAGAAACAATTCATGTGAACTTTGACGAATTGCCACAAATGGTACTTGATCACAACAGCTCAAGTCCCGCACCTCAATGTCAAGCAATGGCACCTACACACAACAGTGTACGTCCCGTGCAAGAATGTCAAGAAAATACTCCTACAGCAGACTCGACGGATACGACACATATGAATGAGTTGGTTGATTTATATGATCCAATGTTTGATGAATATTACTATGGAAACAATCAAGTTGTGTCAAAGCCTTCCGCTGTCAATACTGCTGATGCACCCGTACAAAGTCAACAAGACACAACTGCATCTACTTCAGCAACCGTTGCTCAAGAGACAATTCCAGTGGATACTCAACAAACTCAAGAAACTATCATACAACCAACATCACCAACCGTCAATGCTGAAGGAGGAAACAACAATCAAGCAGTCGATGCACAACCTGACGATGAAGAATTTATCAATCCGTTCGGTACACCGGTACACGAAGTCGGAGAGTCTTCTACTCAACATGTTGATCCGTCCAACATGCATACATTCTACCAACCATATCCATCCACTCACCATTGGACACGTGATCATCCATTGGAGCAAGTCATTGGAAATCCTTCACAACCGGTTCGAACACGCAGACAACTCGAAACCGATGGCGATGTGTGTATGTATGCACTCACCGTGAGTTCACCTGTACCTACAAACATCAAACAAGCCATGACTGATCATGCGTGGATTGAATCAATGCAAGACGAAATTCATCAGTTTGAACGCCTAAATGTTTGGGAACTTGTTGACCGACCCTATGGAATGTCAATTTTAGATTTCAAATGGATCTGGAAAAACAAACTGGATGAAGAACAAACCATCATCAAAAACAAATCTCGTCTTGTGGTTAAGGGATACCGTCAACAAGAAGGCATAGAATACGATGAATCATTCGCTCCAGTCGCTCGTTTGGAAGCAGTCAGGATATTCCTTGCTTATGATGCACATAAGGGCTTCACGGTTTTTCAGATGGACGTTAAAACTGCTTTTCTCAACGGTCATTTGAAGGAAGAAGTGTATGTGAATCAGCCGGAAGGATTCATCGATCCTCATCATCCTAACAAAGTCTATCGTCTCAAGAAGGTTGTATATGGACTTAAACAAGCTCCAAGGGCATGGTACGAAGAACTTTCAAACTTCTTGGTGTCCAAAGGATTCTCCAAAGGTTCTATTGATCCTACTCTCTTTACTAATAAATATGGGGATGACACAATGCTGGTGCAAGTTTATGTTGATGACATTATTTTTGGTTCTACGAACCCAAAACTTTCAAAATGTTTTGAAAAATTAATGCACAGCAGATTTGAAAGGTCAATGATGGGGGAGCTAAAATTCTTTTTAGGCCTCCAGATTCATCAATCCCCACGTGGTATCTTCATTAACAAAGCTAAGTATGCTCAAGAGATACTTAAAAAGCATTGTATGACCTCATGTGCTCGCGTTGGTACACCATTGTCGACCACATCCCTAGACGCTGACTTGTACTCATATCCCATAGATCAAACGCGATGTCGCAGTATGATCGGGTCACTTATGTACCTTACAGCCAGCAGGCCTGATATTCATCATGCCACATGCTATTGTGCACGATATCAAGCCAGACCTACTCAAAAGCACCTCAAAGAGGTTAAACGGATCTTTCGGTACCTTAAGAATACCATTCACATGGGACTCTGGTATCTGAGGGAAACCGGTTTTCATCTAACAGCTTTTTCAGATTCTGATCACGTAGGTTGTCTTGATAGTCGAAAAAGCACTTCTGGTAGCATACAGTTTCTAGGGGAAGACAAGCTTGTCAGCTGGTCGTCAAAGAAGCAGGATTGCACTTCGCTCTCATTAGCTAAAGTAGAATATGTGGCTCTATCTGCGTGTTGTGCTCAAGTCCTCTGGATGAGAACTCAACTCACGGATTATGGCTTCCACTTTGATAAAATACCTATGTATTGTGACTCAAAGTCGGCCATAGCCATATCTTGCAATCCGGTTCAGCACTCCCGCACCAAGCACATCGATGTCAGATATCACTTCATCAAGGAACAAGTGGAACGCGGCATCGTGGAATTATACTTTGTCAGAACTAAGTACCAGCTGGGAGACTTGTTTACAAAAGCTCTCTCGAAAGATAGGTTTACGTATCTCGTTGTCCGTCTTGCTATGAAGTATATGACTCCAGAAGACTTGGAGGTTTTGGCAAATGAAGCTGCTTGATATTCTCTCATGACGACTTCTAAGCGCATCACAGCTTAGGACTCGGACCTCAACTAAGGAAAGTCTATCTCGGACGATAACTTATCCTTCTCAACAAGAAATTAATACTTCTCGGTCATGAGCTTCTCATAAAACATTCAAAGTTTTTAAGTTCATGAAAAACGATTTCTAAGTAAATGTCAGCTTAGAACTCGAACTTCAACTTAAGGAAAGTTTATCACGGATGATAACTTATCCTTCACAACGGGAAATTTATTTTTTCTCGATCATGAGCTAGTCACAAAACAATCAAAGTTTTGAGCTCATGAAAAACAGACCCGAAAGGGGAGTGTACGTTTCAGTGCGCTTTCCCTAATCAATAGAAGAGAAGTCTTCTATCCTGATTATTTTAAAACCGTTGAACACAATTTTTCAAGAATTTCTCAAAAGGTTTTTTCTAAATCTTTCAAAATTGTGTGTTCAACACTCCCTTCCTCATATGTGGTTTTTATATCTCAAAATTGTCATATGTTATTTTGATTAATTTTTGAGGGAGAGCGTTTTAAAATCAAGCCTTTAATGTTGTTGGGTACATCTCTAAATTTGTCATATATTATGTATCCAACACATTCCGAAAATGATATTAATTCTGTCATATATTATCGGTAAAGGCATCTCAACTCCGTACCTCAACATATTTTGTGGTGTCGTTTTTCTAAAATTTTGTAAAATTTTGTCAAGACACATATATATTGTTGAGGGGGAGCGACCCGACTGAAAATGTTCCATGGTTCATGCGTGCACACATGTTTCTCTCCCGTCGTTTTTTTTCTAGAAAATGTCATATTTTAATCAATTGGTATCTCTAATATTATATTTTTATATTAGAGATAGGGGAGAAAATGTGATTAAAATGTAATATATCGCAACAAGTGATCTTAATGACTCAAGTGAAACTCTTTCCTTCACATGTCAAACTATTTCGTATATCGATGCATGTGTGTAGGGGGAGCTTTTCGGAAATGTAAAACTTTCAAGTGTTAAAAGTTTTGATTTTTATCAAACACTTTGAATGGTTTTCAATGGTTTATGGTTACGATCTATACCCAAAACAACCTACTATCCACGACGGAACGATGGAGTCAAAAGGTGGTTTAGGATAGGAAACTAAGTCCTATGATCCAACCAGAACCGGAGGGATCTACCCACGGACATTCCATAGCTAGAAATAGTTGTCCTTAGGAAAGATGGAGTGGAATGAAGCTGAATGCGGACCAAGTACTTAAGTTAGCACTGGAACAATCACAACAAGGTGCTAATGATGACGTATTGGTAAGCATTGAAGGAGTTGAATATTTTATGCAACTTAGGCAGAAACCAGGTCAATACATCTATTGAAGACAAGTGATCATGGACCCAGTGATGCAATGCACAACCCTTCCCAGCCATTCGAGTTTCTCTCAAAAGAAACTTGTCTCATTGTCACGGAGATCAACACGTATCTATTGACTTTCTCACTCCGAGTCAGTTAATATTGAAAAGGTGGCAGTCTGCTCCAGCCTTCGATTACCAAAATGCACTTATTGAGTCTAGAGCCAAACGAGATCAATCTATCATCTCATTAGGACACAATCAAGTCCTACGCATTATCCTTGTGATATTGCCAGAACATCTGAGTGATACGATTCACAATGAAGATGGAAATCCTACTTGAGCCAGCATTAAACAAGCTCATGGTAGGTAACTTGTGCGATTCTACACGAATCAAACTTGTGAGAACTGGAAAGCAACTAAGTTTCGATTCTTAATTGATTCAAACTTGATTCCAGGTTTCTTCGCAAAATCCGTGTGATCTTGCCAGAACATTCAGAGTGACACTCTTTAGTGTTCACAGTGACGAATGGAAATCCTTCCAGTGTCAACATCAAACAGCACTGCGGTAGGTAACATGCAAGATTCTTATGAATCGAGCCTGTGGCAAACTGGAAAGCAACAATGGTGCGATTCTTATATAATCAAACTTGTTCCAGGAATTCTGAATTGACGACTCTAATCCAACGGATAACCGTATCCTTTTTGATTCACTCTTTACGTTCGCAGTCTGCTTTGAGACGGTCGAGTAAAGAGAACTGGATACTACCGTCGGGAAACCCTGTCAAGGAGATTCTTAATCGAATCTACCCGATCACAGGTACGGTATCTAATACCGTCTAAACGGTCTTCACCGACCGGAGGTAAAACGCTACCGAGTTAGGATGAAATGTTCAAAGCCATTTTATCCGTGTCTATATATGTTGCTGCATATCAAGAAGGTGGCGTAGCTGTGCAAACGATGTCGATTCAGAAGTCACAAGAGCACAAGATGGCGATAATCAAGATACCTAAGAATGTAAGAATGTAATAGGTCATCTTAGATACAAGGAGCACAAATGAAGATCTCAAGCACTCAAAGTCAAATGACAAAGGCTCAAGATAAAGATCACGAAAGCATGAAGGAACAAAGCTGTTACAAACAAGATCAAGACCAAGATACAAGACCAAAGCAGGAAGATCTCCTCTACAAGAATGTATTCACTCAACCATCTTAGGCTTTTTAAGCTTTTTAAGATGACCGATACATTGGGGGAGATTGTTAGCCCTATATTTTATATAGTCGAACAAGAATGTAATAGGTCATCTTAGTCGTTAAAGGTCTTGTATTGTAATAGGTTAGTCGGGAAAACCGGGCTTGGACTTTAAGCTAATATTGTATAAGTTAGGGGCCTAAGCCAAAAACAAAGCCAAGCCCGGCCCAAGTCACTTAAACCCCCGGCCCATGTCACAAACCCACGGCCCATGGAAAGCCCATTGGTTCGTGGGTATATATAGCCTCTTCCATGTGTGGAAGAGGGTGTTGGTTCATTTTACTTTCTCTCTCTAGTAAACATTAACCTTCCAAATTCTCTCTTGTTTCTCTCTCTACTTTCTTCTCTTTCTCTCTCTAAATATCTCTTCTAAATCTTGTGTTATGGATTGATATGGGATTAACAGATATATTGAGGACCAACCTGGGATAATCTTAACTGACAAGGACTTATCAAAAGGGATTTTTGATAGTCCTAGTGAGGTAGATAATACACCTGAAAATGATAGATATGCTGAAGGAATGAAGGCAGTTCCTCCACCAGTATCAGGAATTTTCATGCCCCCTTGTAGTGATACTAGTATAGAGTTAGAAGAACCTAAGATTAATAATGTCTTAAACTCTAGTACTTTCTCCCAAGAAAAGACTGATGTAACCAAGAATATTGTTTATCCACATTTAATGAACAACTTTGTTTCTGAGGAATCTAAGACTAGTTCTGCTCCCAAGCAGGTAAAAACTCCTAGCAAGATATTGGAAAACAGTGTACAACATACTAAAACCAAAAAGGGGTGGGCTAGGTTTTGAAAAAGTAAAGTCAAAACAACCTTTTGGGTCTTATTTAAGAAGAAAAGGATGTTATGTTTGTGGTAGTCTAAGTCATTTTATCAAAGATTGTACATTACATGAAGATAAAATTGTGAAACAAAAGGCTACACAAAGGGTCATGAAAAACAGTAATGGAAAAAATGCACAGGTTTATAGGAATCAGAAAACTAAAGATGACAAACCTAAGTTTGATCACACAAGGGTAGTTAAACAGGTTAAAAATTACCCTACCAAAAGTTTTGTTCCTAGGGCAGTACTTATGAAATAAGGTCTAGTACCTTTAAAGTCTGGTAAAGCAAGTACCGTCGAGTCTAGACCTACAAGTACTGCTAGACCAAACTTAAGTACTGTTGGTTTAAAGTCTGTAAAACCAAAGTTCTCCAAGACTTCTAAGAAAGTTTTTTAAAAAGTTAAAACACCTAGAAGTAAGGAATGAACAAACCAGTGCAAATGTGAGTTCCTAAAAGAGATAAATCATGGGTTAAAGCAAGTACCGCTAAATAAGTACTTAAGTCAAAGAAGTCTGAACACATAGAGTCACCCTATGACTTTGACTACATAAATGAAACCATTAAGTATAAGAGTAAAAGTAGCATTATTGGGAATGCTTCAGTACAAACTCTTAAATGTGTAGGTCCCACAAGATCCTAGCCAAATGTGGCTTGGGTCCATGTTAAAAACTAATGAGTTTTATTTGTGTGCAGGGGCATCTAATTGATGAATTGAAAGATAAAGGAATATTAGATAGTGGATGTTCAAGACACATGACAAAAAACAAAGATTTGCTTGCTGAATTTGAAGAATTCAGAGGAGGTCCAATAGCCTTTGGGGGTAGCAAAGGTAGAATCACTGGCAAAGGGAAAATCAACACAAGAAAGTTGGAATTTGAAGATGTGTTCTTTGTAAAAGAATTGAATGCGTTCAATCTCTTTTCTGTAGCACAAATGTGTGATAAGAAGAACAAGGTGCTATTCACAAACAAAGACTGCTTGGTGATGTCTAAAGACTTTGAGATGCCTAAGGAATCTCAAATACTGCTCAAAGTACCTAGGCAAGAAAATATGTACACCTTTAATCTTCATACTATTACTCCAACAGGTGGTATTACATGTTTGCTAGGTAAGGCTTCTTTAGATGAGTCAAATTTGTGGCATAGAAGGTTAGGTCATGTGAATTTAAAGAATCTTAATAGATTGGTAAAAAGGAATTTGGTTAGAGGTCTACCTAACAAATCTTTTCAAAATGATTTCACATGTGCTGCTTGTCAAAAAGGTAAACAACATAGAGCCTCTTCTAAGACCAAGACTGTTAACACTGTGATAAAACCTTTGCAGCTTTTGCATATGGATTTGTTTGGTCCAGTTTCTATTAGAAGCATTAGTCATAAGACCTTTTGTCTAGTCATAACTGATGATTATAGTAGATTCAGTTGGGTTTTCTTTTTAGCTATTAAAAGTGAAACAAGTGAATTACTAAAGGATTTTATCATTTTAGTTGAAAAGCAGTTCACTAAACAGGTTTTAATCATTAGGACTGACAATGGGGCATAATTTAAGAATGCTGAATTTGATGAATTCTATAGGTCTAAAGGAATTAAGAGACAATTTAGTAATCATAGAACTCCACAACAAAATGGAGTAGCTGAAAGAAAGAATAGGACATTAATTGAGGCTGCTAGAACTATGCTGGCTGATTCACTTTTGCCAAATACCTTTTGGGCAGAAGCAATCAATACTGCATGTTATGTGTAAAATAGAGTCCTAGTAACCAAGCCTCAAAACAAAACACCTTATGAACTCTTGACTGATGTAAAGCCTAACATAAGTCATTTAAGACCTTTTAGGTGTCATGTGTCTATACTAAATACTCTTGATTATTTGGGAAAGTTTGATGGAAAGTCTGATCCAGGATACTTTGTAGGATATTCAGTGCAAAGTAAAGCATATAGGGTTTATAATTTGGCAACTAAGAAGGTTGAAGAACATGCTCATGTCAATTTCTTAGAAAATAAACCCAATGTCCCAGGAAGAGGTTATGCTTGGATGTTTGATTTAGATTATATAACTAACTCCATGGATTACTATTCTTTGCAAAAGGATTGTCAAACTAACAATGCATGTAAGGAGTCAAGTGCAACTAATGCAGGTACTCAAGAAGATGTTTCTTCATCAGATGATGATGTTCATGTCTATGTGCCCAACATGCCTACTGTTACTCCCATGTCTGCAACTCCCAAGAAGCAAACCATGCCATCAAATGATGATCAAGCCTCTCAGGAGCTTAAGAGGCTTCAAGATCAAGAAAAGAATGCTACATCTGCTAATAAGCATTCAGGAGATGAATCTTTTGAGTCACAACACTCAGCAGTACATCCTACACCTAGCGGTACTTCATCTACAAGTACTGTTAAGTCAAAATCTGCCAAATCTGTTGACTCACTAGAAGAGATTTTACAAGCCTTGGACGATGAAGACTTATATGCTAGTCCAGCTGAAGGAATCTTCTCCAAAGCTTCCTATGATGAGCAGGGTGCAGTAACTGATTTCAACAATTTGGAAACAGAAATTCCAGTCAGTTCTATTCCCACTCATAAAGTCAACAACAAACATCCTACTACACAGATTATTGGAGATCCCAAATCTGTTGTACAAACCAGAAGACAACTACAAACCAATATTGAAACTCATGCACTAGTGAGTTATGTTAAACAACAGCAAAGAACAAATCATAAAGATACTCAGCATTGTTTGTTTGCCTGTTTCTTATCTCAAGTAGAGCCCAAAAACATTTCTCAGGCTCTTGATGAAGAAAGTTGGGTAGATGCCATGCAAGAAGAATTAACACAATTTGAGCTACAAAAAGTTTGGATTCTTGTGGATCTTCCCTCAGGTAAAAGAGTCATTGGTACTAGATGGGTCTTTAGGAACAAGAAGGATGAAAGAGGGGTTGTTGTGAGGAACAAGGAAAGACTTGTTGCTCAAGGCTATAGACAGGAAGAAGGGATAGACTATGATGAGGTTTTTGCACCAGTGGCAAGGATAGAAACCATTAGGTTATTTTTGGCCTTTGCATCATATATGGGATTTATAGTCTATCAAATGGATGTGAAAAGTGCATTTCTATATGGTACTATTTCAGAGCAGGTATATGTCTCACAACCTCCAGGTTTTGTAGATCCTAAATTCCCCAATAGAGTCTACAAGGTTATCAAAGCACTTTATGGTTTGCATCAAGCTCCAAGATCCTGGTATGCAACCTTATCCAATTTTCTGCAAGAACATAGATATAGGAGAGGAACCATTGACAAAACTCTGTTCATCAAGAAGAATGCTAAGGACATCATTCTAGTTCAAGTTTATGTTGATGACATCATTTTTGGTTCTACCAAGAAGACATCGTGTGAAGAGTTTGAAGCTTTGATGAAAGGAAGATTTCAAATGAGTTCTATGGGAGAACTAACTTTCTTTTTGGGACTGCAAGTCAAACAAAGGAAAGATGGAATATTTATCAGCCAAGATAAATATGTTGCTGAAATCTTGAAGAAATTTTCATGTATGGATACAAGGAGTACAAGCACACCTTTTGAAGCCAAGAAGTCTATCAAAAGATGAACATGGAGAAGATGTTGACATTCATCTATATAGGTCAATGATTGGTTCATTGATATATCTTACTGCTTCAAGGCCATATATAATGTTTGCTTTGTGTGCCTGTTCAAGGTTCCAAGTTCATCCAAAGGTGTCACATCTAAATGCTGTGAAGAAGATTTTTAAATATCTTAAAAGTCAACCCAATTTAGGATTATGGTATCCTAGAGATTCCACCTTTAAATTGGAAGCTTACTCAGATAGTGATTATGCTGGAGCTAATCATGATAGGAAATCCACAATAGGAGGTTGTTAATCCCTAGGCAGAAGACTCATATCATGGCAGTGTAAGAAGCAAACCATTGTTGCTACTTCTACAACTAAAGCTGAATATGTAGTTGCTGCTCATTGTTGTGGACAAGTACTTTGGATTCAAAATCAATTGTTGGACTATGGGTTTAACTTCATGAACACCAAGATTTACATTGATAATGAAAGTACTATATGCATTGTCAAGAATCTAGTAATTCACTCCAAGACCAAGCATATTGAAATAAGACATCACTTTATAAGAGATTCTTATGACAAAAAGCTTATTCACGTCTTGAAGATTCATACAAACAACAATGTAGCTGATTTGTTGACCAAGGCATTTGATGCAAAGAGATTCGAATTCTTGGTGACACACATTGGTATGCTCAACCAATAACATGTTGCATATGTTGAGGGGAGGTAATAGCTGTACAATTTTTATAAATTTTTATTGTATAGTCTATGTTTTGTGTTTTTGATGTAATTGCAGGTTCATAGAAAAAGATAAAAGAGGTTACATTGTTAGTGAAAAGCATGAACTGGTCAATATTGTGAGGTACCGTTGTTACTCTAAGTACCGCTAGCACAAATCCATGTACCGCTTATGTTCCATGTACCGTTAAGGGTCTCTTTTGTAAATTTGGCGGTTTCTTCGCGCTTGGGTTTGTTATTTACTTAAATACTTGCTCCAATTATACAATTGATTCACCTAATCTTTTATTTTTATCTCTTGATTCTATAACCTTCTCTCTAATCTTTCGATCATCAAAAATACTAATGGCTGCTTTACAAGTAATCTCTAAGCATAATTTGGTTGCGAATCTTGCTACGAATGATGACTCTTTTGGTTTCCATGAGATGCTTGGTTTCCTATCTCGAAGTCATGTTCGCTTTGCACTCACTGTAAGTCCAGTTGTCTCTATTTCCATTGTTGAACAATTTTGGAATACTGCTGTATTAGGTACTCGGTTTGATCAACCTTGCATTAAGGCTAGGGTGAATCATAGAAACATATATGTAACTGAGGTACTGCTACGAGCAAGTTTGAGATTAAATGATGAAAATGGACTTAGTATGCTTAATAATACAGAGATTCATGATGGCCTTGCAGCCATGGGCTATGGAGGTGGTAGGGAAAGTCTTACTTTCTTTAAAGAATTATTTTCACCTCAATGGAAATTGCTTTTTCATGCTATTATTCACTGTTTAAGTTCTAAAAGTACATCTTTTGATCAAATACCTGCTGCATTGGCATCAGCTGGTGTTTGTCTAGCAAATAACAGGGTTTTTAATTTTTCAAAATTAAATTTTGAAGGCATGACTAGGAATTTAGAAGGGGCTAAGAAGTTTTTAATGTATCCTAGATTCATTCAGACTTTAGTTAGTGACCAAATACCTAACCTACCAGAGTTAACTAATACATGGGATGTTCCTACATTCACAAAGAGAACTTTCTCTTTCTTGACCAAACAAGGCAATGCCTTTTCAGGAACAGTAACACCATTGTTTGCTCATATGTTAGCCTAACCTGCCAATCAAGAAGGTGATGAAGCTAGCAATGCTAGTGCTTCTCAGCAAACTCCTTCTCACCAGAGTTCCCATTCCCAAGAAGATTCACAATCTTCTTCTCACAATGTTGGTGTTCCACCAAACACTGATGAGATGATCCACACACCTACTGCTTCTATTGCTGCTAGTGATTCTCCACAAGCACAAGCACCAGAAGTGGTGGATGTTGCAAATTTAACTGCTTTGTGTACAAGTTTATCCCAACAGGTACAGGTGTTGTAGAAAGAAAAGCTTGTTCAAGACAAGAAAATTGCTGAATTAGAAGCTAGCCTAATCAAGCTAAGGAACAAAATGTTACCTTGGATGAGGCAACATAGATCTATTCAGAAGTCTGCAATCAAGAAGCAAAGATTCAGGAACCACAAGAAAAGGCAACTGAATGCAACCAAACAAGGGAGGAATTATGAAGGACAAACACCTTCTTCTGAGAATCAGACAAGGATCTCTGGCAATGACATCTATTTTGAATTGGATACAGATGTCATGGGAACTTATGCAGATGGAACTGGTTTAGAGACTTGTGTGGATGGACCTTCAGATATGGAGATTCAGCAGCAAGAACCACAACCTACTCCAGATGAGCCACAAGTTGAAGTAACATTGGTAACTCAGCCAGAACCATCACCTCAATCACCACTTCACACAAATTGGAGTGTTTTCTATGAAGTTGGAGGAAATTAATGTTTAGTTTCCTGCACCATCACCACAAAGCAATAAATCAGATAAGACTGAAGAAGTGCAAGTTGATATGATGGCTTCTACGGAAGAAAGAGTATCTGGGGATACACAAGTGATTGAAGAAACAAGTGTGTCTAATACTGGTGAAATCAACACTGTTGAAGATCCAAGTACTGCTAAGCCAACTAAGCCGACTGTAAGTACTGCTGAAATTGTTGAAGACCCACGTACTGCTAAGCCAACTAAGCTGATTGCAAGTACCACTGGTGATCATCCTTCACTAGAAAGTAAAACTTCTTTTAGAGAAGATGAGACTTTATCCCAATTGCTGCTTGACTTAAGAAAGAAGAATTTAGTTGAGAAGACTAAACAAGCAGAGGAAGAGAAAAAGACACAACAAGAAGTTCTTGGCAAAAAGAATCAAATTCAAGGTAAGAAAGTTCAAGCTTCACACCCTACTAAAGGTATAGTTATTCAACAGCAAGCTAATGAAGATAGAGCTACCAAGCTGAAGAAGAAGCTACCTAAGATTGATCCAAAGGATAATGGGAAGAAGCAAATATTATCAGAGTCTGAAGATGAAAGTGATTCAGATGATGATATAAACAAAGTCATGTACAGATTTAATCAAATAGACCATGATGAGGAATTTGCTTATAGAATGCAAGCACAAATTCGTGAAAATGAATTACATGAAGAACTTGCAGCAAGGCAGAATTTGCTAGAAGCTAAAAGAATACAGCAAGAAAGGAACATACAAGAGTATGACAGGATTCAAGCTGAAATACATGCAAGTGAGCTTCTTGCAGATTCATTGATAGCTGAGGAGAGAGATGCATATGATGAAAAGAGAAATCAAAACTGATTGATGATCTGGTAAGGGAGCAACAAAGATTCTTTGCTGAGAAGAGAAGAAAAGAAAAGATTAAGCCTCCAACTACTATGCAGATTAGGAATCAGATGATGAATTTTCTTAAGAAAGTTAAGGGATCTACTCATATTCAGCTGGTCAAGAAGAATTTTGAAGAAATCAAGACTTTGTATGAGCAAAATAAGAGAACTGAATTGAATTTTGTTGAGATTGGATCTGAAGCAGATAGGAAAGCTGTTGAAGAGTTTAAGAGACATCTGCAACAACAAAGGCAATTTGGTAGTACTCCTAGAATTGAGCCAAGTACTGCTGAACCTACAAATATATCTCTACCTATCAAGACCACTTATGCGAGGAAGAATAGAAAGGAGAAAGTAAGTTCAAGGGAGGAAGAGACTGCTCAAAGAATGAATACAGGAGTTGAAACTCAAGATATTGCTCAGACTGAAAATGTACAAGCAGTACATACACAGTCAACAGTACATACAACAGTACATACTGAGGAGATGGTACATACAAACTTGGAAGAAGGTTCAACAGAACTTGAGGGAATTCCAAGGGTGTTAAAAAGAAAAGGTCAACAAAGACAAAGAAGAAAGCTAAGAGAGCTAAATCAACAGCAGAGGATAGTGATGATGATGAGAGCTTAAAGAAGTACTTGAAGATTATGAAATTTGAAGATCAATGTATTGATACAGAGATTTTTGGAAATAGAGCATCCATTGCTAAATGGATTTACTCTACAGATCAAGGACTTGAAGCTCATGGAATTCAAAGAACTGATGGCACAACAAGGGTATTCAGACTTTTGGAGGATATTCTTCACATTCTTGACAGACAAGATATTCAAGATCTTTCAAGGTTAGTTCAAGAAGCCAGTGCTGGTAAAACTGAAGTATCACTATTATACTAGGAATTTCTCTTTATGTATGAGCCACACAATTATGATCAAGAAATGTTGAAGGAATTAGAGAATCAGGTTCCTAGTTACTAGAGATATTACAGGTCATGTGGATTGCATATTTTAGATGTAGATGATGTTACATACTATATGTTGCAAGAGAAAACTTACCTTTTCAAAAGGAAATTGTTGGAAAGGATGTTAGAACAACAATTGGAAGTTACAGAAGAATCTACTGATGCTTTGGAGTTGATCAGAACGGTTAAACAACAAATCAAGGATTTGAAAGATGAGGAAGAAGCTGAGAAAGAGCCTTAAGTATTTGACTTTCAGTCACACTTCACAAATGGTTCTCAGTTCACCATGTCTAACACACATAAGAACTGGCTAGTCCATAAGCAAATGGTTTGTGGTAAAGACTTATCAAATCTGTTGAAAGCTGATAGTTTGCTAAAAACTATATGGTTCTAACTCACCTTGTTTCGAGACAAAGATTTGGCTAGTCCTAGACAAACGGTACTAGGTAAAGACTTCATCAAATCCGTTGATGGTTGACAAATAACCAATAATTGTAAGGTTTTCATTACACCTTATTCTTTGTGAATAAAGTATTGGCTATTCCAGAGTGTATGGCTAACTGGTAAAGAATTTATCAAATCCGTTGATAGCTGGTGATTTGCTAAAAAACATGAAGCCAATACAGATTGGTGTTTGTTGTTAACTGTTTTATTTCAGGTATGAAGATTGCAAGCAAAGAAGTATTCAAAGAAAAATACTTAGAAGGTTTTGTCTCATCAAATCAAGACAAAGGTTCATGATTCAGAGTTCAAAAACGAAACTCAAGAAGACAACAACTGATGCTGCAAAGATAAGTGAATGTTTAGAAGACACAAGAAGATCATAGTTTGAAGACAAAGATGATATTCATGATGTTTGAAGATTATCTTATCAGAAGAAGATCTACATTTGAAGTGTTTGGTTACATTCAGTTGGATACAAATACAAATAACCAAGTTCAATCCAAGGATGAAGGAAAGACTGAAGACATGTATTTTGATACATCCAGTACAAGAGAAACAAGAAGACAACAAGTTATCATTTCTTGTTTAGGGGAGGATTGTTGGGAATTATTTGTTAAGTGTCAAGTACCATTAGTGTATTTCAAGTACTGTTAGTGTTATGTAAGTACCGTTAGTATTAACGCGGTACATAGTAAGTACTGCTACTTATAAAGTAAGTACTGCTATGTTGATTAGGACGAATATATATTTGTATAAGATATGTCATAGTTATAGTTAGAGTATATCTTATGTGATATACCTAAACAGTTAGAATATTGATAATATATCGTATGTGATATAGTTATCTTTATAGAATATTCTAAGGTTTCTAGGGTTCCTTACTCTATAAAAGGAACATAGGTACAATGTCTTTCATGTACCTCATTCAAGTCGATTAATAAGAGAATCGAATAGTTAAAAGTAATTTTGTTCTTCTGTGCTTTATAAGTTAGATTCCGCATAACTTATTTAGTATTAGTAAGAGTGCTCAAAGTGTTTTAGTTTGATTACAAACTATTATACTAATTCTTAACAGAATATAGATCCAACCAAAGGGATCAACAGATTCTAGTATCATTGTTCGGGCCATCATACTCAGAAGCCATTTCATAAACGTTTGAGGAGCGAGGACACTTTAAATCGTAAACCCAACCACTCAGTCAGTTGGTAATATCGAGATGGAACATCTTTGTACAAAGCTCCCTACTAACATATAGCTTCATTACTTTCTCAAATTTATAATTTATTTTCTTTAGTTTCACAATTGGCAAAAATAGGTCCTTTTAGTTATATTGTAGCTTAATTACAGTTTTAACCCCTAAAGTATATAGTTTTAACATTTACATTTTAAACCCTCAAATATTAACCTTAGGGTCTCAAACTTTCCAATTATTATTGTTATAGGTTTAACTTTCATAAAATGATACTTTTGGCCCAAATGTTTATAGTTTCAAAAATGACAGTTTTAGTCCATGTACTTGTTAAAAATTACATAACAACCTCAAAAATGTACCAAATGATCTATGATTTTAGAACAAAGTTTAAAGAAACATTTATAATCATAATAAAAACATTTCTTCAGAATTATAGCTTTTGAAATGGGTTTATTCTTATTATTTCATATAAATTACAAAACTAGGGTTTTAAGACATCTTTACCTTATAATTTTCATTCTAAATGATCATATGACCTAATTTTTTAGATTATCTTTCTAACATATTATAAACAGTATAAAAACTCTAAGAAAGTGTTATAACAAGATCAAATCTTAGCTAACAAATTGATTACCTAGGTAGCTCCAAAACAGCTCCTAATGGGGCATATGGACTATATCTTCTTCATAACTCTTCTAGAAATCCTAGAACGTCTTCCAAATCTTTCTACTGATCTTAGGGACTTCATAAGGATTAAATGGTGGTATAGGAACATAATGTATAGGTGCTTAGAAGTGAAAGTGAAGGATGATATGAAAATGAAGATAGAGACTCCTATTTATACTATTTCTAACCCTTAGGCTCCAAGTTTTGCCTCTAAACATGTAAGAACAGGAGAGTAGTGACTGAGTAAGGCTAGGAGAGATCTATGCAAGTCTAGAAATGAGTCATTAGTCCTAGGATAAAAAATATCTATGTATGTGGCTAGAAATGGTGTCGACAAGAATATAGATGAGAATGGTGATATGTAAGCCACAAGTAGGTGCATCACATACTTAGAATATCCCAAAATTTCCTATTGATCTGATTCTAAGTTTGAAAATGGGAGGGAAAGGTTTTAAATGGGTTTTTGGAGGGAAAAACCTAGCCGGATGTAAATCTAGGGTTTGTAACTTTGTAATTCTTATAATTACGGGTTTAGAAATGTGATTAGTGATGGATTAGGGTTTAACTATGGTTTATACATTATAATTAAGAAGTTTGGGTCTTTGGTTTTTTAACACCCCCAAATTTACACGCAGCGGAATACATCTGTGGGTGCTAAACAATGATACAATAACACATAATTTATAAAGAACGACTCGAAAAGAGACGTTTCAAATTTATCGTTCCTAAAACAATTGTCAGAGTAGCGTAGTCCCAAGTAATCGTTACCAAAAGATAAGTTAAAACAACATATTAGTTTGTTTTAAAAAAATGGAACGATAAATAATTTAAAGAGTTAGCACAACAAAATCAGTGCACAACTTCATTCCCGTGACCTCCAAGCTTCCACTTCTTGATTACCTGAAATACATGTGAGTAAAACAATCAGCAAAAATGCCGAGTGAATCTATAGGTTTATGTAATCAATTTGAACACAAGCAAAGATTATAAGTTTGTGGCATGCTTATAAGCATCAAATAATAATTTTCATCAACAATGATAATTGTATATAGCATAAATTGCAATAAGCTCATGGAACCGAGCCCTTAGACACTCCCATATCAGTCTAATAAGACGAGAGGTTTATTAATTGTCGTTACCTCCAGATTATTGGTACATTGCCGTATACCTGACTTCTCAATACAATATGTCCAAACAGTGTGGAGGTCGGGCCTAAGCTTCTGTGACAAGTCCACACAAACTAAACCGGGGCGGCTTCCCCCATAGATTTATTAATTGTACTAGCGGTTAACCCATCATAGGTTAATTAACGGTCTATAATTGAGGCTTTAACAATGGCAATCACTTAATGCAATTTAAAGGCAACCACGGGTCCATTCAAAGAGGGACAAGCATACCATAAAAGACTTGTGTTCTAAGTTTATTAAAACATGTATTCCCCCTCGCGGGTTTAAAATCATTTAATAACTAGTATAAAGCGAGGCTATAGACTCACCTTTAAGCTAACGGATGAACGGATGACGGATGAACAATGGAACCGGGCTGTAGAAGAATAGATAGTAGCACTCCAAGGCGATTCGTGACCTACAAAAGTGATCACGACCCTTAAGTACGCGTTTTATATGCTTATAAAACAATTATACGAAAATAATTCGGTAAAAATATATCACGGGTAAAATTTGCACCAACACCTAAGTCAAAGTGAACTAAGACTAAACAAAGCTTACAACCTGTAGGAATTATGTATTCTACATGTTATAAGTGTTAAACCAAGTATCCAATACGGTTTGCACACAAAACGCCTCAAGTTTACATAACAAAAGACGTAAACGTCAAAATGATTCGGCATGACTGTTTTGAGAAGAGTATATCTCCCAAACCATAAATCTAATGATTTTGGGATTTAAAACCCTGGAAACACACTTGGAATCTAGTTTCCAAAATGTCCAACCATTCGATCTAAGAGTTTATGAAACTTTCTAAAAGTCCAAAACACTAACAGCCCTACCGTAAGAACTTAATGGTCAAACTGCACTAGTCAAACTTGGGACAAAATAACCCGTTAACCTATAAGGTTTAAGGGACTGAGATTTCCACCATTGGAAAGCCTCATGATTCTAATTTCGGCCCATACCAACCACGAGTAAATAGCTACTACCAATTAGCGGGAAAGTTACATTCTTTGAAAGGTTACAAAATCAGAATTTTGTTTTTAAACTCGGGTTTACCGTTTTAGTCATAAAAACCATTTGGTGATAGCCAGTAACATGAGATCAGTGGGAGGACTTCACATATGATCTCTACTACTGTACTCAACCTTAAAATGCACAAATAGAGGTCAATAACCTGTAGCCACAAGCTATGTAAACCTGCTGTCCCAAAATATGTCTTTCGACCTTAAATAGGTCATAACTTTCTCATCCGGAGGAGTTGAGTGCCTATCCAACTCACCACTAACATGTAAAAGGCCTAAGGAACCCATTTAAGCTGTAAAAAGTACAGGTTACAGTAGAAAATACGTGAGTTTTGGGCTCACATACCTGCTGTCCGAATTTTAGTATCAAAACAACTTAGCTAAACCACCCCTATTCCATTCCAAACAATCAAAAACACATCTTATCTTAACCTAGATAGATCAAAACACTATAAATCCTTATCATGCATGGTCAAAAATTAAAACCCACCTAAGAACAATAACCATAACAACAAAGCTAATCAACAAAACCAATTACTCAAAAACCACAACATGATCCCCATAGGATCATGTTTGGCCGCGACTCAATCAAGCCACCAATGGTGTTCTTGGACAAAATTCCTAGTAATTCTATTACTCTAAACACTAATAAACATATTGCATGTCTAATCCCATGATCAAACATGCAAGAACACAAACCTTGAATTTTATGATTTTATAAAAAATCAATTGCATTTGCAAATAAAACATGGGTTAATGATAAGGGTTTACCAAGGATGATTTTGATATGATCTAATTGAAGGATTGAGCAAGAAAAATTGATCTTTAGGGCTGTTTTTGTGATGGTGTTCGTTGCACAAGAAGAACAGGGAGAAGATGGTGTGTTTTTGGAAAGAAAAAAAATGACAGTTGTGTTATTTGTTTTGTGTTTGGTCGACGGGTATAAACAAAAGGGAAGGAAAGTGGGCTTGGCCCATAACCTAGATACTTATTACTAATCAACTAAAGCTCAAAGTTAAAATTACTCCTAGCCCGACTCGATTCCTAAAAGTGGCTAATAAATCCTATTCGGTGCAAATTTATTTACGTAAATACAAAATTTATAAAAATAATATTTTTGACTAAATATAGTCGAATTATGTCTCCGTCGGTTCCCGTTCCATCGATCCGTCACGTTTTATAAAATTTATGCGAGAGAGCGTTTAAATCAATTTTCATGACTTAAATTAAAACGTAAAAATATATAAAAATTTCCATAAATCCAAATAAATCATTTTAAATGAGTAGAAAAATAATTAAAATATAATATAATTAAAATTCACGAGAAAATAAATATGACCTTATTTTTACGGGTTTTACATCCTCACCACCTTAAGGGAGCACCGTCCCGGGGCTCGTTTCTTCTTATACACTACTTCTCGAGATTTATTTTAACTCAAAATAAAATAGTGATCCTTAATATGAGTAACATAATGAGATATAATGAATTCATAAACGCATAAATGAAAACGATGTGTTCAAATGATTTAAGGTTAACGATCGACGAGGGATCTCGAATCACGTAACCGTAAAACATAGTAATTCACATTAGGAGGAAAATGAGGGCGAAGAATGAATGAAATATTAACATTAAAATAACGTTTGTCACAATTATCCGTCCCGGATTTGGTATTACATTAAAACTCGATTAAGGTACTTTCTTGATAAAGATGATATATTAAAAATAGAAGTAAAATAACTTCAAAATTTATCTTGTTCGTCTTACGAAACTTTGAAAGAATGACATGAATTTATTAACTAAACTCATATTGATGGTTACAATTAGAAAATATAATTCCCAAATTAAATCATTATTAGGAATATAAATTAAACCGGTAATTTCATTTCATTAAAAGTAATGTATGATAAGTCACTTAGTTCAAAAGATAGAGCATAATTTCGTTTTAAAGCATTAGTTTTAGTTATACAAAAGATGATGTATAAATTTGACCTTTTACTTGTAATAGTTATTTCGATAATTAAAAACCATTGGAAAATGTATAAAAGTTCCATAAAATTTTTATGATAAGTTGTAGAAATACATAAAGGTTTTATTATTTCAAAATAAACATGAGATATATTCGGGTTTCAAAATGTGACAAGATTACAAACGAAGACGAATGGAAATAATGGTCAACAATTAGTACGAAATCAACGGTACAAAAAGGGGACAAAGCAAATGTCGTATGAATTCTTAAAGAGAATAATAAACTAGAGGCGTTGATGGTAAGACAATAAGAAACAGTAAATTAAATAAGTTGTCAATTTTGTTAGTGCGGTCGGTGGTTCACCAACCTCATCTCATTAAGTTCGCGGTGGTCGATACATGATCGAAAACAATATCCACACAAAAGTTTTCGAATCAAGAAAAATCTAAATAATCACTTGTAGTTAGAATAAATCAAATGAATAATGTTAGCGTTTAAAGAGAGAAGTCAATGCACGGTTCACACGTGTGGATTTCGAGACAAACGAGAGTGACGGACGTCATCCCGGATATATGGAAATCCCTCTAGTGATATTTCATTATTCACGTACGGAGACATTCCGAAGATCTATCAAATCTCATAAAGAACATTAGACGAGAAGGAAGGATAAAACACCGAGACTTTCAAGTCCTTTATCAACAGTTAGTAATTAGACGAACGGTCAAAAGAATTCAGTTATAAGATAAAATGAAGTAACAAGTAGAAAAACGATCGTCGAGTAAATGCGTATTCGTAAGCGCGTAATTCGTTCAAGAAAAGGTAAGAAAACGTATGGGGATGCATAAAAATTGTGCTACTTCCATAAAATATAAAGGTTTTCAAAATTACTTTTCAATTTATTTCATTTTACTTAACTTTTTCATAAATACAAGTAAATTTTTTATTTTTTTTTATTATTATTAACAAGATTTTGAGGTGACTACTAATCAGCCTAGCATGGCTCCTTCTAAATTAAACATAGGTGATCAGGCCATGTATAATTTAGGGCTAGCAACGCAGTGCTCAATTTCGTCGAAGAGTATTACGTTTCTTATGTTTATATATAAATCATGCCATCTGTAAAATGGAATTTAAAAATATTTTATAAATTTATAGGATACAAGTAATGTGCGAGATTTTTAAGTAACAACTTAAATGTTATAAAAATTATTTCATAATATCAAAGTAAAACAATTTGTGAAAATAATTGTAATAAAAATGCCAATTAAAATTATAAGGTGACATTTTGATAACGTATATAATAACCAACGTTTTGCAAAAAGTAGCGAATAATAGCTCATAGGAAAACCAATAAAATGGTCATGAGTTAGTAAGGTTTCAAAAGGTTATAAGATTTAGACAGAATCACCATGAGACACATGATAAAAATGTCGACGAAGAATGTGAAGACAAAACTTCAAATTTCAACCCAAATTAGTGGTAGATTAGAAAAAAAATAAAAATAAGAATAAAATCGAATGACAAGTGAGTCATATATATAAAAAGAATGAGGCAATCCATATGTGTAAATCACTTGACACAGACATGCTTTTAAGAAAAGTATATTATTCGTTTTCAAATTACACCACTAATCCGGTAATTGCTAATCCTGTAAAATTTCTATTTTTAAACATTTTCACATGCAACAAATACTCGTTAGTTGTAAAATAATGTTCGTTAAAACTTTATAATCTCAGATGAACTTAAAATCGCTTAGAAATATTAAAAAAAAACATATTCCAATTTTTATATCAGATTTGACTTTTTACGTTCAGCTTTGACTTTTCAGGTCTGACCCGACTAATTGGCCAACTAGATGACATTTTCAAAACTCGGAGTCTAAAGCAATTTTATGTAAAACGGCATTTCAAGCAACTTTCTAGTTTTACCTGAAACCTGAAACTCAACAGAAAATGACCAAAATGCTCCTGCAAGCTGCTGCACAGGTTTGACTGTTTTACTATAAAATGCAGATTTAACTTTTAAGTTTTAACCCGTCTATATTTGTTTTCAGAACTGGTTTCCACGCGGTAGAAGTAAAACGACATTTTAAACAACTTTTTAGTTTTACACGAAAGCTGAAATGAACCAGAACTGAGCGATTTTGCCCCTGCAGAATCTGCACATTTTTTTTTTTTTTTACATAACTCAAAGTTTAATCAAACTTTATTAGAATTACCATTATAACGCAATTTCTATTCCACGTCATCTAATATATTTTACCAACACTTTTTAATGACCCAAAATTTACATACACACATGTATCATTGATTACATAGTAATGAAATATAAATTATATAAATAAGCATATAAAGAAAATATTGCATAAAAATGAAAGAATACCCACAAGAAATTAGAAAGCCAAAACGGTTCATGACGTTCATAATTTAAGTTTCAAGGTGCAAGGTAGACAAATCTCTTTGATGGCTCGATTCACCAAAAACACAAAATATACCGAGAAAAGAATGAAACATTAACTAGTCGCGCTCCCGGATATATAAGGTCATAGTATAAAAATTTTGCAATAAAAGCAATTCAAATACTTTCAAAATAAATACAATGAATAATAGAGATTTATTTAAATTTATCATTAATAAATGATAAACTTTCATCTAAAAGTTTAACGATATAAGTATATATCGATAAGGGAATCCTAGATATAACTATATATCAATAAAGTGATCATAGTATTTATTTATAAATACTTGGCAATAAGGGATACGTAATAACGCATACTAAAATTGTAATCTCAGAAGTAGCTTAAACCTGAAGTCACGCGAAGTCATGTGCACTGACTCTTTGAAAATTAAAACTGACAGTTATATTTTAGGTTTTTAAAATAAAGACCTAGTTCTCTATAACTCATAACTCTGATACCAATCTTTAACACCCCCAAATTTACACGCAGCGGAATACATCTTTGGGTGCTAAACAATGATACAATAACACATAATTTATAAAGAACGACTCAATAAGAGACGTTTCAAATTTATCGTTCCTAAAACAATTGTCAGAGTAGCGTAGTCCCAAGTAATCGTTACCAAAGATAAGTTAAAACAACATATTAGTTTGTTTTAAAAAAATGGAACGATAAATAAATCAAAGAGTTAGAACAACAAAAGCAGTGCACAACTTCATTACCGTGACCTCCAAGCTTCCACTTCTTGATTACCTGAAATACATGTGAGTAAAACAATCAGCAAAAATGCCGAGTGAATCTATAGGTTTATGTAATCAACTTGAACACAAGCAAAGAGTATAAGTTTGTGGCATGCTTATAAGCATCAAATAATAATTTGCATCAACAATGATAATTGTATATAGCATAAATTGCAATAAGCTCATGGAACCGAGCCCTTAGACACTCCCATATCAGTCTAATCAGACGAGAGATTTATTAATTGTCGTTACCTCCAGATTATTGGTACATTGCCGTATACCTGACTTTTCAATACAATATGTCCAAACAGTGTGGAGGTCGGGCCTAAGCTTCTGTGACAAGTCCACACAAACTGAACCAGGGCGGCTTCCCCCATAGATCTATTAATTGTACTAGCGGTTAACCCATCATAGGTTAATTAACGGTCCATAATTGAGGCTTTAACAATGGCAATCACTTAATGCAATTTAAAGGAAACCACGGGTCCATTCAAAGAGGGACAAGCATACCATAAAAGACTTGTGTTCTAAGTTTATTAAAACATGTATTCCCCCTCGCGGGTTTAAAATCATTTAATAACTAGTATAAAGCGAGGCTATAGACTCACCTTTAAGCTAACGGATGAACGGATGACGGATGAACAATGGAACCGGGCTGTAGAAGAGTAGATAGTAGCACTCCAAGGCGATTCGTGACCTACAAAAGTGATCACGACCCTTAAGTACGCGTTTTATATGCTTATAAAACAATTATACGAAAATAATTCGGTAAAAATGTATTACGGGTAGAATTTGCACCAACACCTAAGTCAAAGTGAACTAAGACTAAAAAAAGCTTACAACCTGTAGGAATTATGTATTCTACATGTTATAAGTGTTAAACCAAGTATCCAATACGGTTTGCACACAAAACGCCTCAAGTTTACATAACAAAAGACGTAAACGTCAAAATGATTCGGCGGGACTGTTTTGAGAAGAGTATATCTCCTAAACCATAAATCTAATGATTTTGGGATTTAAACCCCTGGAACACACTTGGAATCTAGTTTCCAAAATGTCCAACCATTCGATCTAAGAGTTTATGAAACTTTCTAAAAGTCCAAAACACTAACAGCCCTACCGTAAGAACTTAATGGTCAAACTGCACTAGTCAAACTTGGGACAAAATAACCCGTTAACCTATAAGGTTTAAGGGACTGAGATTTCCACCATTGGAAAGCCTCATGATTCTACTTTCAGCCCATACCAACCACGAGTAAATAGCTACTACCAATTAGCGGGAAAGTTACATTCTTTGAAAGGTTACAAAATCAGAATTTTGTTTTTAAACTCGGGTTTACCGTTTTAGTCATAAAAACCATATGGTGATAGCCATTAACATGAGGTCAGTGGGAGGACTTCACATATGATCTCTACTACTGTACTCAACCTTAAAATGCACAAATAGAGGTCAATAACCTGTAGCCACAAGCTATGTAAACCTGCTGTCCCAAAATATGTCTTTCGACCTTAAATAGGTCATAACTTTCTCATCCGGAGAAGTTGAGTGTCTATCCAACTCACCACTAACATGTAAAAGGCCTAAGGAACCCAATTAAGCTGTAAAAAGTGCAGGTTACAGTAGAAAATACGTGAGTTTTGGGCTCACATACCTGTTGTCTGAATTTTAGTATCAAAACAACTTAGCTAAACCACCCCTATTCCATTCCAAACAATCAAAAACACATCTTATCTTAACCTAGATAGATCAAAACACTATAAATCCATATCATGCATGGTCAAAAATCAAAACCCACCTGAGAACAATAACCATAACAACAAATCTAATCAACAAAACCAATCACTCAAAAACCACAACATGATCCCCATAGGATCATGTTTGGCCGTGACTCAATCAAGCCACCAATGGTGTTCTTGGACAAAATTCCTAGTAATTCTATTAGTCTAAACACTAATAAACATATTGCATGTCTAATCCCATGATCAAACATGCAAGAACACAAATCTTGAATTTTATGATTTTATAAAAAAATCAATTGCATTTGCAAATAAAACATGGGTTAATGATAAGGGTTTACCAAGGATGATTTTGATATGATCTAATTGAAGGATTGAGCAAGAAAAATTGATCTTTAGGGCTGTTTTTGTGATGGTGTTCGTTGCACAAGAAGAACAGGGAGAAGATGGTGTGTTTTTGGAAAGAAAAAAATGACAGTTGTGTTATTTGTTTTGTGTTTGGTCGACGGTATAAACAAAAGGGAAGGAAAGTGGGCTTGGCCCATAACCTAGATACTTATTACTAATCAACTAAATCTCAAAGTTAAAATTACTCCTAGCCCGACTCGATTCCTAAAAGTCGCTAATAAATCCTATTCGGTGCAAATTTATTTACGTAAATACAAAATTTATAAAAATAATATTTTTGACTAAATATAGTCGAATTATGTCTCCGTCGGTTCCCGTTCCATCGATCCGTCACGTTTTATAAAATTTATGCGAGAGAGCGTTTAAATCAATTTTCATGACTTAAATTAAAACGGAAAAATATATAAAAATTTCCATAAATCCAAATAAATCATTTTAAATGAGTAGAAAAATAATTAAAATATAATATAATTAAAATTCATGAGAAAATAAATATGACCTTATTTTTACGGGTTTTACAGGTTTGAAGTTTAACAAAGGTTTGAAGTGAAATTGGGAAGAAAACCTACGCGGGTTAGAGTTTCTAATGATCTAGGGTTAAATCTTAGTAAAAATCATTATCCTCCTCTTAGATACTGATTTAAACTCAATTTAGGTCCTAGAAATTGTGTCTTAAGTATCTAAAGTGGTTCCAGACTTGGTTTGATAGGTTATTCTAAGTAAACATGTCTAAAAGGTGAAAATACCTATTTTGACCTAATTTATAAGCCATGCATTAAAATGTTGTACCTTGTGCTTAAGGGTACTTCCACATTGTATTAATATAATATTATAACCTTAATATAGTGATATAAGTGTTTGTAGACTTGTCCTAAAAGACTAGGTATTGATGTTATGTAAAATGCTTAATATAAGGGTTTCTAGGTTACTAATCCTAATGACTTTTTATCTTGGGTGATTAGTGTTTATATCATAATGTATGCTTATTATAGGTCTCATATAGTATGTTGGAAATACGTTTTTACGTATTTAGGAAGATTCGGTCACTCCGATAATATATTAAGTAGTAGCTCGTAGTCTAGATATCTTTTAATTAACTAAACAAGGAAAAGCCCGGTGCATGCTTGTATGGCCGGCCCAAATGTAAGCCCAAGCCCATCTTATGGGCCTGGTATATAAACCCTCTCCATTGATGGAGAGGGTGGTGATTTTGAATAACACATAGTTCTCTTAAACTTTCTCTCTCTAGAAGTGTGAAATCCACCATCTTTCTATCTCTTTCTCTCTCTAAAACATAAGCAAGATTTACATATCCTACAAATGGTATCAAGAGCCATGGGATGATTGTTTAGTTCTTGTGTTTGTGTTCTTGATTCTCTCGCCATTTTTGATCCATTTTCACACGAACCAAATTTTTTTTTGTGTTTTTATGAGTTAATCTTGATTTACTTCATCTTATTACTTGTTATAGTGATTTGGTATTGTTATTTAGGTTAAAAACACAAAAATTTTGGGTGTTTGATTCATATTTTGGCTTAGAATCTTGAATTGATTGTGTTATTGTACTGTCCAAGAAAAAAGGTAAGTTGGTATCCATAGTACGATCTGACTTTGTGTTTGCATAAACCCTGGGGGTTTCTACTTGCGATCCATAGTCACGATCCATGGTTATGATCTAACTGTGATCATAACTAAGATCCTCGCTACGATCCATCAGTACGATAGCAGAGTACGATCCATCAATCCAAGTGCTTAGTACGATCCATACTACGATCAAGGTAAGATTGCTCAGTACGATAGCTCACTTCGATCAGAGTACGATCACTTGCAGAGTACGATCCATCAATCTGATTGCTTAGTACGATCCATACTACGATCACCACTACGATCACTCACTGCGATAAGGGAGTACGATCACTCGCTGCGATCACTTGTTGCGATAAGGGATAAGATCACTTGTTGCGATCTGAGTACGATCGTTGAGTACGATCACTTGTTGCGATCTGAGTACGATCGCTGAGTACGATCACTCGTTGCGATCAGAGTACGATCGTTGGGTACGATCAAGGAGTGCGATCTGAATACGGTCATAGAGTACGATCCACTAGTGCGATCTGAGTACGATCCAACATTTTTTCAAAAAACGTGTTTTTGAAATTTTTTAACAATCGTGTGTAATTTGACTTGGATTTTTTGGTTTACCGAGGACATAATTTAGGGGATTTCAACATTATTTCTCGGCTTTAACACACAACAACAAATACATTTACTTTCTTTCATTGACCGATCAAGTTTGTAAATCTTAACTTATCGAAATGGAGTACACATCTCTTACGGATAAGTCCATCCTCTCGGGTACGGATAATCGTCCACCAATGTTGGAGAAGTCTATGCACGAGGATTGGACTTCCCGAATGGAACTTTATATGTTGAACAAGGAGAACGGACATCTTATTTGGGCATCGGTGCTCAATGGACCATTAGATTATGGTACAGTGATGGAAGGTACAACTACTCGTCCTCGCACAACGGGTGAATTGACTGGAGATATGTAGATTCAAGATAAATGTGATAAGTATGCTACAAACATCATTCTCCAAGCCCTTCCTCCAGATGTCTACAAACTCGTCAGCAAACATAAAGTTGCCAAAGAGTTATGGGATAGAATTCGTGTTCTAATGCAAGGCACCTCGTTAACTAAGCAAGAACGAGAGTGTAAGCTTTATGATACTTTTGATAAGTTTGCCTATGTGCCAGGGGAGACTCTCAATGACTACTATCTGAGATTTACCCTATTGTTAAATGAGCTAAATATCTATGGCATGGCAATTCTTACCTTTCAATTGAACACCAAGTATTTGAACACTCTTCCTCCAGAATGGAAAAAATACATGACGGATGTTAAATTGGCTAAGGACTTGCATAACACCAATGTGGATAAACTTCAAGCTTTTCTTCAACAACACGAATGCCATGTGATCAAGGCTCGGTTGTCTACACCTCAAGTTCATGATCCACTTGCAGTGTATGCTTCTCAACAAAACATGGCTTATACTTATCAGCAACCATCATACTTGCAGCAGCCACCACCACACAACTATCAGCAACCATCTTATCCACCACTAATGATGCCACAGCAAGCTTTTCAACAAAGTGTTCATCAACAATGTTTTTCACCGCAACCACCATATCAGACATCACCATCACAAGCCAACACTTCTCCAATGGGCTATACCCCTCAGCAAGGATACTTTCCTATTGAAGCACAACCAACACAAGCTTTCTACTCTAATGAACTTCCACTAATCCAAGCACCGGTCTTTACTCCAAATGATACGCCAGCTGATGTACTAAACCATCTCACCGCCTACTTGTCAAAACTTGTTGCAACTAGAGGATTTCCACCAACAAACAATCAGCTCCGCACCTCTTCAAATCCTCGACAACAAGCTACTGTTCAAGATGGTCAAGTGACGGTGCAACCTATTTAGGGAAGGAAAAATTCATATGGACCTCCTACAAGGACTGGGAACAATCAAGCTGTGAATTCTCAAGCTAGTGGAAAGGGAAATCCTATTGGTCCTAAAAAGGTTGTGACTTGCTACAATTGCCGAGGCCAAGGTCATATGGCTAGGGAGTGCACTCAACCGACGAGGAGAAGGGATGATGCATGATTTCGTGAGAAGATGTATTTGGTTGATGCCCAGTCTAAGGGGAAGATTTTGGATTCAGAGGAGTTAGCATTTCTTGCAGACCCAGGGGCAGCAGATACTGAAGGCATTGCAGTCGTTTCCACTTCTATTGCAGCTTATCAAGCGGACGATCTTGATGCATACAATTCGAATTGTGATGACATTCACTCTGCCCAAGCTGCTCTCGTTTCTAATCTCTCTCACTACGGTTCTGATGTCGTTAGTGAGGTACCAACCACATCTAATAATATTGATGATAACCAACAACAAGTTGGGCATGAAAATGACAACCTCGAACAGCATTCGGGGACTAGTAACTCAAATGATGTGGTATCCAATCCTACACATTTGAGTGAACCTCAACCAAATGCTACGACGGGTATGGAATATTATGCTCAACATGATTTGGTCATGGTGCCTAAACATATTATTGACCAAATGCATATGGCTCTCAGACAATCCGTAGATACCAATTCCACCCTAACTGCTGAGCTTGCATTGCATAAAGAAAAGGTCAAAACTTTTGAAATGGTCCCTCAAGCAGAGAAAATAACATGTTCTGAATTTGATCCATTTCGTTTTGAAAAGATTGAACACTTGAAAGAAATAGAATCATTAAAAGCTAATCTTTCTAATGAATTAAAAGAAAAAGAGTCGGTTGTCAATGATTTTCAGAAACTTAAAATGGATTTTGAAACTCTCGAGTCTAAAAAGTTTGAATCGGAAATTAATGCTACCAAACTTCTTAAATTCAAAGAACAACAGCTTTTAAAACAATATGCTTCCACATAAAAAGTTCATATTTTAACTAAATCATTTAAAGAACTCGAACTTAAGCGTCTTCAAGATTTACCACCTAATCCCGGTTATGCAAAACAAGCTCAGGAACATATTCCCGGTCTTTATGATATGACCATAATTGGCAAATCGAAAGAAGCACCTTTTGTTCGTAGTACTGAGGAGACACAGTCACTTGCGGATGAAACTCATTCTAAAATGCTTTCAAAATTCCATACAATTGATTATGATCAACATAACAAAGATCAATTTTCGAAAAAGACACGCATTCGCTTACAAAAGGAATTAGCAGAATTGACAGTTCTTGTGCCCCAAAGTTTGTCAAATGAAAACCTTCCTAGTACGTCTCCTACACTTGTCAAAACGGATTTAACAAAGTTAATTCCACCGGTAAGCAAGGCGTCCGTTAACTTAAATGCGGTTCACCAACACTTCGCCGATTTTGACAAGGTCATTTTGGAACGTACGACGGCTTCGGCCATAACGGAAGGTGAATGGAATTTTGAGCACACTAGAGCTGCGTTTCGAGACGAAATTGTTCCGTTTGTAAAGAATGTTAAGGCTTGTCTTAGTAATCTTGATCAAGATTTGCTTTTGGAAATAGAAGAAGTTAGACGTGTTTTCAATGAAATGGATGATGCTTATGAAAACAGTTTACTTGAAATAGAACGGATTTCACGCCAAAATGATCAGCTTCTGAAGCGAGTGATGTCTCATGACATAGTTTCTGTCTGTGTGAATAAAAGTTTTGATAATGATTCTATTGTGCATAATGTTGAATCTGTGGATAATGTGGTCGATAGTAATTGTCACGAATCTGACGCTGAATTTTTAAAGCTTCAAGATTCATATTCTTCACTTTCAAAACGTTTTAATGAGATTCAAACACATTGTATTTCGCTTGAATGCAAGCAAAATTTTATTCAATAAATCTTTGAAACGTCATTCGAATGTGTTAATATCGATGATGCAAACTTTGAAAAGAATTTTCGATTAAAATTACAATCAAAACAGCGTCAGCCAAGTGACACAGTTGTTACATCTTTGCCGATAGAAATAGAGAAATCTAAGGAGATTAACTGTGTGAACGTACTTGAGGCCGCTGAGAATTTAAAACTTGATCTAGATAATCGAGTTTCCAAGATTTTTTCCAAAGTTGATAACTTAAAACAGAAAAATACACGACTCTTCGATTCAGTAAACCCCGCATGTGCTAATACCACTGCACAGAATCAATCTTTGATTGAACAATTGAATCGACAGTCGGTGGAAATATCTGATTTGAGGGAACAAATTTGTGATAAAAATCTGGCCTTGGCTGAGTTAAAGGAAACACTTCGTACCCTAAAAGGTAAGAATGTTGTGGATAACGCAGCCATTGTCTCAGCATCGTCCTCTAGTGCAATCAAAAGGAACCTTATTGCCGTCACACCACTTAATAAGGGCCCTAGGACTAAACCATCTCAAACTTTGGTCACTAAAGATAACGCGGAATCAAAACAAGCTTCTAATATTCCCGTGTTGCCTTCTACAGGAGTAAGCACCACTACTAAGGCTCAAAGATCTAAGCTTAAAAGAAACAAGAAGAACGATAGGATCTTGCCCCCATCTAGTAGTCAAGTGAAGAAGAAAGTAGAAGCCCATCCTAGGAATGTTATTTCTGTTTTGAATAAAAAGAATCATGTAGCTAAACCTAAAGGCTCTGCGGTTGTGCAGCGTTCTAAGCCTAGTGTGAGTTCTAATTTGAAATGTTGGAATTGCAATGAATGTATGTTTTCTAGTCGTCATGATTCTTGCCTTATTGACCATGTGAATGAGATGTATGCCCGGAAAAATGGATTAGAATGGAAACCGACTGGGAAAGTGTTAACCCAAGTTGGTTGGATGTGGTGCCCCACTGGTAGAACTTTCACTATAGTAGGAAATACGTGCCCTTTAACTAGGATCACTCCCACTAAAGCGAAGAAAGCGTGCCCTTTAACTAGGCGTACCAAGGCTACCAAAACACAAGCGTGTCCTTTAACTAGGAACACCAACACTACTGTAGGAACAAAGTGCCCTTTAACTAGGTCTACTCCCACTGTAGTGCCCGCTAATACTCCAAAACCTAAGAAAGTTGGAACAGTAAAACCTGTTAGTGCTAAAACTCACATTAGAAAACGCAGGAAATCTAAAGGTCACAAACCTGTTAGCAATTCTGATAATATTTTATATGTATCTGCTAACACTCCGGAACCAATAGTTTCCAACGCATTGTCTACTGTTGTTGTTGAAAACAGGTGGTCCAAATTGTTCTCTGGGATTTGGACTCTGGTTGCTCCAAGCATATGACCGGAGATCACTCTCAGCTCAGAAATTTCGTCAGCAAGTTTCTTGGTACAGTTCGATTTGGAAATGATCATATTGCAAAGATAATGGGTTATGGTGAATATCATATTGGGAATGTTATTATTTCAAGACTGTATTATGTGGAAGGTCTCGGTCACAACTTATTTCTGTGGGACAATTTTGTGATGCAAACCTAGAAGTTGCTTTTCGAGAGCATACCTGCTTCATTCGTAATTTGGAAGGGGTTGATTTATTGAAAGGTACTCGAGGGAATAATTTGTATACTTTGTCTCTACAAGACATGATGGCCGCTTCTCCCGTATGTCTTCTCTCCAAAGCATCGAAGACTAAGTCATGGTTATGGGATCGACGGTTATCTCATCTTAACTTTGACGCTATTAATCATTTGGCGAAAAATGAACTTGTTCGTGGTCTTCCTAAACTTTCATTTCACAAGGATCATTTGTGTTCCGCGTGTACAATGGGGAAAAGCACTAAGAAATCTTACAAACCCAAGACGGAAGACACCAACCAAGAGAAACTTTATCTGTTGCATATGGATCTTTGTGGACCTATGCGTGTTGAAAGTCTTAGTGGCAAAAAGTACATCCTCGTCATTGTCGATGATTACTCTCGGTTTACATGGGTGAAATTTCTTAAAGCAAAAAATGAGGCACCTAAATTCATCATCGGATTTCTCAAGATGATTCAAGTGCGTCTCAACACTACTGTTCGACGCATTCGTACAGATAATGGAACCGAATTTGTGAATCAAATCTTGCGTGATTATTATGAAGAAGTTGTCATATCTCATGAAACATCAGTTGCACGCACTCCACAACAAAACGGTGTCGTTGAAAGGCGAAATCGCACACTTATGGAAGCTGCTCGAACGACGTTAATTTACGCAAAGGCTCCATTGTTCTTATGGGCAGAAGCAGTATCTACAGCAGTGTACACCCAAAACCGGTCACTAATTCATAAACGCCATGGTAAAACACCTTATGAGCTTCTCCATGGAAAAGTACCAGATATATCATATCTTCATGTATTTGGTTCTCTTTGCTATCCAAATAATGAAGGTGACAATTTGGGAAAACTTCAACCAAAGGCTGATATTGGTATTTTCATTGGTTACGCCCCCGCAAAGAAGGCATACCGAATCTACAACCGTAACTCTCGCAAGATCCTCGAAACTATGAATGTTGATTTTGATGAGCTGACAGCGATGGCTTCTGAGCAAAGCAGCTCTGAACCCGCACTTCATGAAATGGGACCCAGTAACATTAGTTCTGGTCTTGTCCCAAACAACCCTACTTCATCATCATTTACACCACCTTCTAGGACTGAATGGGATACGTTGTTTCAACCGTTCTTTGATGAATTCTTTACTCCTCGAACTATTGTTGCTCCAGAACCTGAGGTAATAGCTCCCGTAACCGAAGTTGTCGCTCCAGCAACCGAAGCACAATCAGATCCGTCTGCACCTACAATTGGTCAAGATATACCATCAACGAGTAATTCTCAACCAACACCCGAACCAACTACCCATGTCATGCCTATTGATGATGAAGAGGATGATGATGATCACGATTTGGAATTCACTTAAATGCGTGAACTTCCATTCTTTGGTGTACCTATTCCCGACCCTAATCAAGCCGGGTCGTCCACCTCAGAGGAAGCTCCTAGTACGGTTTACTCCAATCTACGGATTCGTGAACATGACAGCAAGTGGACAAAGGATCATCCTATAGATTCTATTATTGTTGACCCTAATCGTCCGGTATCCATAAGAAGTCAGTTACAAGAAAGTGCAATGTTTTGTCACTTTGATGCTTTTCTCACTGAAGTTGAATCTAAGACATGGCAACAAGCTTTTACTCAATCATGTTGGATAGAAGCTATGCAAGAGTAACTTAATGAATTTATACGTCTTGAAGTATGGGAACTTGTCCCATGCCCGGATCAAGTGCAGTTACTCACTTTGAAATGGGTTTACAAGGTGAAACTCAATGAGTTAGGCGGAATATTGAAGAACAAAGCTCGTCTAGTAGCTCGTGGATACAAGCAATTATTGGGCATCGACTTTATGGAATCCTTTGCACATGTTGCCCGTTTGGAAGCTATTAGACTATTCCTCGCTTATGCAACACACATGAATATGATCGTCTATCAGATGGATGTGAAGACGGCATTTCTTAATGGTGAAATCAAGGAAGAGGTCTATGTTCAACAGCCGGATGGTTTTGTGAATCCTAAATATCCTAATCATGTGTACAAGATTAAGAAGGCTCTCTATGGGTTGAAGCAAGCTCCTCGCGCATGGTATGATCTATTGTCACAACTCCTCATTACGCAAGGCTTCGCTAAAGGCTAGGTGGATCCCGCGCTGTTCATTCAAAAACGAGGTAAAGATATGATTATGGTACAAATATATGTTGATGATATTATATTTGTAGCCTCGACCCAAACCTTATCGGATGAGTTTGGGACACTCATGTCTTCCAAGTTTAAGATGTCATTGATGGGCAAGGTATCATTCTTCTTAGGTCTTTAGATATCTCAAAGTCCCAGAGGCATCTTTATCAATCAATCCAAGTATGCCCTTGAATCGCTAAAGAAATATAAGATGGAATCTTGCGACCCTGTGGATACTCCAATGGTGGAAAGAACTAAGATTGATGAAGATCCACATGGAGTTGCCGTTGATCCGACACTGTATCGTGGAATGATCGGTACTCTTCTGTATATCACAGCTAGTCGACCTGATCTTCAGTTTGCTATATGTATGTGTGCTCGGTATCAAACTCGGCCTACTGAGTTACACTTGGCTACTGTGAAACGGATCTTTCGATATCTTAAAGGAACCATTAATCGGGGACTTTGGTATTCCAAGGACTCTTCGATTGCACTAATGGCATATGCAGATGCGGATCATGCGGGTTGTCAAGATACAAGGCGTAGCACGAGTGGAACTTTGCAACTACTAGGAGATCGACAAATCAGTTGGGCATTGAAAAGGCAGAAAAACGCTGTAATTTCAAGTACGGAAGCAGAATACATAGCTATGTCCGGTTGCTGTGCTCAAATTCTTTGGATGAGATCGCAATTAACCGACTATGGTCTAGGTTTCAACAAAATTCTGATGTACTGCGACAACAAAAGTGCAATTGCCTTATGCTGCAACAATGTTCAATTCTCCCGGTCGAAGCTTATTGACATTCGCTACCACTTCATCAAGGAGCAAGTGGAAAATGGAGTAATCGAGCTTTACTTTGTCCGATCGGAGTATCAATTGGCGGATATTTTCACGAAGGCTTTAGATCGCGCTCGAATTGAATTTTTGGCTGACAAGCTAGGAATGAGAACCTTCTCGCCTGAGACTCTAAAGGAACTGGCAGATGAAGCGAAAGAATAGTGATGGTAAACTATTCTCCGTATCCTTAGTGATCATCTGTATATATTGTTTATATTTTTATCCACAAAGGCAAAATACAAAAATATAAAACCATATAAAAACCATAAAAATTGAAAAATTCATAAAAATCCAAAAATATTTTTACTTTATTCAAAGGCATGTCTTTTGGTACGATAATATTTACGGCCTTAGAAATGTCGATTAATATTGACACGGCGCCATAAATAGAGTTCGTACAAAAGTTGTAAATATTTCATAAAACATGCCTAAATGGCTTGTAGTTATTTCAGACTTCAACCCGCTTTTCACATTAAAGTCAAGTATTTCTTATGAGAGCTTTGGCTAACAACGGGAATTAATTTTCTCGGGCAAGGTTTACTTTAAAACCTTGTAAGGGATCAAGTTTACATTAAAACTTGGTCTAACACAAATATATGTACGTTTTAGTGCATTTATTTGTTAAAACAAGAGAAGTCTTGTTTTTATGAAGCTATCATCTCTACAACCATAGCAATCTACAATTGGTATCTACATACTCGACGATGCGACTACTCAACCGGCGACTACAGCTCTTTCAATAGAACACGGGTCAACAATTGAGGGGGAGCAATTGTCAAGCACTCAGAATCTTCGATGCCGAACGTGCCAAGCTCACTAACTGGTGTCAAGACAACAATACCAATCGTACACCTGGGGTCAAGAGATGACTTCAGACGTGACGAGGCGACCAACATACGCTGCCAAGAACCATTTGATCTTATCATATGATGTTCTCATTAATCAGGTCCAACCTTGTCAATGTTTTCTAATATGATGAATATGTGATCATGTCATAAATTGATATCATATCTCATACATTTGATATCATGAAGATAAAACGGACTTGCATTTTTCTTCCCAAAACCTTGTTAAAACTTCATTAAATCAATTGATATTAAAAACATCGATTGGGTTAATATTTTTAATATGGGGGAGAAAATGTGATTTAATATGGGATATTATCACAAATGGTTTGACTTAATGTGCTGGCTCATCCCGACATGTGCGAAATGTTTTCAAATATCGTGGCATATGTTAAGGGGGAGCAAAACGGATTTGCATATCTAAAATGGATTTTCATGGTGACATATACTTACTCAAAACCCATTTATTTCACGACGATGAAGATTGTGGTGACATAAGGATGGTAGGATAGGTTAAGTCTTATGATTCTTCCAGAACCGGAGGAATCTTCCCAAGGACATTCCATAGCTAGAAATAGTAGTCCTTAGGAAAGATGGAGAAAGATTGTGAACGTAGCTGAATGCCGACCAAGTACTTAAGTTAGCACTGGAACAATCACAACAAGGTGCTAGTTATGACGTATTGGTAAGCATTGAAGGGGTTGAAGAATGAAAAAGAATTGTAAAGATAAAGGGTGTAAAGAAAGAAGCCCTCCTTACAACTTTAGGCAGAAACCGGGTCAACACATATGCTATTGAGATCATTTTAATGATTCTCGATATTGAAGACAAACATCATGGACCCAGTGATGCAATGCAAAACCCATCCCAGCTAACTCAGATATCTCTTAAAAGATATTTGTTTTAATCACACGGAGACAACGCATTATCTATTTATTTATTCACTCCGAATAAATCGGTATTGAAATGGTGGCACTCCTCTCCAGCCTCCGATCACTAAAATCCAAAGTGTACGATCGAGTCTAGAGCCATTTGAGATCATCAAATATCTCATTAGGATACACTTTCATATTTCCTTGCTTCTTCACACACTGTGAAAAGTAAGAAAGATTTTAAGAGTCCTACGCAAAATCTTCATGATCTTGCCTGAACATCCGAGTAATACAAAAGTATTTACAATGAAGATGGAAATCCTTCTTGAGCGAATATCAAAAAGCTCATGGTAGGTGACTTGTGCGATTCTTTATGAATCAAACTTGTGATAACTGGAAAGCAACAGTGGTTTAATTCTTAACTGAACTTAAACACGTTCCAGGCCTCTACGCAATATCTTAGTTATCTTGCCAGAACACTCAGAGTGACACCTTAGTGTTCACAGTGATGAGTGGAAATCCTTCTAGTGTTAACCTCAAACAGCACTTGGTAGGTAACTTGCAAGATTCTATACGAATCAAGCCCGTGACAAATGGAAAGCAACGATTGTGCGATTCTTTAATGAATCAAACTTGTTCCAGGAATCAGAATTGACGGCTTTAATCATGCGGATAATTTTATCCAAATGATTCACTCTTTACGTTCGCAGTCAGCTTTGGACGGTCGAGTAAAGAGAACGGGTTTACCCACGAAATCTTGTCAAGGAGATTTTTAATTAAATCTACCTGCCACAAGTACGATATTTTATATCGTCCAACGGTCTTCACCGACCGGAGGTAAAACGCTACCGAATTAGAATGAAATGTTCAAAGCCATTTCATTCGTGTCTACTTATGTTGCGGCATTTGAAGACGGTGGCGTTGCGGGATCCAAGAAGAAGTCGTCCCCGCATGCTTATACTTTATGCACTTAATACCTCATCTAATTCAAGAAAGCCTAAAAGTTAAGTCTTCCGCTGTATTGAACTCTGAAGCTTTCAAGAATTACAAAAGGTATAAGTATGTGGGACATGGTGTCACGAAGAGGCGGAGATCACAAGTGATGGATGCACGAGATCAAGGCAAGAGATTAATGCTCAAGATTGATATCAAAGATCACAACAGCATGTTCACCAGAAAAGAAAAAAAAGAAAAGAAGAAGACTACGAGCTCAAGACAAGCATAGTATGCTAGGTTTATTTTATTATTGTAACTTGGGTAACGCCCTTGTTTGGAGTGACCTCCCTTACGGGGAGATTGTTGGAAATACGTTTTTACGTATTTAGGAAGATTCGGTCACTCCGACAATATATTAAGTAGTAGCTCGTAGTCTAGATATCTTTTAATTAACTAAACAAGGAAAAGCCCGGTCCATGCTTGTATGGCCGGCCCAAATGTAAGCCCAAGCCCATCTTATGGGCTTGGTATATAAACCCTCTCCATTGATGGAGAGGGTGGTGATTTTGAATAACACATAGTTCTCTTAAACTTTCTCTCTCTAGAAGTGTGAAATCCACTATCTTTCTATCTCCTTCTCTCTCTAAAACATAAGCAAGATTTACATATCCTACATAGTATGTTTATGACTTCTAGGGATTCTACATTCTTAGTTTAAGGGTTTATATCGGTTGATCAGATTCTAGGGATAATTAAGTGAGCTTAAGATCCTATGCTTTGATAACTTGTACATTGTGGTTTACTAACTTGTAACTTAACTTGTAACTTAACTTGAAATAAATGTATAATCTTAATATGATACTTAGTTGAGTTTTATAATTAGTTGTAAAATATTAAACTCTATTTCAATGTGAAATGGATTTTATATGCTAATCTAGGTTACTAGGTCTTAACTTGTAATTAGCTTTAGATTAGTGAATATTAGTATTTTGCGATCAACTAACTTTCTTTTATATGATAGATTATAATTAGTATATTTTATTTGATACTTGTACATAGATATTATGTTGTTATATTTCTTGAAACATCGTTTACCAAGGATTTCTAGGTGGTGATCTAGACTATTATGGACATTTATTTGTACTTAGCTTTGTAGAGTTTATTCTTACCATTCTTAGGTATTATTATGTCTTCAAAGAATAGTTTATAACTTGTTTATAATCTAGAATTACTTATTGATATGTGTTGTCCATTCATAGTTTACCATTCTTGATTTTACAACGCATTAAAGGGACTCTAAGGTTTCTAAGGGAATTTAGGGTATCATAGTTACATTTGAAATGTTCTTATTCATAATGTACTTATTTTTTTAGATCTTGGACTTGATATATACATTGTGTTTACAACATATAGGAATATGTTGAAGTGGTAGTTCAGGTTATAAGGATCCATTTCATCTTACCAAGTAATGCATAAATGCAAAAATTTCCAGCCAAATTTCCATATTCATCTAATCATAGCACATTGCATAGATGTGAAATTTATGTGTTGTCACAGTCTTTGTGCCATTTACAAGAGGCTTCTAAAACCTCTCATCTTGAAGCAGTTAAGCGTATCTTCCGATACATTAAAGGCACTATACATTTAGGATTATGGTATCCTAAAGGGACCGGTGTAGAAACCATAATTTCCGCCGACTCGGATCATGCGGGGAGACTATGTGGACCAGAAAAGCACTAGCGGTATTTATACATTTATGGGTCATTTTTTAACTTTTTGGTTCTCTAAGAAACAAACCGCTCTTTCCATATCCAACATGGAAGCCGAGTATGTGAGTGCTGGTAAAGCTTGTCAACAAGCTCAATGGATGAAGCAAGCGCTTGCTGATTACAGGATTACACTCAATGATGTTCCCATCATGTGTGATAATAAGGGTGCAATAGACCTTAGTAAGAATCCCGTGCAACATTCATGAACTAAGCATATAGAGATTCACCGCCATTTATTTAGGAATAATGTTCAAAAGGGAAACATTTCGATTAAGAAGGTACCCTCGGTAGAAAACTTAGCCAACATCTTCACTAAGCCACTTAAGAGAGAACCTTTTAATTACTTACGTCCAGGTCTAGATTTAATGGAAAATATACCTTGATTGTGCTTAATTGATTGAGTCATTTCTCTTTTAAGTCTTTATTTCCTTTTTAAGTCTCTAAAACTTGTTTTTGAAAACTTCCTCTCTTAATTTCAAAAAATTCTCAGTCTTTTCTAAATGGTCGAGAAATGTTTTCGCGTTGTTAATTCAATCAAACACGTTTTTCATACATTCATGCTATTGCTATCGAACATACATAACAAATATGTATGGGTCACACAATCATAGCCATAACAACATTGAATTATGAAGGATGTCAAGCTATATCTTTTAAAGTATTTAAACAACATATTTTATCAAATGTTTAAATTACCAAAATTACCCGTTTCAAGTTTAATGTTGGATTTATACATCATCTTTGATATATTTATAACTAGTGTATAAAAGGGATGTCAAGCTCTATCTTTTAAAGTATTTGATTATATCATACTTTACTTTCAACCTAATGAAATTATCAATTTAATTTATAATTTCTAACAATGGTTCTAAATAATTTGGAAACTTGATTTTTGATTTAATGTTTTTGTGTGTGTGTTCTTGAAGTGTTGTTCGTACTCGATTCAATTCGAATTGATCACGGTTTAAGGTGGAATTATCGTAATTTGGTCACTAAAAGGGGGAGCTTTAGCTATTTCTACAGATAATATAAAAGACAAAGTTACTCAACATAAAATAAAAGAGGGAAATCTAACCTTGATTGGCGGGAAAAAGGAGATTTTAAAAATTAACTTGAAACAAAAAGGAAAAATCAACCCGTCGGAATACTATCGGAATCTTATCAAAAAAATCAGTCGGAATACTCCGTCGGAACACAGTCGGAATGTATGATACCACTACTATCGGAATAACGAAAATCAATTCTATCAGAATAATTGAAACAGTATCGGAACAGTGTCGGAATAGTTAACAGTAGAAACTATCGGAATACCGATTGGAATACCGATCGGAATACTAAACCCCTTTCCGATAAAATATATCGGAATAGTGGTCGGAAAGGAAAACCCTAATCTGATAGAAGCCGTCGGAATGACCATCGGAAAAGGTAAAACCCTTTCCGATGGAATGTAATTCGCAATAATCAAAATCGAATAAGCTCTTATAATAAGCACTAACCGAAACTTTACCAAAACAATAATGAAAGGGACTAAATAAGCACAAATAAGAAACTTTCAAAACACTAAATAAGCAAGACTTATAAAATAAAGTTTAAAAAGATTAAACTGTTAAAACACTTAAAAGGAAATAAGCTAAACACGAAATAAGCTAAAAAGCATAACAAGCTAAAAGCTTAAATCGTATAAAACTTGATAAGAACAAAAAGATGAAACCTTTTTAATCAAATAAGCGTCAAGATTAAACAAGGTACATACTTGATTCGAATCAAAATCAAAATCAAGAACAAGAAAGGTAGAATAAGATTAATGATGAAGAACTTGAACTTGTAGATTAAGGATTCCAAATACAAGATTAAATGAAAGCTTAAAACTTGAAAGAAAAGATGAAGAAATCTAGAGAGAGAAAGTAGAATCACCTACTTCTCTCTAAAGATATGAAAAACTAAGAAAAACTAAAAGTGACTAACTAAAAACTAACTACCACCCTCCTAATGAAGCATTAGGAGGGTATTTATAGGATAAGGGAGTTGGTAGGATGCTTCCTTCTTTCTTCTTTTTGTCTTCTCGTCTTTTTAAATGACTCGTTTTTCTCGACTTTGTCTTGGGATTAGTAGAATGATAAAATGAACTCGTCTTCTAATTTTCTTCTTTAAGTTGACTTGGTTCTTCGAATTTGTCAAACTTCCGTCTTTAGACTTCTTCTTCGATAAATCTTCAGAATAGGCCTTTGACTTCCGTTCTTCTTGCACTTTTGATATTTTTCTTCGATAAAAGCCCGTGAAAGCCCGTGTTTTCTTCCTTTTTCATATTTTTGTCCTAAAACACAAACCACGCATAATTCCGCCTTTTACGAAATTAAGTACACGTTTTGGTCTTGTTATTATTATAATTAAGTGGTAAAAGGATAAGTGTTTTCACACTTATTAAATCCCCTACACTTGACCATTGCAATGCCCTCATGTAATGCATTAATTTCAAAGCACGTTTTACATTTTTCATCATAATTAACCTACCTTGGCCTTTATTAAATACTAAATACTAAGGAAACCAAGAAGATTAGAAAATTTCAAAATGCAAGAAGGAAGAACAAGTAAAGAGATCGAAGACTTACATTAGGGCTTTTGTCGTCATGAATGTTTATCACCCTCAAGTTTCACGTTCCCTAAACCAAGCTTAAAAACGAGATCATTGTTATTATAAGTTAGTAAACTAACACAAACTCATGTGGCCCAATTATTCACTTAGACTCCCTTATTCCTAGATGTATCTCTTATATTTTATTGTTGTCTTGAATGATCACGAGGATGCATTGTTGACTTATTTTGATAGCTTATTTAGGCCAAAAATAAAATAGGACGATTTAATCAATAGTTAGCTAAAGGACAAAATCTTTTAAAACTGCTTCTCAGGACCTCATAAAGTTCATATCTTGGCATAACTCGCTTCACGATTTGAGACCTTTCTCGGACCGATATTTGGCAGCGACTTCATACTTCGAATCTTGAGAGACGTTCTTGAAATTATGGTATTCTTTTTATAATAGGAATTTCTTCACTTGAAGTTTTTGAGAGATTCTTCATACTTGGACCACGACTTCTTTATTTTTCTCCAATCTTTATTTTGGATTTTGATATACAACGATCCGCCTCCTTTTAGAACTTGGATCTATTTATCCTCATACCCTTCTAGGGTCTTTTCGGATAGACTTCTCCATGATCTTTGGGGAGTATTTGCTTTTCGTCGTGTGTCTCGATCCTTCATATTGATTTTTGATAAATGATTCTTTACATTACTTTTAATCTTTAGCAACAAAATGTAGCCCTCATACCTTGTTAGGGCCTTTTCGGACTCGCCAATCTTCGCATCCCGCTTCAATAAGTTATGCCTTGGCTATGAACTCTAATTAATACCGAGCAACTTTTAAACGATCTTGGGCTAGAAGATAAGTAACTTTTCAAATCGTACAACCTTATTTATTGCAATTAAATTTATTAACAAGCGATAGGAGAAAAAGCTCATAATTAACTCACATAAATTCATGAAAGAATACAAAACTTATAATTGACTCTATCATTTCTCTTTCTCCACAATTTAAAATCTCAAAAAATGAGACTCGTGAATGCTTAGCCAATTAAATCAAAGTTTTGGGTTTTCAAGTCGTCTATTGGATCTTGCATCTTCTTAGACTTTTTCAAGTTTAGAATTTGCATTTTAAATTTGATAAACGACTTTCTAGGATCAATTATGGGAACTTGCGAAAAGTTCTTGTTCTTAACCCGTAAGAGTTAAGACTTTCGCATTTTAAAGTTCCCTATATAAAAGCCTATCAAAACTTGACTTAAACACGTTAAGGATACTAGCTAGAGTAAACTTAGATAAGTAAACTTGGGTTGAGTCAAAAGATTCATGACGAGCCTAATATATCGAAGATATCTAAACTTATTAAAACCATTTATTTAACTTTATTTTTCTCTTTTGACTTTATTTTTGAAATGAAATATATACATACGATGCGATAATCAAAACGAAAGAACATAAAAGAGAATAAATGAAAAATACTACTTGGCCAAAATAGATCAAAAATTTTGAAAAAGTCGAAAAATTAGATTTTCCGGTTAAAATGAGGACAAATTAATGGAAAAGCCCACTTAACTTCGATAGAAGTCCCCCCTACACTTGATATAAACATTATCCTCAATGTTTAAGCATGTGGGAGTAAACTCCCCAACACTTAGGATATTGTGCACGTTGTTTAAATCTTGCTAAGGAAAGGACAACTATAGTGATTTCAATATCAACATATAAGATATGAAATATTGAATCACGACAGTTTAGGATAGAACCGGGAAGACGGGTACACGGGATCACGGGTCGTCAAATGTCATCAAAAGTGCTCTTTGAAGCTTTAATCCCTGCACATCATAAGAAACAAGACAACAGACCCTATGTAGCTCCCCTACACTTATTATGGAAAACGGGTAAAAAGGATAGATCATCGGGTTGCCTCCCGAGAAGAGCTTGTTTTTGTTAACTGAGTCACGAGCCTGACTCGACCTAGAACTAATTCAAGGGAACGTGGTGAGGGATGGAATCATCTCATGAGAGATGTCCTCACCATAGTACAACTTAACACGCTGGCCATTCACTTTAAAATTTGGCCCATTTGGTTGCGATAACTCAATGGTTCCATAAGGGAAGACTTTGGCGACGGTGAATGGACCAGACCAACGGCTCTTAAGCTTGCCTTAAAAGATTTGTGTGACAATCCGTCAATTTATGGTTGATATTTTATTCTCAATATTTATTTGAAAACATTATTTTAATGTTACATTATGAACTCACTTATTTTTGGATAGAAATTTGGATTTACGTCTTGAAGTAGCATCGACTACGTCTAAACCGGAGGATTCTACGTTACGTGCTTACGTTTACATACACCGTTTTGGTGACAGTCCGACATTTCAGAAAATAAATTTATCCAAGAATATTATTTTGGAGTTTTAAATTTGTGTTGGTTCATAAACTCACAAATTTACGAGAAGAGATTAGGACTTACGATTTTATTTTAACGTCCTTTACGACTAAACCGGAAACCTTAGGATTACGTATTTACGTTTTCGAACTCCGTTTTTTATGAGACAAATTTTATTAGATTCGTTTTGTGCCGTTGATTCATAATTTATAAAAACGTTTTTCGTAAAACGACCCGAGGGCACGCAAATCGAGGAAACTAGAATCGAGGAATACCCGTAAATTAGTGGGATGAGACAAAACAAGTTTTGCCCCACCCCACTATATGGATGGCCAACTAATGCCACCACAACACTTGATGTGTTAAACTTTTAGCTAAAAAGCTAACACATGTAAGCTAATGCTTAACATGTAAGCTAAACCTACAACTACACCACCAAAACCATCCAACACAATACCATTTCTCATAAACATACATGCAATACCACTCTTATTCTCTCCTCCCTCTCTCTCTCTCTATATTTTCGTCTACCACCACCACTAAACACCCTAATTTGATCAAATTTAACCATGGAATCATATCTTATTCATACATATGATGAAGCCCTTTTGAAGCTCTATTGATTGGTGGTGATTTTAACATCCAAGAAGGAGATTTCATGAAGATCAAGGGATGATTTCTCAAGGAGTCAACAAATATTTGGTGATCCTAGAAGTGGTGTTGATATCTCATAAGATTGGTTACCCAAAACCAAGCCTTGTTCATCATCAATCCTATATTTTCATCAACCTTGGTGGTATAAAGATTGTTCTTCCCATCCTCTTGTTATTTTGATTATGTAACCTTGTAATTTCTTTATTTATGTATATGTATATGATGATGAATGATGATTAAAAATATTATGTGGGGATTTGGTGATGATAGATTTGATAAACATGGGTAAAAAGATGGAAAAACCACATGTAAAAATGGTTAAATCTTGCTTAAATGGTAGGCTGTATAAAAATAGTAACTAATCACATGTTAGACTGATAAAATAGCAAAGTGGAATCAATATACAGTAAGTATAAGATATCATACACATGTGAGAGTTGGCCATACAATGGAATCATTATAATGAGTGAGATATGATTAAAACAAAATTGAAGTACCAATATGAATAGTCAGTTTTGGACGGACTGTTAGGGATATTTAGAGTTGGATTGAGCAGTATCTAAAACTAAGTTAATTGTAGCACATATCATGTAGTTTATGGTGTCCAAAAATGAGCTTCTATCTCCCTGTAGAACTCAAGATATGGTAAAAATGGTGAAAGTGAAAGTAAAAATCAGATTTTGGGAAATTAAAGTATAATAGTATTATATAAGCACTCAAATAAATATAGTATAAAATGTGAACTAAAATACACTAACTTATATATTACATTTATATAAGTATGTACAATGATAAATAAATGATACATTTTATAAAAATGGTAATTTGATAAGTTTTATAAGTTATAAAACTATAAACATGATTTTTACGTCTTTTCGGCTAATATCGTAAAATTAACGTTTTTGTCAAATAAAACTTAGACGATCAAACCCGTCTAATGTAAAGTTTTTAAAAGTCACATAATGATGTATAAACATATATAACAAGTAAAAACCGATAAAACCCGAACTTTACAACATATAGACATTAACGAGCTAAGTTAGCATATTTGGACTAATGATTTAACTAAATAAGTTAAACACTTATAAAAATTACATATTGGGCTTAACCCATTTGGGCCCAACATGTAAAGTATAAATACTGATAATACAGGTATAAAATGGATTAATACAAGTTAAAGAACTTATAATAAGTTTATTGGACTTAAAATATGTAAATAGGTAAAACTAGTAAACTAGTATAAAAGTTATCGACACATAACACTAAAATGAGTAAATGAGAATATGTAAACCCACTTGATCATCATATATATATATATAATCATCATATGTATACATAATTGTTATTTTTATAAAGTCATTGGACAAGAGTCTAAGACGAGTATTATTTGTCTAGGTTTCCGTGATTGAAGCACGTACCGTACATCCGAATCGCCGATAACCGCCTTCCCACATCAACGTGAGTTCATAGCCTCGCACTCTTTTGAATGTTTTTATGAAATGTTTTATAAACCCGCGAGGGAGATAACATGTTAGTTTTGATAAAATAGGACACCATTTGTCCCAATTGTTTGTTTATTGATTTGGACCCGAATGATTGTATGACCCGATGAATGATTAAATGACCCGATAGATGAAATGAAATGGATTATTAAAGTTAGGTTAGGTCACTAAAAGTCCCATTAGCATGAATTGTGAACTACCGGGATTTGGTAGACGCTTATGCATATAATAGTACTATTTGGGGACGATCACCCCAGTTCGCGCCTTGACGGTTGATCCCCGTCGTGCCACATTGATTGGTAAGCGAATTTATGTATGAGAAGATTTACATAGCGTGACCTTTGTGACGACACGCTAATTTAGATGGGCAAATGAGTTTCGGGCTAGCTACCCGTTGTTTGGTTTAGTAAGGTAACAATGTCATGCGGCTTATAATAATCCAATTAACGAAATACTGCTTTAAGCATTGAATTGCGATATATTGCCTGACTAGCAATACAGGGTCTTACTATTGATATTATGTTCGTGTTTTGGTTTTATATAACCATATTCATATAACGGTTTTTATCTAATCTATACAACGTTGTAAAACGTATTGTATGATGTTTTTAACGACAATGGTTCGTATAATGATTTTGAAGGCGAAAGCCTATATTATGATTTTAATAAGGATTTGTATAGAATGACTTTGGCTATTTTATGGCCTATTACGATGATTTGTACAAAATGATTTTCGGTAATAATTTTATACCGATGTTATATTAATGGTTTTATTAAACTCTATGAATTCACTCGGCGTTATCGCTGTCCTTTTCTTTTAACATGTTTTATCTCAGGTACTTGAAGGTAATTCTCGGGAAGACAACAAGAATTCATGGCCCGCACCTAAATAATATTTTCCATTCAATTACTTTGTAAAACCTGTATGAAATACAATGACTTGGGACCTATGTAACTTTGATATTTATGAATGGAAATGCTTTATATTTTTAAACGACGCGATTTTTATGCGTTGTCTATGATGTGAGTAATGTGCTATCCCGTAACACCAACGAGTCTTCCGCTGTATTGAGTTGTATAAATTTGGGGGTGTTACAGTTTGGTACCAGAGCTCTCGCTATAGAGAACGAAAGATTTTTAAAACCAAGATTTTGAATAAAACATTTCAAAATCATTTAACTATAAACATTTTTCTAAAAATGTCTAAAAATCTTTTGACTATAACGGTGCCGAAGAATTCCCGAGTTACCGACAAGGCCAGACTGAGAAGTGTTATTTTAATATATATATAACTTAGATTATATATATATATATGATGTAATTTTATTACATGATTGTTTGATGATTATTTTGATATTTATACGAGGTATTTATACGACGTAGATTGTCACAAGGAACCCTAAATCCCCTAGTAAATTAATCGGAGCTATTCTCGTAGGAATTCTAGCTATCCTAGATCTAAACCAAGTTGTGGATATTTATGATCCCAACAAATGATTGATATTCGTAGAAATGTAGATATTAGTTGATTGTGATATTGAAAAAGAATTGGCGAGATTAAATCTGATATCGATGTCATGACGATCTTTCCTTATAGAGTGGAGTTTTACAAAACGTTACCACCTAGAAAGATGTCATCTGATTCGTTGTCATCCAATTCTTAAATTGAAATCGAAAGGGTGAATGTTGCACTTGAGGATGTCATTGGAACCATTACCCAAAAGCCTCATGCCACTAGTACCTTTCCGAGAAGTCTAATTGAATGTGTGAGTCATTTCATACTAGTGACTCATTTGATAATTGTTCTTGTAAGAGCTATAGGATTGGAAATTAAGTGTTATTCATATCGAGCTTTTATTGCCCTATTAAGGCCTAAGAATAAGATGGAAAGTATTAGAGAATGAGGTAGGATATCGAATTGAGTATGATTTGGTTGAAACTTGAATAAAGTAAAATTTAACTCGCATGGAATATGAGATTGATAAGATGAAGTCGTTAAGTCCTGTGATTGAATTATAAGGTTTTAAATGATTGTTAGTTTGTGATAATTGTTGTTCCTAGGCCATTGTCTACTAATGAGGATGCCCAGTGTCCAATAAATAAATTGAAGAAATCTTCTTCTGAATTGGGACCGATGGATCTTTCGGGACATGTGGAACACCTAATGACTCTTGTAGATTAGTATTCATTGTGGTATCTTTTAAAAATAATCCCTAACTTAACTGAGACATCAGTTGGTAGGATGAGATCTTGGAATTGTATGACATAGTGACACATAATGTGTTACGGTACAATTTGACTTGTTTGTGATTAATGAAAAGACTACCTTTGATTGCTAAATTCTACATGTATCGATGTTATCTATCTTTTATTGCTTCTTCCTAATGCTCGCAATAGTGATGCAACCATTGAACAAGTACTCAACTCGATTTGAGTTACGTTGTGGATTATTTTATTTTTTTTAGTGCCATCGAGATCATGAACCTCATGATTATTTGGCTAAGCTCATTTCCTATTATATTATAGTTAGTTCTTGGTGAACAACTCTTCATCACTCTTTTGCAGATCACACATTGTTTTTATAAAGTTAAAATCGTATCCTTTGAGAAAATTGAATTGTTGGAAACTCACTTTATGTGACGACATTTAAGAATTCCCGTTAGTTATCATAGTCACGCACATTTAGACTAGACTAGGCTCGTTGTAAAGTTTAGGTTGTGTGCGTGACTATATATACCCCTCCTTAGCTTCCAAGGAGGGGTGTTGATTGTCATTTGTTCACTTTCTAATATATTTTCATTTCTCTTTCAACCTCTCTTCTCTCTCTCTAAGCCATCAATGGCTTCCACCACCATCTACCACCACATTAGACCACCGGATCCGATTTAGCATTTCTACATTTGGCATCAGAGCCTCGGTTCAATCCTTGGATCATGTATTTGTTTCGATTTAGGTGGTCTATAAATTTTTTATGGTCCGTATGGTCCATTTTCTTTTCACGGTTTGTGTTTTCTTTCAACATTCACAAGTCTCTGTCAGGTTATGTTATTTTTTGTCCACAGTCTCATTGTATTGGTTTCATCAAAAAGTTGTCATCATATCTATGGTCATTTGTATGTCATCAGTCAAAAGAAAGATTTATCCATGGTCAATTTGAGTTTTTTCATAGTCAAAAGTTATCACTTTTTCGTATCTGGTCTAACTTGATCTGGTAGTTTTTCTAGGTCTATCTTGATGTTTCTGATGATAAACTCACCCAGAAAATATTCAGTGTACCAGTCCCGGATTTTCAGGAACAAGGACAACTTTGGATAAGATTCTGCTTCCTAGTACATCGCATTGAGTGCGATGGGTTGAATACGATGGCTCCATTACGATGGCTCCACTGCGATGGAACCATCGCAATGGGTCATCTTGATGCGATGGACTCTTCATGATCAGACTGCGATGGGTCTTAGTTTAAACTGCGATGGACTTGTTGACTTTGACTGCGATGGAAATTTTTTTGGTTTAAGACTGCGATGGACTGCGATGATGATTTAAACAGCCTTCGATGGACTTCTTTTGTTTAAGACTGCGATGGGTTCGTTATTTTCTACTGCGATAGTTAAACATTTGACTACGATGTAGTTTTTAAATTTCATGCCCATGTTGTTTAACTGACACTTGACTGAAACCAATCGCAACCGAGTCAACTCGGTATTTACCGAGTTGACTCAGTTAAACTCACTGAGTCTGACTCACTTCCAACCTTTTATCACCTCAACACCATAACTAATCCTAATCCCATCGTCTTTTAAACCCATCTAGACTCGAATGCAAAAAACAAATCACTTATAGATCTCTGTTTATCTCTTAATCTCGTGTTAAAACATATAATCTCATATTTAATTCGTTTTAGACATGCATGCCTAGATCTATATAGATCTCACGAATTCTAATCATCACTGATCTATGTCGTTGTAACCATCTGTTCCATTTTCGAATATAAAGAAGACGTTAAACCATTGTGTTCACGTCTTTCTTTGTTTCGGTTCATTTAAACGACATGCATCATGTAATAAACCTACCTGAGACCTTAATTAAAAGGAACTTGATGCACTGATCTTGGTTGATTCATGCATATAATCATCAGTAAACAAGGTTGTAATCAGGTTGTGGTTTTGAAATCGTGTTTTTAAAATGGTGATCGAAGATGAGATTGATGATTTTTGTAGAAATATGTTGAGTTTAAGATGGAGGATAAGTGAGATTCGTATTGTGATTTAGTTTTGGTGGATTAGATTATTGAGATTCGATGGTTGGAGATGATGAAGATTAATGGAGGCGATGGTTACTAGGTGAAGGGTGTAGTGAGAGAAGCGAGGGGCGGATTACTCTAGAATGAGTTTATTCAACCTAATTTCTAGGAGTAAGTTATATCCCAAAGTGTTATAACCGGGTTTAACTTGGTGATGATGGATCGGGTTCCACATATTGTGCCTCATTTTTGGTTATAATATCACATATTGGTGTGAAGTATGTGATTGGGCCATGGACTCATTGTTTTCTAAATTGATGGGCCATGGACTCTCTTTGGGCCGCATGTTTTTTTTTAAACACACAATATAAACTAATTTTTAGTTCAAAATTAATTATTTTGAATAGAATTTTGTGAATATTGTCGGGATTTAACTGTGACATAGTGACGTGGCAAAAAGACGAGACAACGTGACGAGAATTTATTTTGACGAGAAAAAAAAATGGGCGATTTTTTAGTGGCTACAGATTTTGTTTGATCGGGTATTAATTACGTGACGTTGAAGACGGATTTTTCGAAGGCGTGTATTTATTTTATCTTTTAATAGATAACTTGCTCGTGCTTAATCCTAGAATGAAGACTTGGTTATCTGGTTTCCGGGTTCGGGGTGGATGGTTGATGACTCGGATAACTATCACTTAAAGGGGTTACTTTGTTGTACTCAGTGTCACGCGCTTAGTCGACGTGGATAATTTCAAGAGGTGTTGTGCTTATAGACTTCTTCAGTGATTCATTGAGTACTTAGAGATTTCTCCACCGTTCTTCATTCAACAATAGTGCAAGCTTAAGTCACAAGATCGAAGGATTTTTATTCAGCTTCACGTTTGACGTATCTGGTTCATTCTTTCAGTGGTCACTTCAAATTGCTTTCACGTGGGTTGGTACAGGTGGCCATGGAGAGTTTATGAGAAGAGATTTTCGATCAACAGCTGATTCTCACTAAATATATAATTCAGCTTATTTACTATTCTCACGAGATTTCAGGTTCATGTGCGTACGATTTGTTGATGGTTCAGAATTTCGAAACCATCAAGGGGGAAGAAGAAGACACATTGAACGCACAACGAATACACGTGATGAACTTCATACCTTCTTTTGATTTGAAGATATTCCGGGATGACATTTGTCATAGCCGCAGAGAAAATCAGTGTTTTAACTCGTGTCGTTATCAATCTCCAAACGGTACACTACTGATTCGAGGTTTAATTGTTTGATTGTTGAAATTAAACATCATCATTATCCTATATGCATTCCCGGGACTTAATTGACTCTGGTGCATCTCCGGAAGAAGACGTGTGCATTTCTGGGACTTAATTGACTCTGGTGTTACGATGTCAACTTCATGAATGGGATAAAGTGTCCACTTCAGTATTTGAGCTTCATAATTGGGATTGATTTACCTTCTTCAACTATGTGGGGGAAGAAATGTCTTGATTCTTTCTGGTATGCATAACTTGAACTCTCAGGGGGAAGAAAAATTCAGAAGAATTATTCAAGCGTGAGAAGAAAAGTTGTTGATCTACTTGGTGTACCCCAAACTTTCAATCCCTCTTAGCAACATTATCATGTTATATGATGGGATTTGCTAGTTAGATTCCGCTGTGCGCTTAATCATTTTAAGCTTTATTGAAAGCTTTGAAGTTGCTTACGAGGATTGTTGGTTTAGGGGGAAGCTATTTAAAATGCTTCTACATCAAGTTTACGTGGCATGAATTAGGGGGAAGCTAATTCAGAAGCTTCTCCTTATCCAGAAGTGTATGGGTTACTTTGCTCGTGTTGTTACAGTATTTCTACTACAAGTTAAAGATGAGTCGTTTTGAAGTCAAATGCCTCAGAAGACATCATCAGCATTAGACGCTTCATGAAAGCTCTTGTTCTTAATTATTTTGTACTTGTTAGGAAGAATATTGTAAGGAATTCTACACGTCGTCCCATGGGGGAAGATTGTTGGAAACTCACTTTATGTGACGACATTTAAGAATTCCCGTTAGTTATCATAGTCACGCACATTTAGACTAGACTAGGCTCGTTGTAAAGTTTAGGTTGTGTGCATGACTATATATACCCCTCCTTAGCTTCCAAGGAGGGGTGTTGATTGTCATTTGTTCACTTTCTAATATATTTTCATTTCTCTTTCAACCTCTCTTCTCTCTCTCTAAGCCATCAATGGCTTCCACCACCATCTACCACCACATTAGACCACCGGATCCGATTTAGCATTTCTACATGAATTTTCATCAATATAAGGATTATTCAAAATGAGATTTATAAGTGACTGTTATCGAAATGAAGTTGTTTATAAAACACATTGGAAAACTTAATTGTTTTCATAACAAAGAAAATCTTTGTAAATTTATTCTTGATTCTTATTTAAGAATTAAGCATGAAAATGTTTTTATTATAAACATGATAATAAAATTTTGACGAACTGGTATTGCATCGTTAATCTTGAAATTGTATATAGTTGCGCGCCTACATACAGTTTGGAATGGACCATGCAAGGCTGATTAGTAGTCACCATAAAACTGATTAATAAACACTACATTTTCTTTAAAGATTGTGAAAGATAAAATTTTATGAGATCTGCAAGAAGTGAAAAATAGGGACATAGTGTTAGGGACACCTACATATGTGCCCATACTATTTATTCTTCTGAGTCGAATTTACTCATCTATGGATATTGTCTTATTTGACAATTGACAACTCTTTCTTGTCCAATTCTCCCGTAGTGAGATTCTTAGGAAAAGTATCTGATTACCAAGTGTTGATCCCGACTGGATGTATCGACGTTCCTATCATTTCTTTTGATTTGGTTTCATTTGAATGACCTGGGTAACGATCCGAGGAGCTTTCGAATGCGTACTCGAATTATGAAAACATGGGATATATTCATATTCGTTAAATGTTTTCGTCTGTATCTGATTTGAAATTCTCTCGCATAGATTATGCGTTGACCTTACTCTTTTAATAGTAGTTGTGTCTCCATATATCCTTGAATTTGCGAAGGATTATGAGTTATTATTAGTCTTTTGAGAAGTTCACATCTTATCGACGACAATAAAACTAAAAAGTTGGTAATGCCAGTCGAATGGATTGATTGATTATGAAATGACGTCATTGTCTTAATTGATGGGAACTCGAGTAGAAATCCCCTAAATGATAAGATGTTTATTATCAAAGTGATCTAAATAATTCTTGATGGATGACCATATCCTGCATTTAGACTTGAAATTATACCATAAATGGTTGTGAATTAGTCATAGATATTATAATCTAGAAAGAACTTAAACTTAATTTATTAAAAGATGTTTCCGTTATCTAAAACTTTAGGAGATATTTGCTGGTGAATTACCTAGACTTTCGCCATTAAGGCAAGTTGAATTTGGTATTGATTAAATTCTCGGTGCTGCACCTGTGGCGTGTGCACTGTACGTCAGCACCATCTAAATTAAAGGAATTACGGTCCAACTGAGAGAGTTGTCGGAGAAAGATTTTATTCTACCGAGCTCGTCATCATGAAGAGCTATGGTGTTATCGTTCCTTATATTTATAGATTACAGTGAACTGAGTAAATTGACAATCGAAAACGATATCCATGACTCGAAATAGAAGATTTGTTCGATCATTTACAAGGTTCTAGCGTATGTTTTAAAGATTTGATCCATGGCATGGTTATCATCAACTTCGCATCTGCGAAAAAGATTATCTATTCCAATCACTACATCCGGTACTTGTAATGAACATTGAGTTTCACGTGATGTCGTTTGGATTGACTAATACACATGTAGCATCCATAAAATTTGGTGAATCACGTGTGTAGGCTGTAATTTGGTACATTCATGCTTGTGATCATTAAGGACCATTTGTTTGTTTATAAGAATAAGAAGGAGTTAATAATTATTTATAGATTGCCCTGAATTGGCCGAACAATGAAAACTGTACCTTGAATTATTAATATGTGATTTAAGACTTAATCCTTTACATTATTTGACCGTGTAATTAATAGATAATGGAATATATATTTACTCTTCAAAAATTAAGAGCCCTTTTAAGACTTTGAGTATTAGTAAAAAGAAAAGTGCAAATATGTTTTGACAAATGTTTTAACAAAGGATTTTTAAGGGATTATTCCCTTATACACAAAACATTTAACTAAACTCCTGTTTAGGGGTAAATGTTTGTGTATACCTCAAGACAACCTAAGCGGAATTGAGGAAAACATTTAAACCAAAACTTGAAATTTGAAACGACAATTTTTGCTTTTCAATTAAGAAAATTTTGACCAAAGTATAAGCAAAGATTTTTCGAACATTTACGAATCTTATTAATTATTTTCGATAAATCAACAAAAATCATATCAATCAAATTCAAATTTATTTTGAACATTTTATAATTGACCGAACTAAGAAAATTTAGAATTTTTACGTTATGTTTCATAAAAATTAAATATTTATTATTTAATTAGTTGTAATAATTATCGACGCTTTGAAAGCCGGATTGAGAAAAACTGATAAAAATGATAGATGAGACGAAACTGAAACTTAGAAAATATGAAGAAAAGTGAACGTAATTACTGACGCATAATATAGAAAGGATAAAGAATCAATTAGGACATGTTCCTTAATAATGAAGGTGCAAAATAAATTGCTGAACATTTTAGAAATAACTGATGCTTGTAAAAAGGATAATATAGATAATAAAAAGGGGTTCGCGGATAATGTGAACCATTAAAATTGAGAAGTCGATGGCGTTAAATGTTTTAAAGGCCACTTGTGGTTGCCTAAATATGGAAATTTTGAGATGTAGTCATGTTGGAATCTTGTAAGTATAAGTATTACATTCCTGTCATTTCTAATTTAATGTATCTTTAGCTGAAGAAGTTGTACTGATGGCAAATTATGAAGGCAGACACCGCCTCATACATTAGTAAACGTCTAGCTATTGCAAAGGTCATCATCTGAATTTGATTCGTTTTGGGTCATCATCGACAGACTGACCAAATCTGCTAATATCATTCCTGTTAATGATAGATTCTTGATGAAGAAATTGACTCTCTTGTATTTAAGGGAGTTATGTAAACATTGTGTGCCTGTATCGATCATCTCTATCAAGATCATCGCTTCGCATCGAATTTCTAGAGATTTGCTCAGGAGTCATTGAGAACGAATCTTGAAGAGAGTACTGTTTACCACCCCAAATCGAAGGGACGAGGTAAAGTAATGATACAAAACACTAGAAGTCTTGTTTTATGCTTGAATGATTGAACTTTGGCAATAAACCGTATAATCGTTTTCCTTTAAGAGATTATCCTAGATAATTATCGTATTAGGATCGAGATTGAATCTTGTTAGGATCTAGATTAGAGCATCTGTAAGCAAGAGTTGAGATGAAGACACCCGACATACACCCATTATGATTTGGGCATGTCTTTTAGGTTTAAGGTTTCCTGTGATGGCGAACCTAACCTTACAAAATACTCGACCCGCGAGACCTAAAATGATTGTTGAAATTAGGATCTGACTATTGACTGCCGGTAGTGGGCAGGAGGTTATGTGAATATGAAATGTAGATCTTGAAGTGCCAGATGGGTAGCGAAGTTATGCCAAAAATTTTAACCATGGAAAAATGAATTGCTGATCTGAAAGATCATGGGAATTAAGTCCCCGTTATATGGGACCATTGAGATAATATAAAGAGTTGGTTTGAAAGGCATATCTAGGACTTCAAGAGCTGCGTGAATTATGTTTCGTATATCGAACTTGAAAAAATGTCTATCAAGTGAAAATCTGATTGTTTCTTAGTAAAGTTTAGATCGGCGAAAAGTTGCATTCATCAGAAACCCGTGAACATCATGGATAGAGAAAGTAAGTCAACATTTAGCCTGATCTTATTCCCGTAGTTATGTTTGATGAAACTCGCGTATTGTAATGGATTACACTTGTGAGAAAAGACCGAATGTGGAGGAAATACCCACATGGCTTTAACTCTATAAGAAGCGAGTAGTAAGATGATCTTTGAGGACAAAGATCCTGTTTAGGGGTAAATGCTGTGACAATCCGTCAATTTATGGTTGATATTTTATTCTCAATATTTATTTGAAAACATTATTTTAATGTTACATTATGAACTCACTTATTTTTGGGTAGAAATTTGGATTTACGTCTTGAAGTAGCATCGACTACGTCTAAACCGAAGGATTCTACGTTACGTGCTTACGTTTACATACACCGTTTTGGTGACAGTCCGACATTTCAGAAAATAAATTTATCCGTGAATATTATTTTGGATTTTTAAATTTGTGTTGGTTCATAAACTCACAAATTTACGAGAAGAGATTAGGACTTACGATTTTATTTTAACGTCCTTTACGACTAAACCGGAAACCTTAGGATTACGTATTTACGTTTTCGAACTCCGTTTTCTGTAACACCCCCACAAATGCTATGCGCAGCGGAACTACAACATTGGGTGCTACACAGTATTCATTGCACACAAGATATATCAAACAACGCTAAAAAGACGTCAACTTAAAATTTGAAATTAAAAATTGTTAGATGATACATGTCCACGGTTTTTCCAACCCCACTTGGTACAACAGAGTTTAGCGTTTTCGGTCCCCATGAATCTCAACCCAAGAATTTCAGTTTCACAACAACATTACATTAAAATTAAAAATGTTTAAGTAGAAAAGGGAGGAAAAACAAGCAGACTCCAAGCCATACACACAACATCCATCCCATGCACGCTCCATTTTACACTTCAGCGGTTACCTGAAACACATGCCAAAATTTGGTCAACGAAAACGTTGAGTGGAATTCATAGGTTTTACAATTCATTTGAACGTATATAAAATAAAAACCATTCGTGATCATTCATAGACTTGTCGATCAAACAATCTATATTCAGGATACTGACAATTATGTTTAAGCTCATGACACTAATCCGTTAACTCAATCACCCGCGTAATAATTACCGGCGTGATTCAGATGAAACCAGTGCCCCTTCTAAAGGCATCAGTTGCAATTATACCTTATCTCTCATACAAGATAATCTACCGCAGAACTTACTCAACGTACAGCTTCTCGGCTAGCATTGGGTCGTTAGCCCCGTAGTACTACAAATTGTATAAGCGGCTATTTCCCCCTACTCGAGGGCAGGACAATAGTTAATAGTTCATGAAATTAGGGTCTTTTGCAACTTGGTACTCAACACAATTTCTAAGGCAACATTCGGGTCTAACAATCATTCATGATATACGTTCCTTTTAAAAACTAGCATGCATTTCCCTCGCGGGTAAAACAGTTTGAAATAAATATAAGCGAGGCTATAAATTCACACCTTATATATTAAGTAGTCGGTAGTTCGAGAGATGATCACTGACGACGATACGGATGCCCGGGTAAATCAACACCTATCAACAAATAACGCGTAATGAGTAATCTCATTTTAAATACCTTACGGTACTGTATAAAATACATAGGTACTAGTCACTTAGGACAATTATAACTCACGCCAAAACAAAACAACAAGCATCACTCATTTTTACACCATTCGTTCTTACTATTTACGTTATCCATTTTTATCCATTTTCGCCGGTACTTACCGAAAGTACGGGCTGTTTTACTCTACTTAACCATTCTTATAAAATTTGACAAAATTCTCAAAAATCCTATAAGACCTGTAGATAACACATTTTTAATCCCAATAAAAGTTTTTACTTCTACGACTCGTTACTCAACGCTTTTCCAAAACTACATTTTCCGGGCTGAAATTGTACTTCGACCAACTTGGACCTCTTTGACCCATTTGAAATGCACCTTTGACTTCTTTGACTCCTAAGTCAACTTATAGACTCAATTACACAGGTTTGTGACCAAAATTTGACCCTTGACCATTTACCAATTCATACTTGTGGTCCTCGGGATTTGACTAAAACTATACATAAATTCGGATTATGAAAGTCCTCGTCTCCCGGTACTCGATCTTTAAAACCTCATAACTTTTAGCTCGTTTTGAGTCACGGGCTCTACCTTATACCAAATTAAAGATAAGAAGACCCTCTATAACTACATTTAGTTATCTAGACCTGTAGGAAAAATCATTTTTACGAAAAGGTCTCAAAGTTTCTGCCTAAATTTATCCATATCAAAATCATACTTAAGCTCGATTCCAAACCTATCAACCACTACTAGGCTTCATCCTAAGCATTCCCAAACATATCCAAACACAAATTTCAGTCCTAACCCCTATTGATCAATCAACCTCATAATCAAAAAAATATAAAAACAAACATGCAATCACTTATACTCATCTAAAACATCACTAAACACAATACCAAACATAACAACAATGCTCAAAATCATCAACCACCATGGCTCCCCAAACACCCCCTTGTGCCGTGGGGTTTGGGTGACCAAATCACCACAACCAAATTAATTTTGGTGGGTTTTATTGGTGATTATACTCACACTATACATGAATTTAACATGCATCCACACAATTAGCCTCAAAAACGAATTTGAATGTTCTTGAAAATTTTTGGAAAATTTTTGTTAATGCATGTTTAATTAAACCATGGATTAACACTCACCAATGGATTCTAGGAGGTGGTCTTAAGTTAGATTTTGTGAAAACTCAAGAAAAAATGGTGGGATGGTGGTTCTTGGTGTTTGGCCGTCGGCCTAAGGACAAGAGAAGAGAGAGTTTGATTTGTTTTTGTTAAATGTGTTTGTGTGTGTTGTGTTTGTGCCTTTTTGTGAGATTGGGAGGGGCCTAAGTGCAATTAAAGGTTTCTTTTGGCCTTAAGTAAAAACGTCCTTAAAACTTTGCGGGATTGACTTACTAGTCAATTTAGAAAATTTTACGGGAGTCGGAAATCATCCCGAACACTCTAAAATATTTTTGGGATACTTTAAATGTACTCGGAAGGCTATAAAACTCACCCGACTCAACTTAACACGAACCGTAAGTAAAATTCTCGAAAAATTACATTATCGATAAATCGTCAATAATTATAGAAATTTGGGCATCCCTCGGGATCGTAATCGTCATCGTCCTTCTTGAATCGTCAAACGTAAAAATTATAACCTCGAACATCGGCTTTAACCAAAATACTTATAAATATAGAAATTAAAATTTATTAAAAATTTCAAAAATTAGCGTAATTTAGGGTAACGTTAATGACCTTGGTTCTAGGGTGTCACATCCACCCCTCCTTAAAGAGAGCGACGTCCCGGCGCTCGCCTCTTCTTGTACTCACATTTCGTTCTACTGGAACAGATGAGGATACCTTTCCTTGAAAAAGTCCTCACGTTCCCAAGTGTATTCCGGTCCACGCTTAGAATTCCATCGGACCTTCACAATAGGAATCCTACTACGCTTCAGCCTCTTGACCTCTCGGTCCATAATTTCCACAGGTTCTTCCACAAAATGCATTTTGTCGTCCAGTCGAATCTCGTCCAAAGGAATCACCAATTCCTTATCCGCCAAACTCTTCTTCAGGTTCGATACGTGAAACGTGTCGTGAATAGCACTAAGCTCGCTCGGCAATTCTAACTTGTACGCTACTGGTCCAATTCGTTCAACGATCTTAAATGGTCCAATATACCTTGGACTCAACTTTCCTTTCTTCCCAAAACGAATTACACCCTTCCACGGCGATACCTTGAGCATAACCATATCTCCAACTTCAAACTCCAACGGTTTCCTTCTGTTATCGGCATAACTCTTCTGTCGGCTTCTCGCAGCAAGTAGTCGGTTCTTGATTTGCACAATCTTCTCTGTCGTTTCTAAAACCATTTCGGGTCCAGTCAATTGACTTTCTCCTACTTCACTCCAACACACAGGCGATCTACACTTCCTTCCATACAATGCTTCGAACGGTGCTGCATTGATACTCGCATGATAACTATTATTATACGAAAATTCCACTAGAGGCAAGTGGCGTTCCCAACTTCCTCCAAAATCAATTACGCATGCTCGGAGCATGTCCTCCATCGTCTGAATAGTTCGTTCACTCTGGCCGTCAGTTTCCGGGTGATAAGCCGTGCTTAAACCTAATTCAGTGCCCATCGCACGTTGAAGCGATTTCCAAAATTCCGATGTAAATCTACTGTCGCGATCCGAAATGATCGATAACGGCACTCCATGTCTACAGACGATCTCTTTCACGTACACACTGGCTAGCTTTTCCATGTTGTCCGTCTTCTTCATAGGTAAGAAATGAGCAGATTTCGTTAACCTATCCACTATTACCCATATCATATCACATCCACTAGGAGTTCTAGGTAAACCCGTCACGAAATCCATAGCGATTTTCTCCCATTTCCATTCTGGGATCTCTGGTTGTACCAACAATCCAGATGGTTTCTTATGTTCTGCTTGAACCTTCGCGCAAGTCAAACACTTACTAACGTAACGAGCAATATCCGCCTTCATATTCGGCCACCAATAAACTTTCTTCAGGTCGTGATACATTTTATCCGATCCAGGATGTATCGAATACTTCGACTTATGCGACTCGTTCATAACCAATTCTCGAACTCCAGGCTTTCCTTCCTCAGATGAACACAATGGTAACCAAATCCGATTCTCAAAATATCTCAGTCCGTCTGACCTAATCACGAAAAGAGGTTTCAACATTCGTCCCAAGTTCTCAGCTTCAACATTCCCTTTCATTAGTCCTCTCTCTTGAGCCTTCAGTATAGTTTCGGTTAAGTCAACGCTCTCAGTCATCACTAAAGCTCTGACCCTCAAAGGTTTCTCCCGTTCCTTCCTACTCAGTGCATCCGCTACAACATTCGCCTTGCCAGGGTGGTAGCGAATTTCGCAGTCGTAATCGCTTAGTAGTTCAACCCATCGTCTCTGTCGCATATTCAACTCCTTTTGATCTAAAATGTGCTGCAAACTCTTGTGGTCAGTGAATGCAACACACTTCGTCCCATACAAATAGTGTCTCCACAACTTCAACGCAAAAACTACAGCTCCTAATTCCAAATCGTGCGTCGTGTAGTTCTCCTCATTCTTCCTCAGTTGCCTCGACGCGTAAGCTATCACCTTTTCACGTTGCATCAATACCGCTCCATAACCCTTACGAGATGCATCACAATACACTACAAAGTCTTCGGTTCCTTCAGGCAATGACAATATTGGTGCGGAACATAACTTGTCCTTGAGCGTTTTGAAAGCGAGTTCTTCCTCAATTCCCCATTCATACACCCTATTCTTTTCGGTAAGCCTTGTCAATGGTTTTGCAATCAACGAAAATCCTTCAATGAACCTTCGATAATACCCAGCTAAACCAAGGAATTGTCGAACTTCAGTCGGCGTTGTCGGTGCCGACCATTCCCTGATCGCTTCGACCTTGGCAGGATCCACACGAACTCCCTTACTATCAATCACGTGACCTAGGAACTGCACTGATTCTAACCAAAACTCACACTTCGAGAATTTCGCATACAGCTTCTCCTTCTTTAACAACTCCAAAATCTTCCTCAGGTGCTTCTCGTGCTCCTCCTTACTCTTAGAGTAAATAAGTATATCATCGATGAAAACAATAACAAACTTATCTAGATACGGCTTGCACACGCGATTCATGAGGTCCATGAATACAGCAGGCGCGTTCGTCAACCCAAACGGCATCACTCGAAATTCAAAGTGTCCATACCGCGTACGAAAGGCAGTTACAGGAGTATCCTCCTCTCTTACACGCAGTTGATGATACCCTGATCTTAAATCGATCTTTGAGTATACACTGGAACCTTGCAATTGATCAAACAAATCGTCAATCCTCGGCAATGGGTACCGATTCTTAACCGTCAGCTTATTGAGTTCCCTATAGTCAATACACATCCGAAACGAACCATCTTTCTTCTTCACAAACAACACTGGCGCTCCCCAAGGTGATGAGCTCGGCCTAATAAATCCCTTGTCCATCAATTCCTTCAGTTGATCCGACAACTCCTTTAACTCGGATGGTGCTAAGCGATAAGGTGCACGCGCAACCGGCGCAGCTCCTGGCACCAAATCAATTCGAAACTCGACCTCACGGGTAGGCGGTAAACCCGGCAACTCGTCTGGAAAAAATTCCGGATAATCGCAGATGACAGGTACCTCTTCAATCCTCGCCTCTAAATCACCATCACTCGAAACTTGTGCCAAAAACACATCGCATCCACTCTCTACATACTTCATCATTTTCAAACAGGAAATCACTTTCAAACGAGAAGTGCATTCGTCTCCCTTCACCGTCAAAACTTTATTCCTCAACGGAATCTGAACTAATCTCTCGCCGCAGACGATCATAGCACTGTGCGCCATTAGCCAATCCATTCCCACAATCACGTCAAACGATCCTAGCTCTATAGGCATCAAGTCGATTTTAAAAGCGTAATTTCCTAACTTCAAGGTACACCCTTTCAGTATAGAATTCGTACTAACAATTTTTCCATCGGCTAACTCGACGTTATAACTAGTCGCTAACAACACCGGTTTTCTATCGATATGACGACTAAATTTAACATCTACAAAACTCTTGTCGGAGCCAGAATCAAACAAAATACTAGCATAACAAGCGTCTAGCAAAAACGTACCGGTAACCACGTTAGGACCCTGTGGTTTATCAGCCGTTCCCACTTGATACACAGCAGCGTTGTTACCTCCCCGCTTGTTTCCTGCCTTCGGGCAATTCACTTGCACATGGCCTCTCTCTCCACATCCATAGCATCCCCTCATTCTGATAGCATTCGCCCCAGTGGCTACTCCTCCCATTCGGCAACCAGATGTCCTATGACCTGCTTTCCCACATTTGCTGCATGCAGGCGGGCAATTCCCAACATGGTACAAATTGCACCTACCACAATGGGGATTCACTTTTACTCCTCTAGGGTTCGTCACTGCCCTCATCCCTTCATTCCTTCTTTGGTTAAACTGCTGATTGCGGTTCTGACCATGGTTGTTTCGATTTCCACCTCGGTTATGGCCCTGGGATTGGTTGCTTTGTGCCGCTTCCCATTTCCTCTTGTTGCCTTCAGCAATGGAGTTCTGCTTGTCCTGGAGCTTGACGTCCATCAATGCGTGAGCCATCTGGACCGCTTCATCAAACGACCCAGGTTTTGACGAAGTTGTTTCACCTTTGATATTGCTGGATAAACCCTTAATGTACTGCTTCATCTTCTTGGCATCATTGGCAAAAACGTCTGGACACAAAAGGCTTAATTCATTAAACCTCCTGGTGTAAGCAGCGATATCGTTGTTCTTCAAGGTCAAGTGCCTCAACTCATCCTCCAATTGCCCCAGTTCCTCTTCCGGGCAGAACTTCTTAGTCAACAGAGCTTTTGTCGCATTCCACGTCCTTGCATTTGCTACAGCCAATCCAACAGTAGCTACCTGGGTATTCCACCAACTTAACGCATCATCAAGAAACGTAGCAGCTGCAAACTTCACCTTGTCCGCTTCTGCACAACCGCTGATTTCGAAAGTACTTTCAACCTTTTCCAACCATTTTCTAAGTTCTAAAGCTCCACCAGTTCCACGAAACTGCGTGGGACCGCATTTCATAAAACTAGAATAGGTACACACTCTAGGGGCTTGCTGTCTCCCCGCGTTTCTACCCTGATCCTGATTTCTCCCGGCTCGGTCCGCCTCCAGCGCATTTGCTATAGCTTCCTGAATCATTGTGTTTACACGATCGGCGGTCAACTTTGGAGGCATGGTGTTATCGAATATCTCTTTCTGCAAGACAGGGAAAATAGAAAAACAATGTAAGTATACATATCAAGTTTCCGAGACATAATATACATACAACGACACATCACTATAGAGTTACTAATATTCATCAATTCACATCACAAAAGATCAAATTCAAGACATATCACAGATCATGAAAGGTAACATGGATTGTATTGATAATTAACCAAAATCGTGACAAGTATTGCCACTACAATCGTTCACCACAAAACTTAAGTCCTCAAGTTTCTCGTCATAATGCCATCATACAAAAGTCTAAAACAGTTCTATTACAATGATCAAAGAAAAATACAAAATAAGCAACTAGGCATGTGGTGATCCACACGGCCTCTTGGATGGCGGTTCGTCAACATCTTCCTCGGGTTCCTCATCACTATCGTCCTCATCCACATCATCCATTTTTCTCTTTCCTTTATCATCCGGCCCACATTCCGTCTCCTTTTTCGTCCCTGATGTAGACCCACACTCAATCGCTACCTGACTTCCCACCGTAATACAAGCACCTCTAGTAGGCGGCTGAATCATGAAGTCATTAGCCTCCATCTCCAAATCGTCCACGAATCTCCAATCTGGGGGCAATGATGCTCTCACTCGATGCTCCCAACTCTGCATCCTTGACAACCTCACTTGATCTTCCCTAACACGGTCAAGACTAGCGCTTAAATTTGCAACCATCGATCTTAGACTGTTGATGTCACTTTTGTTTACATTTCCATCATACTCAACTCTTGCAGTCCTTTCCAACAGTCTTTGGTGTTCCCTTTCATTCTTGTCAAACCTCTTAATTACCCTGGTCTCAACTACAAACCGCTCATACATCAACCTCTCCATCCTCCTCAAACGACCTGCGGGATCCCAGTAGTGTCTTGGTCTCGGAAAGTAGACCCTTGCGATATTTTCATGAATCGATGGCGACTTGGATGATTTGCTGGACTCTCCACCGCTCCCATTACTTACTCGAACAAATCCTGGCACTGTTCTCAAATAGTCCTTACAATTGTCCATCGGGCGATTAAAGGGTTGCTGCTCATATCGACCGGTTGGTGGTACTTCATAACCCTTCGGCGAATTCGGAGATTGAAACAAATCAGGTTCGGTCTGGCCTACAGCATTCTCGGGAATGCCATCATCCATTAGTTCCTCGGGCTCTTCCTCAGAATCCTCACTCTCGTCACTACTGATGCTAAAATTGTCCACCTCACTTTCATCATTGTCGTTTTCCGGCCCTATTTCCTCTTCTGGAGCGATCCATCCATTATCATTGTCCGGCGGGTTCGGAGGAAACGGTCCCCCTTCGTGACCTACGACGTAATCGTTTCCATTATCATTAGGCGGTACCTCGGCCATTCCTGCAATAACAGCGAATTTCGGAGGGTACATAAGTAATTATACAATATTTATAAATATATGCATGCAAATGCAATGCAAAGGTGGTACATATGCCCAAAAATGTAATAATATGATGCTCATGCATGATTACTACAAAAATTACGATGTCGGATATTCCACGTATAATTCAACGTCTACATATAGTAATTCCATACTTACGTAATAATTACCCACATATATACTTCAACTCAAAAGTATACGTCAAATGCCATGAATACAAAAATAAATCTTACCGGAGCCATGCAGGATAGTTGTGTGTGCTTGGACCATTTCTTACGACACCAAAAGTTATAGTTTAGGATTTTCCAAAACGACCTAGTTCTCTATAACTCATGGCTCTGATTACAAATCTGTAACACCCCCACAAATGCTATGCGCAGCGGAACTACAACATTGGGTGCTACACAGTATTCATTGCACACAAGATATATCAAACGACGCTAAAAAGACGTCAACTTAAAATTTGAAATTAAAAATTGTTAGATGATACATGTCCACGGTTTTTCCAACCCCACTTGGTAAAACAGAGTTTAGCGTTTTCGGTCCCCATGAATCTCAACCCAAGAATTTCAGTTTCACAACAACATTACATTAAAATTAAAAATGTTTAAGTAGAAAAGGGAGGAAAAACAAGCAGACTCCAAGCCATACACACAACATCCATCCCATGCACGCTCCATTCTACACTTCAGCGGTTACCTGAAACACATGCCAAAATTTGGTCAACGAAAACGTTGAGTGGAATTCATAGGTTTTACAATTCATTTGAACGTATATAAAATAAAAACCATTCGTGATCATTCATAGACTTGTCGATCAAACAATCTATATTCAGGATACTGACAATTGTGTTTAAGCTCATGACACTAATCCGTTAACTCAATCACCCGCGTAATAATTACCGGCGTGATTCAGATGAAACCAGTGCCCCTTCTAAAGGCATCAGTTGCAATTATACCTTATCTCATACAAGATAATCTACCGCAGAACTTACTCAACGTACAGCTTCTCGGCTAGCATTGGGTCGTTAGCCCCGTAGTACTACAAATTGTATAAGCGGCTATTTCCCCCTACTCGAGGGCAGGACAATAGTTAATAGTTCATGAAATTAGGGTCTTTTGCAACTTGGTACTCAACACAATTTCTAAGGCAACATTCGGGTCTAACAATCATTCATGATATACGTTCCTTTTAAAAACTAGCATGCATTTCCCTCGCGGGTAAAACAGTTTGAAATAAATATAAGTGAGGCTATAAATTCACACCTTATATATTAAGTAGTCGGTAGTTCGAGAGATGATCACTGACGACGATACGGATGCCCGGGTAAATCAACACCTATCAACAAATAACGCGTAATGAGTAATCTCATTTTAAATACCTTACGGTACTGTATAAAATACATAGGTACTAGTCACTTAGGACAATTATAACTCACGCCAAAACAAAACAACAAGCATCACTCATTTTTACACCATTCGTTCTTACTATTTACGTTATCCATTTTTATCCATTTTCGCCGGTACTTACCGAAAGTACGGGCTGTTTTACTCTACTTAACCATTCTTATAAAATTTGACAAAATTCTCAAAAATCCTATAAGACCTGTAGATAACACATTTTTAATCCCAATAAAAGTTTTTACTTCTACGACTCGTTACTCAACGCTTTTCCAAAACTACATTTTCCGGGCTGAAATTGTACTTCGACCAACTTGGACCTCTTTGACCCATTTGAAATGCACATTTGACTTCTTTGACTCCTAAGTCAACTTATAGACTCAATTACACAGGTTTGTGACCAAAATTTGACCCTTGACCATTTACCAATTCATACTTGTGGTCCTCGGGATTTGACTAAAACTATACATAAATTCGGATTATGAAAGTCCTCGTCTCCCGGTACTCGATCTTTAAAACCTCATAACTTTTAGCTCGTTTTGAGTCACGGGCTCTACCTTATACCAAATTAAAGATAAGAAGACCCTCTATAACTACATTTAGTTATCAATACCTGTAGGAAAAATCATTTTTACGAAAAGGTCTCAAAGTTTCTGCCTAAATTTATCCATATCAAAATCATACTTAAGCTCGATTCCAAACCTATCAACCACTACTAGGCTTCATCCTAAGCATTCCCAAACATATCCAAACACAAATTTCAGTCCTAACCCCTATTGATCAATCAACCTCATAATCAAAAAAATATAAAAACAAACATGCAATCACTTATACTCATCTAAAACATCACTAAACACAATACCAAACATAACAACAATGCTCAAAATCATCAACCACCATGGCTCCCCAAACACCCCCTTGTGCCGTGGGGTTTGGGTGACCAAATCACCACAACCAAATTAATTTTGGTGGGTTTTATTGGTGATTATACTCACACTATACATGAATTTAACATGCATCCACACAATTAGCCTCAAAAACGAATTTGAATGTTCTTGAAAATTTTTGGAAAATTTTTGTTAATGCATGTTTAATTAAACCATGGATTAACACTCACCAATGGATTCTAGGAGGTGGTCTTAAGTTAGATTTTGTGAAAACTCAAGAAAAAATGGTGGGATGGTGGTTCTTGGTGTTTGGCCGTCGGCCTAAGGACAAGAGAAGAGAGAGTTTGATTTGTTTTTGTTAAATGTGTTTGTGTGTGTTGTGTTTGTGCCTTTTTGTGAGATTGGGAGGGACCTAAGTGCAATTAAAGGTTTCTTTTGGCCTTAAGTAAAAACGTCCTTAAAACTTTGCGGGATTGACTTACTAGTCAATTTAGAAAATTTTACGGGAGTCGGAAATCATCCCGAACACTCTAAAATATTTTTGGGATACTTTAAATGTACTCGGAAGGCTATAAAACTCACCCGACTCAACTTAACACGAACCGTAAGTAAAATTCTCGAAAAATTACATTATCGATAAATCGTCAATGATTATAGAAATTTGGGCATCCCTCGGGATCGTAATCGTCATCGTCCTTCTTGAATCGTCAAACGTAAAAATTATAACCTCGAACATCGGCTTTAACCAAAATACTTATAAATATAGAAATTAAAATGTATTAAAAATTTCAAAAATTAGCGTAATTTAGGGTAACGTTAATGACCTTGGTTCTAGGGTGTCACAGTTTTTGATGAGACAATTTTTATTAGATTCGTTTTGTGTCGTTGATTTATAATTTATAAAAACGTTTTTCGTAAAACGACCCGAGGGCACGCAAATCGAGGAAACTAGAATCGAGGAATACCCGTAAATTAGTGAGATGAGACAAAACAAGTTTTTCCCCACCCCACTATATGGATGGCCAACTAATGCCACCACAACACTTGATGTGTTAAACTTTTAGCTAAAAAGCTAACACATGTAAGCTAATGCTTAACATCTAAGCTAAACCTACAACTACACCACCAAAACCATCCAACACAATACCATTTCTCATAAACATACATGCAATAACACTGTTATTCTCTCCTCCCTCTCTCTCTCTCTATATATTTTCGTCTACCACCACCACTAAACACCCTAATTTGATCAAATTTAACCATGGAATCATATGTTATTCATACATATGATGAAGCCCTTTTGAAGCTCTATTGATTGGTGGTGATTTTAACATCCAAGTAGGAGATTTCATGAAGATCAAGGGATGATTTCTCAAGGAGTCAACAAATATTTGGTGATCCTAAAAGTGGTGTTGATATCTCATAAGATTGGTTACCCAAAACCAAGCCTCGTTCATCATCAATCCTATATTTTCATCAACCTTGGTGGTATAAAGATTGTTCTTCCCATCCTCTTGTTATTTTGATTATGTAACCTTGTAATTTCTTTATTTATGTATATGTATATGATGATGAATGATGATTAAAAATTTTATGTGGAGATTTGGTGTTGATAGATTTGATAAACATGGGTAAAAAGATGGAAAAACCACATGTAAAAATGGTTAAATCTTGCTTAAATGGTAGGCTGTATAAAAACAGTAACTAACCACATGTTAGACTGATAAAATGGCAAAGTGGAATCAATATACAGTAAGTATAAGATGTCATACACATGTGAGAGTTGACCATACAATGGAATCATTATAATGAGTGAGACATGATTAAAACAAAATTGAAGTACCAATCTGAATAGTCAGTTTTGGACGGACTGTTAGGGATATTTAGAGTTGGATTGAGCAGTAGCTAAAACTAAGTTAATTGTAGCACATATCATGTAGTTTATGGTGTCCAAAAATTAGCTTCTATCTCCTTGTAGAACTCAAGATATGGTAAAAATGGTGAAAGTGAAAGTAAAAATCAGATTTTGGGAAATTAAAGTATAATAGTATTATATAAGCACTCAAATAAATATAGTATAAAATGTGAACTAAAACCCACTAACTTATATATTACATTTATATAATTATGTACAATGATAAATAAATGATACATTTTATAAAAATGGTAATATGATAAGTTTTATAAGTTATAAAACTATAAACATGATTTTTACGTCTTTTCGGCTAATATCGTAAAATTAACGTTTTTGTCAAATAAAACTTAGACGATCAAACCCGTCTAATGTAAAGTTTTTAAAAGTCACATACTGATGTATAAACATATATAACAAGTAAAAACCGATAAAACCCGAACTTTACAACATATAGACATTAACGAGCTAAGTTAGCATATTTGGACTAATGATTTAACTAAATAAGTTAAACACTTATAAAAATTACATATTGGGCTTAACCCATTTGGGCCCAACATGTAAAGTGTAAATACTGATAATACAAGTATAAAATGGATTAATACAAGTTAAAGAACTTATAATAAGTTTATTGGACTTAAAATATGTAAATAGGTAAAACTAGTAAACTAGTATAAAAGTTATCGACACATAACACTAAAATGAGTAAATGAGAATATGTAAACCCACTTGATCATCATATATATATATAATCATCATATGTATACATAATTGTTATTTTTATAAAGTCATTGGACAAGAGTCTAAGACGAGTATTATTTGTCTAGGTTTCCGTGATTGAAGCACGTACCGTACATCCGAATCGCCGATAACCGCCTTCCCACATCAACGTGAGTTCATAGCCTCGCACTCTTTTGAATGTTTTTATGAAATGTTTTATAAACCCGCGAGGGAGATAACATGTTAGTTTTGATAAAATAGGACACCATTTGTCCCAATTGTTTGTTTATTGATTTGGACCCGAATGATTGTATGACCCGATGAATGATTAAATGACCCGATAGATGAAATGAAATGGATTATTAAAGTTAGGTTATGTCACTAAAAGTCCCATTAGCATGAATTGTGAACTACCAGGATTTGGTAGACGCTTATGCATATAATAGTACTATTTGGGGACGATCACCCCAGTTCGCGCCTTGACGGTTGATCCCCGTCGTGCCACATTGATTGGTAAGCGAATTTATGTATGAGAAGATTTACATAGCGTGACCTTTGTGACGACACGCTAATTTAGATGGGCAAATGAGTTTCGGGCTAGCTACCCGTTGTTTGGTTTAGTAAGGTAACAATGTCATGCGGCTTATAATAATCCAATTAACGAAATACTGTTTTAAGCATTGAATTGCGATATATTTCCTGACTAGCAATACAGGTTCTTACTATTGATATTATGTTCGTGTTTTGGTTTTATATAACCATATTCATATAACGGTTTTTATCTAATCTATACAACGTTGTAAAACGTATTGTATGATGTTTTTAACGACAATGGTTCGTATAATGATTTTGAAGGCGAAAGCCTATATTATGATTTTAATAAGGATTTGTATAAAATGACTTTGGCTATTTTATGGCCTATTACGATGATTTGTACAAAATGATTTTCGGTAATAATTTTATACCGATGTTATATTAATGGTTTTATTAAACTCTATGAATTCACTCGGCGTTATCGCTGACCTTTTCTTTTAACATGTTTTATCTCAGGTACCTGAAGGTAATTCTCGGGAAGACAACAAGAATTCATGGCCCACACCTAAATAATATTTTCCATTCAATTACTTTGTAAAACCTGTATGAAATACAATGACTTGGGACCTATGTAACTTTGATATTTATGAATGGAAATGCTTTATATTTTTAAACGACGCGATTTTTATGCGTTGTCTATGATGTGAGTAATGTGCTATCCCGTAACACCAACGAGTCTTCCGCTGTATTGAGTTGTTTAAAGAGATAAGGGTCGTCCCAATAGTAATTTTTCACATCCTTGAAGAATTTCTTCTTTTGCTAGGACGATAACCCTTCGATGAGAATTCCACCCGCCAAGTAGTTTGCAAAGTCCGCAAACCATGGGTCTCATCAAGATTGGAGTTAATAGACATCAAGGCCTCAAGGGGAAAAGATTCATTAATCTCTTGATTTGGGAGCTCCCCTTGATAAGGATCCTCGAGTCTACTAAGATGATCCGCGGCTAGGTTTTCCGCTCCCTTTTTATCACGAATTTCAATTTTGAATTCTTGAAGGAGTAAAATCCAACGAAGAAGTCTTAGTTTGGAATCTTGTTTTGTTAACAAGTACTTCAACGCGGAATGATCGGTATAGACAATGGTGGTGGAAAGGACAAGATAGGGGCGGATTTTTTCAAAAGCATACACTACAGCTAAAAGCTCTTTTTCGGTAGTGGTATAATGCAATTGAGCCCCCGTCATTGTATTGCTAGCATAATGGATTGGTTGGAAGTGTTTGTTTATACATTGACCTAAAACTGCTCCAATAGCAAAGTCGCTAGCATCACACATCAATTCAAAAGGTAACCCCCAATTAGGGGTAACTAAGACCGGTTCCTTAGTTAATTTATCCTTAAGAAGATTGAAATATTCGATACACTCTTTAGAAAAGATAAAAGGAGTATCTTTTTTCCAAGAGGTGGGTCATCGGGCGAGCGATCTTAGAAAAATCTTGAATGAATCGACGATAAAAGCCCGCATGACCAAGAAAACTTCTCACACCCTTCACGGTTGAAGGAGGATGTAATTTAGCAATTACATCGACTTTATCACGGTCGACTTCAAGAACGGCTTTGGAAATTTTATGACCAAGGACAATACCTTCTTTTACCATGAAATGGCATTTTTCCCAATTTAGAACAAGACAAGTGTCTTCACACCGTTTAAGCATACGTTCTAAATTGGCAAGGCAAGTAGAGAAAGAATCACCATAGACCGAGAAATCATCCATAAAGACTTCCATAGTTTCTTCAACCATGTCATGTAATATAGCCATCATACACCTTTGGAAAGTCCCGGGAGCATTGCATAAGCCGAAAGGCATTCTTTTGTAAGAAAATGTTCCATAAGGACAAGTGAATGTGGTTTTCTCTTGGTCTTTAGGATCGATGGGAATCTGAAAATACCCAGAGAAACCGTCTAAGAAGCAATAGTAGTCATTACCCGCTAAACGCTCGAGCATTTGATCCATGAAAGGAAGAGGAAAATGATCCTTACGAGTGGCATCATTGAGCTTGCTATAGTCTATGCAAACTCGCCAACCTGTGACAAGTCGAGTAGGGATCAACTCGTTGTTTTCATTGGGAACAACGGTTATTCCGCCTTTCTTAGGAACACAATGGACGGGACTAACCCATGGCGAATCCGAAATAGGGTAAATCATTCCGGCATCTAGAAGTTTGATAACTTCTTTCTTGAGGACGTCATGAATTTTTTGGATTAACCCTTCTTTGGCTTTGGATTGCGGGTTTAAAGTCATCTTCCATGAGAATTTTATGAGTACAAAAATTAGGATCAATTCCGCGGATATCAGAAATTTTCCAAGAAATTGCTTTCTTATGATTCTTGAGCACATCGATAAGTCGAGATTTTTCATCCTCTTTTAAATCCTTTGCAATGATGACGGGTAACTTCTTATTGTCTTCAAGGAAAATGTATTCAAGATGAGACGGTACATCCTTAAGCTCTAAATCTGGAGGATTGTCGATGGAAGGCGTAGTCAAATTCGGATCATCGTTTATGATTTCCATAGGAGAAGGTGGAGAAATATGGTCCTCATTGAGAAGTTTCCTAATGGTACGAATGTCTTCATCCCAATCGGAGGGATAATCTTCATATTTTAAGTCCACATCCCCTAAAGTTGCTTCAAATTCTTTCAAAAGGAAGTCACTTTCTCCAAATGGAGTCAATGATGGAGCAATAGAGGCAACGGTCTCAACAATGGGTAGAGAAGAAAAACCACTTTTACAAGCGTCTTTGAAATGTTCTTCACAAGCCTCATCAAGTACGTCAATGAAATTAACGCTCTCGTGTTAAGAAGGTTGCTTAGAAAGTTTACCTATGTTGAAGACGATTTTGTCGTCACCAACTCTCATGATTAATTCGCCCGCGGCTACATCAATGAGAGTGCGACCGGTCCTCAGGAATGGACGTCCAACGATTAATGGAACACGGGGTCCATCTCGTAGTCAACGACAACAAAATCCGCCGGAAAGGTGAATTTGTCGACACCGACGAAGACATCTTCGGCTATCCCACCGGATAAGCAACCGTGCGGTTAGCTAATTCCAATGTCATTCGTGTGGGGACTAGCTCGGGTAGAGATAATTGTTTACAAACGCTTAATGACATTAAATTGATACTAGCACCTAGATCGGCTAGTGCCATATAATTCTCTACCTCGGGAAAGTTGCAAGGAATGAGAAATCGACCCGGATCACCAAGTTTAGTTGGTAATTTCCTTAAGAGAACCGCGTAGCAATTCTCATTAAGTTGGGTCTAAGCAATATCAAGAAGCTTTTACTTATCACTAAGAAGATCCTTAAACATTTTAGCATATTTAGGCATGTGAGCGAGAGTCTCAACAAAGGAGATGTTGAAATTCAATTGTTTAAATATTTTATGAAAGTTCGAAACTTGAATATCATCCTTATTCTTCAACTTCTCTTTCTTCAACCTTGAGGGATAAGGTATGTCGGTTTGAGATGAAGGCTTTGGAATGGAATTCTCACTCACATCCTTTGGTGGTGGAGGGGTAGAAGTAGAAGGTGGAGGAATTGGTGAAGGGGGCTCGTTTTCCTTTGTCACAATCAACGGTGTAGGTGTAGGAATCTCGGGTTCCTTTAAACCTTTTCCACTTTGGGTGGTTATTGCTTTCATCTCCCCTCTTGGATTGGCAACGGTGTTATTCGGAAGAGAACCCGAACCAGAGGGTTGACAACTTGGGAAGAAACTAGCCATCATATCCCTTAAGTCATTCGTTTGACTACTTAAAGAGTTTCGCATGTCATTCCTAAGCTCGGCTCGAAGATCATTCCGTTGTTTTGCCATGTCACCTTTCAAGTTGATGATTTGACTCTGAAGATTCTTCACCAGCGCGTCATTAGTCCTCATGTACGTTTCAAACTCTTGATGATATGTCGTGGGTTGGTTGGGATGGGGAACTTGGTAAGCGGGTGGTTGATAAGTAGTTTGTTGATAAACTTGATTATTTCCTTGAGGTAGATATGGGTTTCTGTGGGTTTGATATTGATTAGGAGCTCGAGTTTGGTTTTGATTGTTGTGATTAAAGTTGTTTTGGTTTTGAGGAGGAAAACCGGGTGGTGAAAGAAAGTTGTTTGAACGATAACTTAGCAAATTGCGGTCACCTTGAGGACAAGCTTGATAGCCTCCCATGGAAAAGTTACCGTTAGCCGCATACACGTTTTCCGGATTGTCATGAGTAGAAGGACAATCAGTGTATGAATGAGAACCACCACAAATCTCACAAGAAGGTGTTACAACTTTAACATGTTGAAATTGGTTCGTAGCCATGGTTAAGAAGTTTTTGTTCATCTCGACTATTTGGCGGGTAAGTTCGGTTATCTCTGGATTTGATGAAGTAGAAGAAACATTGGCCCTCGGGTTATTCCTTGAAGATGCGGATGAATACCAATTTTTATGGTGAGTGGTCATGTTCTCTATAAGCTCTCTACACTCCTCAGGTCTTCTTTTCATGAATGTACCACCGGCGGCAGCATTAATCGTATCACGATCACGAAAAGTTAAACCATTATAGAAAGTATCAATCAAAGTGACGGGGAGCATATTATGGTTCGGACAACGGTCGATCAAGACATTATAACGTTCCCAAGCATGGAAAAGTGACTCATCAGGTTCTTTAGTGAAACCACTGATTTGATTGCGAAGACTAGTGACCATGGATGGTCGAAAGTAGCGCGACAAAATTTTTTGAGTCATTTCGTCCCATGTATGAATTGAGTTTTTGGGAAGACGATCAAACCATTTTTTGGCATGGTGGGATAAAGTGTGTGGAAAAAGATGAAGGCGAAGAAAATCCATGGAAACACCGGGGAATTTCATGCTTTGAGTGACGGTTATGAATTTATCGAGATGTTTGTTGGCATCATCATCCGGTAATCCGCGAAATGGACAAGCGTTTTGAAATTGTTGGATCATGTGATGCTTCAACAAAAATTCAGGAGCCGTGATTTGCATCGGCGCAATCGGTCCTCCACGTCCATTCGTGGTTGGTTGACAAAGCTCCTCCATCGTATGAAGGTCGGGTGGAGGGACATGGTTATTGTTATTGTTGTTATTATTCAAATTGGGGTGAGGTGGGTTGTTATTATTATTATGCATACCGGCCATATATAAGTCTCTAAGAGTCTCGGGCTCAGAATAAGACGTAGATCGAGTACGCATACACTAAAATGAAATACAATATTTTTGAGTTTTTATCTTTTTTTTTTGGATTTTTGTAAATTTTATATTTTTTAGGGTTTTTTGGAAACTTATATGCTTGAAAATAACGTTCCCAAAAGAACGGATCCCAAAATCCAATTTTTCTCACTAAAACCCGTTAATCTTTACGAAAAGAGCCGGCTGCGGCGCCATTTGATTTAATATTTTTGTGTGTGTGTTCTTGAAGTGTTGTTTGTACTCGATTCAATTTGAATTGATCACGGTTTAAGGTGGAATTATCGTAATTTGGTCACTAAAAGGGGTAGCTTTAGATTAGCTATTTCTACAGATAATATAAAAGACAAAGTTACTCAACAGAAAATAAAAGAGGGAAATCAAACCTTGATTGGCGGGAAAAGGAGATTTTAAAAATTAACTTGAAACAAAAAAGAAAAATCAACCCGTCAGAATACTATCGGAATCTAGATCGGAAAGATCCGTCGGAACACAGTCGGAATGTATGATACTACTACGAAAATCAATTCTATCGGAATAATTGAAACAGTATCAGAACAGTGTCGGAATAGTTAACAGTAGAAACTATCGGAATACCGATCGGAATACCGATCGGAATACTAAACCCCTTTCCGATAGAAGCTATCAGAATAATGGTCGGAAAGGAAAACCCTAATCCGATAGAATCCGTCGGAAAAGGTAAAATCCTTTTCCGATGGAATGTAATTCGCAATAATCAAAATCGAATAAGCTCTTATAATAAGCACTAACCGAAACTTTACCAATACAATAATGAAAGGGACTAAATAAGCACGAATAAGAAACTTTCAAAACACTAAATAAGCAAGACTTATAAAATAAACTTTAAAAAGATGAAACTTTTAAAACACTTAAAAGGAAATATGCTAAACACGAAATAAGCTAAAAAGCATAACAAGCTAAAATCTTAAATCGTATAAAAACTTGATAAGAACAAAAAGATGAAAACTTTTTAATCAAATAAGCGTCAATATTAAAAAGAAACATACTTGATTCGAATCAAAATAAAAATCAAGAACAAGAAAGGTAGAATAAGATTAATGATGAAGAACTTGAACTTGTAGATTAAGGATTCTAAATACAAGATTAAATGAAAGCTTAAAACTTGAAAGAAAAGATGCAGAAATCTAGAGAGAGAAAGTAGAATCACCTACTTCTCTCTAAAGATATGAAAAACTAAGAAAAATTAAAAGTGACTAACTAAAAACTAACTAACACCCTCCTAATGAAGCATTAGGAGGGTATTTATAGGAGAAGGGAGTTGGTAGGATGCTTCCTTCTTTCTTCCTTTTGTCTTCTCGTATTTTTAAATGACTCGTTTTTCTTGACTTTGTCTCGGGATTAGTCGAATGATAAAATGATCTCGTCTTCTAATTTTCTTCTTTAAGTTGACTTGGTTCTTCGACTTTGTCAAACTTCTGTCTTTAGACTTCTTCTTCGATAAATCTTCAGAATAGGCATTTGACTTCCGTTCTTCTTGCAGTTTGATCTTTTTCTTTGATAAAAGCCCGTGAAAGCCAGTGTTTTCTTCCTTTTTCATATTTTTGTCCTAAAACACAATACAAACACAAACCACGCATAATTCCGCCTTTTACGAAATTAAATACACGTTTTGGTCTTGTTATTATTATAATTAAGTGGTAAAAGGATAAGTGTTTTCACACATACAGTCATCCCAAAAGTTCTAAAGCCGATCAAGATAGCTATTTTGAACTGTTCTACTTTTTGGCTTTGAAATCCTGATCAAGAAAAATATTTAGCAACTGCTTACTCACTAAATATATATAGTTTGATTTCAAATCACTAAACCTTGTAAAATTTTCTTTTAATCAAGAAGATACTTAAGCTAAATTTGAAAGTAATACTAAATCCTAAACAAATAATTGTGAAGACTTGTAATCCAAATGTCTATATGTAATTCATTTTTCCCTTCTATTTCTCTTGTAAATAGATTGTTACGTTTTAAGATTTTCATGTTTTATAGTTTGCTCGATTTGTGATTCCTTGTTGATTGACAATCTTGGTTCATTTTAGCGCACCTTTTCCGTTTAAGTAATTCTTGTGGTCATTTTATCTTTTGATATTTCTCCGTACCAAAAGGTTATTATTCCAATTCAAGTTTGAAAATTTATTCGAAGAGGAGTTAAAAAACTAAAGCATAGTGAATCCTAATTTTTAAGGTACGCCGTGGTGCAGAAATGTAATTACATGGGAAGCAATGAATGAGTTCTAAACTATGTACCTCCTTTTGTTTGCATCTTCTACTGTCTCCAGTGGAACTCTGAGGGACCAAAGTTCCTTTAGGGGGGGTCGACTGTAAGAACTCGTATTTTTCACGGTATTATTTAATTCTTCTACTCGTGCTGCTTGAATTTTCCAACGTATTACATTTCTTGTATTCTTATATGTAAATCCTGAGATCATGATAATTTTAATAAATTATACATCTTGAGTATTTTCTGATCATTGATAATACTTTATCTGGAATTATAAAATTTCTTATTTTATTTTCCACATATTTATTTAAATCAAAGTTTTTGATTAAAAAAAACACCAACGTGCATTATACAATGAGTTTACTCAAAATCAATGATTAACGAGAACTACTAATGATCGCCATACCGACGGATGCCCAAAATTTTACATTTTATTATCGATTGTTTTGATAATTAATATTTTTGATGATTTAGTTCTAATTACGTGTTAAGTCGTGTCGGAAACCATATTATCATAATTATGATGCATTTTAACTTTTGAAAAGTATTTTTAAGAAACCAGAGCCCCGTAAATATTTTCAAAATTGACTAATAGTCATTTTCTACCCTTTAAACTACCTAATTGCATTTAGTCCAAAACTATTCAATATTTGCAATTTCCACCCTAACCACACTATATATATGTTTTCACCTAACATTATTCTCATTTTGTTCATAAAAACACACACATGGGAAATTTTCTCTCCCTCTTTCTTCTCTCTATGTTTGCCGCCACCCCTAAGCCACCAAAACCACCCATGATCATAAAATTTTAACATGTTTTTGCCTAAAATAATCCAAGACCCATCCTTAAAATTCAAAGATGATTCCATTGATACAAAAATCATACACATGCATCAACTTTTCAAGTTCTTGTGATTTTATGGTGGGTATAAAGTTTTGATCATCATGCATGTGATAATCATGTTAAGATTTCATGTTTTGATGATAAAAAGTTAAAGTTTATGATTTTGATTTTTGTTTATATGACATGCAAGTGTTAAGGTTGATAAGGGTTGATTATAGGATACTAGTTATGGTAGAAAAATGGGTGATTTGTGTTGAAAAAGTGTTTAGGTATAATTTTTAAAGTGGTGGTTTAGGGCAGTGGGTTGAGAATGATTTTTTGGTATATTAAGCTTAAACAATTGTTAAAATAATAAGATAGTATTTTAGAGATTTTCAATATCTTCGTTTTGATATAAATTAGACCATCTAACTCAAAATGAGGAGGAAGTTATGATAGTTTGATTATTCGTGTACCGCAAGACGAGTATCGGCACAATCCGAATTTGTTGTCGATATTTGGATCGAATCTAGGGACTATAAAACGAGTTTTAAATGGCCAAGGGCTGTTCTCAGGCCCTAAACTTAGCATTTTGAGTCTATTTTCAAAGTTAATGGTCAGTTTTGCTAATGATAAAGGTTAGGTTGGTCAAAATGGTTTCACGAGTCAAGTGTTCAAATCCGTCCAGTTTTTCCAAGTTTAGAAATGTGTTGAGCAGGTGGTTCTAAAATGTAAATCAACGAATGAAATTTAAACTGAGTCTTATTCAGGTTATGATTGATTATTCACCAAGTTTCATAAAAAATCTGAGTTGTCTAAGTATGGGAACTCAGCGAGTACATTTGGTATGTACCGGCAAATTTTATCGAGTATGTAGTTTAACAAAGTGAACATATAGAAGGGTACTGTAGTAGCACTTGCATTATTATTCTTTCGGGTGTGTCATGGTTTTGTAAGGTTGAGTTTTATGTTATTAATTACAGTTACTTGAGTCAATTATTAATAAAGTGCACGCCTTATTGGTAGGTTGTGGCTTTCGTGTTTACCGGGCATCCATATCATCGGTGATCGTCTTACCACTATTATTTCTACTTAGTATCTGAGTTCAATGATTCACTTACCTCGTGGCTAAGGTGAGTTCATAGCCCCTTTTTACTTGCACGTTGTTTCTAAATGCGGGGTGAGATTTTACATGGTGGAAGACATCCATTTAAAAGCTGTATGCTATCCAGAACTTGTATGCTATTCAGACTTGTATGCTTTTTAGAGAGTTTTCATTGATATTATTGCTTTTAGTCAATATCCTTAAGTTGCCTCTCTTGATCATGAACCGTTAATTTTCTTGTGTTGCTAAGCGCAAATGTTGTGGGTGGATCCATCAGGATTGACAATCCCCATCCCGATTACCTTGACGTATTTAACATTTGATTTGTTACTTGAGTATTGAGGCTGAATACTCACTAGAGGAACTTACATTGAGTTAAGCTTTGGTTCATGAACTAAATAGCAATAATAATGTTTCGGACTATGGTTAATGTACATAACCATTTCCCTTATTTCTTGTTTACAAATGAATGCTTGTGTTCCGCATCTTTAATGCTAAACCTATGAATATCACTCAACTTTATGTTAATGATTTTACATGTTTAATCTCAAGTATTAATACTTAGCTTTACTTGGATGGGAGCCCGAAGGATATTATCGCAGCTTGGAGATTTCTGTGTATATTTAAACTTTGGTTTTGTCTAAAAACTGTCAGAGGACTATTCTGTATTTTTGGTAACTATATGTTAAGAACCATAATTAAATAATAGATTTTTTCCGCTTATAAAACTCTGGGACCTTTGTTTAAAACTCTGATCTTTTATGATGCAATGTATATGTCTTTTATTACGTCAACTTTGTGTCAACAATATTTGATTGTTTCTTGTACCTTGACGTGGCACCCCCTTGCTGCCTAGTTGTTTCCTTGCTTGATTTTGGGGGTCTCACTGATTAGTATCAGAGCGATGGTTATAGGGAACTGAGTCATTTTCAAAACATATTCTATAACCGAAAGTTCAAATATTTTATTATTTCTAAGTGTCAAACACAGAATCTGCCATTGTTGTTCGATATCTGCGTGAGTAACTCTCTAATCCTTATTATTTTCTTTTACTTATCTTGTAATATTTCATCTCTTGATTACATTTTGAAATATTAAATTACCCTAATGACGATAATTACTATCTCTTTCCAAAGCTTATGTGCTTCATGAATTATCATTAGATATTACTTGATTACATATGCTCTTACTGCATTCCTTGAATTCTTCTTATTGTAAATTGACCTTGTTGCAATGATTTTATATTGTTATGACATTACATACTTGTATTCAGAGCGTGTATGCTGCCGACTTTTCATACTCACTTTTTGAGTACTATTGCTATCTTGTTTATGCGTGACACGAATGTCCTCATATAATCGATCGTTATGAACCATCTGTTTTTTCGAATCACTGTTACATGTTGTCGTATTCTCGTGATACCATTGTTTGGGATTAAATAAGTGTTGTTTTCAATGAAACTTTTGATTTCATTTTACTACCGTGCGTGTTACCTTCATTGTTTAACTCTTTTAAGATATGTATTTAGATATCCAAATTATTATCCGACCATTTGTGATTGGATGTCTTGAAAAATAGTCTATAGACCCTTGTGTAGCTTAATGTGTCTTAGAAAAAGAGTAAAGGACATCGTGTGAGTCCCACATCTTGAAGCATTCCTTGAATCTGTGTTGAATAATATCGTGAGTTTTCATAACCTTGATAGACCTTTACGTCACCATTTTACACGACACTCGAATATCAATTAAATTTTACTTCATTGACCATTCTACGTTTTGACTTTGAATTACAACGTCCATTTGTACCTTGAAAACACCATCGTCATCTTGTAATTCATCCTCTATTATATAGCGATTGTTTGAAATACAATTCTACTTCTATAAACTTGTATCCTCCCTTTTCATTAACCCTCCTTGCTTCGGGAGTGCAACTCGTTAATCTTCCATTTCTTTCTCGGTATGTCTTGTGATTTTGGAAAAATCACTGATGAGATATCATTTATACATGATCTCATCGTTCTTTTCGGGCTTTAAATGCATAAAATATCATAAATATACCATATATATGCTTGTGTTTGTTACTTGTGTATTTTAGGTATGGATATCGTGAAAAAGATAAAAGATCACAAGAAACAAGGAAAAACGAACACGAGAAACGAAGCCGCACAATGAACCGGGCCCTAGTTATGATTTTTCAAAGAAAATACCTTGAAGAATTGAATATGTTCAAAGATGATCCCTCATCAATGAAGAAATGACACTTAATACCCTTGTATATTCATCATTACAAGTTTGGTCCCTTAAGTTTGTCAAAATTACAAAAAGGTCCCTCAACTTTAAAGAATTGGCAAGTTTAGTCCCTCCTAAATGAAGATTTGTCAACAATGATCCTCTATAATTTCAAACATACAAAGAAGAACTTCAAAGTTCAAGAATGTACAAGATCAGCCCTTGAAATATCAAGATAAGTTCAAAACAAGTCCATGTTATCTTTGTTATAAAGTTTTGGGGCAAAAGTGTGAAAACTAAAAGTTTAATAACAAAGGAAATCGGATTTAGGGGCTGAAAGTACTTGACTTACAAGTTTGGCCAAAGAACAAGGACCAAAGGTGTCAACTGAAACATTCAAATCCATAAACACGCGCCAAACATCCCACACCCCTCTTTCTCGGATCAAAGGGACCACTATTCATGTTCATCCCACCCAGATTTTACTTTTACCATTTAAAGGGTTATTCCAAATTACCTTAACCCAAAAGTGATTAACCCTCACACGAATCGATCCCACACTTAAACTCACCCATCACATCACTCATGGACCCCACCCATTCACCCTACAACCAATGAAAGAACGACTTCCTCTCCAAGAAATCCTATGTGGTTGAATCAACAGCCCACACCTCATATATGGTCCCAAAGGCAATAAATGAACGACCAAGATCATTTTGGACAACTCAACACCTCAAAACGTCTAGAAGGCTTCAAGGGCATTTCAGAGATTTTGTAGCTAGGGTTTCTACTTTTCACATTGTAAGCTCAGCCTTCTAAATGCCTATAAAAGGACCCCAACCTGTAGTGAGGCCTTTGTTCCAGTTTTACTTTTCCAATATTGTAATTCCTTTTTGAAATTTATAAAAGTTTGGTATTTTGTTAAAAATTGTAATTCCTTTTTATGTTTTTGAAAGTTGGTGTTGTTTGACAGTAAAGGTGAGTTCCATTTAGTGTTTTAAAGGTGTTTTGATCTTTGGATTGAAGCACATTTGGCTTTGAAAAGGTTTTCAAGTTTGAAAATTTTCAAATCCTAGGTTTTTGATTTGCTATTTTAACAGTTCTAACCCCAACCAAAATCCATAAGCTCTTACAAGCTTGTTGACACGAAGCTTGTTGACACCAAGCTTGTGAAGGTTTATCAACCTTTGGTTGGATTGTTTGTTGCCCGTGTTGAAGAAAACAGCCTTGTGGTTCAGTTGTTGAACCATCAGCCAAGGCTGCACATCCAATCCTTGTTCAAGTACCCTAGGTGTGATCTAGTTGTTGATCTACATTCTACGGAGCATTGCTGACCTTCCCTAGGAAGTAAAGGGAAGGAGGTTCATTCTCTTTCACTTTTCTCTCATTTATTTTTGATTTCAAGTCTGCTATGCTATTTGCTATGTGATTCTGAGATCTTGTGTTTGTGTTTTAAGTTTTATTGTTTAAACTTGTTAGTTGTCACCTAGTTGAGATATTAGGAGCATAAAATCAGTAGGTTATTTGTGGAAATAAAAAGTTTGTTTGAAAAAGGACTAAAACAAGGTTGTTTGGGATCTTGGGATCAAAAGGCCTTGTGGCCTTGTGCCCTTGGTGCTTAGGGTTTTTCTAATCTAAACAAGTCATTTGTAAGTTGTTTTGGTCATTGGTTAAGTTTCATAAAGTGGGGAAAAGGGTTTGCAAGTTTTTGAAAAATATGACATAATTGGTTTGAAATTGGTCAATCATATCAGCAGCCATAAAATCTTTGTTTGTTGGATTCAGGGTCTGATTTTTGGTTTGGGAAGAGTTTTTGTGGTGTGCTATCTGTGCTATATTTGTTTGTTAACTTTGGTGGCTTATTGAGTGAGCTAGGGCTTATAGAAGTTGGCTGAAGTGGTCAATTGCATCAGCAAAGTGACCACTCCTATTTTGCTTTGCACTTGGTTAACTAGTGATTGTCCTACTATCTATTTGTTTGTCACTTGTTATTTTGCTGCTTGTGAACCTGTTTTGATTGTTGGATTGCTTATTTGAAGGCTGATAAGCTAACTGGCTTATTGGCGAATATTTGCCAAAACTAAAATCAAGTTAGCCAATTGGCTTGCTTGATTCAAAGGATTCAGCCTTGATTCCTTCACAAAAGTTGCTCAAAACAAGCTCATAAACAAGTCCTGGAAATTTAGTGAAATTTGGAACACTTTGACTTTTGGTCAAATAAGCTCAATTTGGCTTATTTTTCAGTTCTGCTTATTGGTACATGCAACAACTTAGTTTTTGTAATAGGTGTCATTTTTCTCAGCTTATTATCATATCTAGAAGGTTTCAGCTTAATTGGTTAAGGTTTTGCTAGAAAACTAGCTTATTTGGCTTTTTCAGTTTGATTATTGGCTTCTACAGCTTATTTCACTTGGCTTTTTGGTGTTTTTCTTGTTGATTATTCTTAGTTAAGCTATTTGTGAGCTTTTGCAAAAAGAATCAGCTTTTGAAACCCTCTAGAACTCAAACCCGACTATTTTGTCATTTTGTGAAAAATTTCTTTTCAAGATTCTGGCTTATTACTTGAGTTTTTCAAAATTTCCTTTTGAAAAAAGGTTTAGAATCTCAATATAAGGTTGTGTGTTTAAGCAGAGCTTATGGCATTAGCTTATAGCTTAATGGGCTTATTGGCCCATTAAGAATAAGCTGTTGGTTATTTAAGTTGTGATAAGCACATTATCAACTTTTGGGCCTTTAGACTTTTGTGTTTAAAATTGGATTTTATGCTAGTCTGGTGAATTTGGGCTTATTTGGTTGAGTTTGATTTTTACTGGACTAAAAAGCCCATTAAGTGGACTATTTTGGTTTTTAGCCTATTTAGGGACCCAATAGGGGTAATTTGGTAATTTCAACTTCATTTTCTGTTTAATTAGGTTAAAATAAACTAGTTTACAAGTTTTTAGAATTTTTTATAATATTTGAATTTTTAATATTATTTTAATATTTTATTTTTAGTTTTTAATCATTTTAAATAGTTTTAATTGGTTTTAAATTTTACAAAAATACTTTTTAGTTTAATTAAGTCATTTTAGAGTTTTGCAAATTGAAAAATCTTTATTCGGGCTTTTTATTAATTATTTGATTTTTAGGGCTTTAATTAGCATTAAAAATTAAATATTAATTAAATAATAGGTTTGAAAAAGTTGTGATCATTTGTAAACCCTAATTGAATTTTTAGGAATTTTTGGTAATTTTTCGGGAATTTTTAGTGCAAATTTTTTGTTTTATCTATTTTTACGGTTTTACGTTTTGTCGTCGTAGTATAATTTTCTCGTATCCGTCATTCCATTTTCTCACCTTTTCTTTCTTATATTAATCCAAAATCATACAAGTTTTTCACACACAATAAACCTCCTTGGGAAATGAACTTTCCACACACCTTTAAGGGTCATTAGTGCTTGATTTTCATTCATCGACGCTTAATACTTACCGCTTATACGTTCTTTTTCCTAAAAGACGTATTCATACTACAATCATTTTGGCGTCGCTGCCGGGGAGGTGTGTTGTGATTAATTTGGACCATTTTTGTTCTTAATATATAGCCATAAATAGTATTTGTGTTAATTAGAACTCTATTAACACGTATTATCGGTTTTTCTTTTTCTTTTTGGATTATTATTACTATATTGTATATGTATCACAATAAATCCACAATATCTCCAAAAGTGTGAAAACACAACCTTAATTGGGATTTGATCTCTTAATTATTGTATTGGAATCACAAATAAAAAGAAAAAGGCAAAAATAGATAAATACTTTCTATTAGCTCGATTTTGAAAAATACGAACTTTAAGGTGAATAGATAGGCAACGTGCTATAAAAGGCCGTTAGAGGGAAGTTAGGTGCTTAAGTGCTTCGCGCCACCTCATTCCCCCCGTTCACTTGTGAGTATTTGATCTTGAAAGCTAATCGAGGGTTTTGCCGCCCAAAGTATTATTACGTATCATATATATTTGCTTGGTTTCTTGTGATTAAACCATCTTGAACGTTTTGGTGTTCCACCAACGTTCTAAAGTCAATCGAAGGTGTTCACTCCACGTGATCGTTTTCATTATTTGAGGCTCCTTTAATCAAGAGTTTGTTTCGAGGAGATATTGGTAGATTGTTGTATACATAATACACACAAAATCCAAAAAAATTAAAAACAATCAAAAACACAAAAAAAATTGAAAATTCACAGAAACCCCAAAATATTCTTCTTTGCTCGCCTCCACATTCTACGTCACGTTTATTCAAACTCGTAAGGAAGCAAAACGAGCTCGTAAACGTCGTCAAAAGGAAGGAAATCAAGATCCTTTGATTGAAGAAGAAACTCCAATTGTCGAACCCGTTGTAGAACCAATAGTCACCATGGCTAATCGCACTATGATGGAGTTACTTCAAGCACCCACCGAGGGTTTTGGAGAAGCTATTGTGATTCCCGCCATCCTTGCGGAGAATTTCGAGATCAAGACGGGTTTAATGTCGATGCTACAAGCAAACAAGTTTCACGGACATGAAAAAGACAACCCACATTATCACACGCGGAATTTCAATCGTCTCACCGCAACAAGCAAGTTTAAGGATGTTCCACATGACGCCATTAAGATGATGTTGTTTCCATACTCTTTAGATGGACCCGCAAAAACTTGGCTTGAGAAAGAACCGCCAAATTCGATTCTGACATGGGGTGATCTCGTCTCTAAGTTTGTGAACCAATTTTTCCCGCCATCTAAGACGACACATTTGAAAAATGAGATTTCAAGATTTACACAAAGATCTAATGAAAGTTTTTCAATGGTATGGGAACGATTTAAGGAAATGTTACATGAATGTCCTCACCATGATTTTTCCGAATTGCATCAAATTGATACTTTTTATAATGGGCTTAACGATCATGAACAAGATTATTTGAATGCCGCCGCGGGTGGTAATTTATTGTGTAAAACGACCGATGAAGCTTTAAAGATTATCGAAAATAGATCTAAGGTTTATAACTCTCGTAACACACCGAATGTTGCCACTATGGGTTCGTCGTCATCGTCTCGTAACATGTATGCCATACATGATGAAGCAAATGAGGAGAATCGGTTTTTCGATAGATTTTCGACTCTTATGACTCATTGGAAAGCACAATATGCTTTGAATTCCGCATCGGTTAAAGCGTTTGAAAAGAGTTGTATATCTTGTGGTGCAGCTCATGATTTTTCCGAGTGCATTACCACCGGTGGTAACACTTCGAGTGCTTACGTAGAAACGGGAACTTACAACCAAAACAGCCAAGGTTCCCACCCAAATCAATCTCCCCAAAATCAAAATGCTAACAACTATCGAAACAACAATCAAAGTGGTGGTTATCAAGGAAATCAACGTAACTATAACAAGGGTAATTACCAAAGTGGGAACAATGGTCAAGTGCGAAATCAAAACTAAAACCGTGATTTTCAAAATACTACACAAGGTTTTAAAAATGCTCACACTAAAAATCTTCAAGGAGAATTTTTGGATTATGCCAAGGCAAATGATGCTAAGTTTGATAACATGCAACGAGAAATGATTAGCTTAAGATTCGAGTTGAAAAATGAGCTTAAAAACAAACTTGCTAATGAATTGAAATGCTAATAAAATGGAAGGAAACGTTCAACGTATTCAACAAAATCAACAAAAGTTGGAACAAGGTCAACAAGAGATTAAGCAAGAGTTGTTAAAAGCGGATAAAAGGAAATCAAAATTTGAAGATCGAATGGCTAGTATGTTTGAAGCTATCATGTGAAAAACCCTCTTCCTCGGGTGGTCTTCCTAGTGATACCATTGCAAAACCGAAGGGAGAAATGAAGGTTATTACTACTCGTATTGGTAAAACTTTCAAAGAACCAATCTCTCGTCCAAGTACTTCTACGGAGAAGGAAATCGAGAAAGAACCCAAGGTGATGGTATAAAAGGAGCATATTACAAGCCCACGAAGTACCGCTCAAACCACACCTACAGTTGAACCAATACCAATTGTGGAGCCCGATATTCCAAGGCCGATGCCCCAACCCACACCACCCTTACCTTACCCATCGAGACGAAACAAGGAGAAGTTACATGAACGTAATAAACAACAAATTGAGCTCTTTATTAAAATATTTCAACAAGTACACTTTAATGTGAGTTTAGCCGACGCATTGTTATACATGCCTCGTTTCGCTTCCACTTTTAAAAGTATGATGAACGATAAGGAGAAGCTTTCAAAGATATCTAATTTTTCTTCGGTTTATCTTAACCGAATACCGAAAAAAGTTGGTGACCCCAGGAAGTTTCTCATTCCTTGTGATATACAAGAAATGGAAGGATGCCTCGCCTTGGCCGATCTTGGCGCGAGCATTATTTTGATGCCTTTTTACATGTGGAAATTGCTTTCACTTCTGGCTCTTACTCCATCAAAAATGTCTATCGATATGGCCGATCATTCTACGATTCTCGCATGTGGAGTATCCGAAGACGTTGTCGTGAAAGTAGGGAATTTCTACTATCCCGTTGATTTTATCGTAGTAGATTTTCCCGCGGATCCTCAAGTTCCTATAATTTTACGTCTTCCATTTTTAGACACCTCAAGATCGCTTATCGATGTTCATGCTAGAAAGATAACTTTGAGATTCAACAAAGAGGAACTTGTTATAAACGCTACTCAAGACTATACACCTTCTCATGTTTATGCAATCGCTACCATCAACCATATTGACTTAGTCGATGTAGTTTGTGATGAGTTTTCACAAGAAGTGTTAGGTTTTTTTGATAGTTCGTTGATGTTGGAGTTTTGTACACCTTTAGGAAAAGGATGCACAAAGTAGGGCAAGTGTGCACGATGATTTAGGAAAACCGTGTGTGAATGACCCTAAGTGAGTTCGTTCTCGAGGAGGCAAGTGCGTTGTGTTAAGAGTTGATTAAGGTTTGTGATTATATGATTGAGAAAGAAATGGGATTAGAAGAGAAAGACGGTTACGAAAACGGATTAAACTACAACGAAAAAGGCGAACACGTAAAACCGTAAATAGTGCCAAAATTAAAATTTTAACCTAAAAATTCCTAAAAATTTCTAAAAATCCCCAATAATATTCTAAGAGTTTACAAAAATCCAAACTTGCTAAAACCTTTTAATTAATTAGATAATGACTTTTTAATGCTAATTAAAGCCCTAAAAATCACTTTTAATTATTAAAAAGCCTTAAACAAGATCTAATAGTTTGTAAACCTCAAAAATATCCTAATTAAGCTAAAAACTATTTTTTAAAATTTTAAAACCAAATTAAACTATTTTTAAACACTTAAAAACTATTAAAATCTATTAAATCTTAAATTAATTCTAGAAATTAATTGAAAAGTCTAAAAAATATTTGGAAAGTGACAAAACTCCTAATTAAGTGTCCTTAACCTAGAAAAAATATAAAAACTAAAAAAAATAAAACTTCAATTTTTAATAATAAAATAATATTAAAATATTCAAAAAAATAAAAAGTTTATAAATAAATTCCAAAAAATTACCAAAAATCCTAAATAATGTAACTAAAACAAAAATGCAATCCAAATTTTCTGAAACCTATTTAATAATTTAATATTAAATTTTAAAGTTAGCTAAAAACCCTAAAATCCAATAAAATAAAAAATAAGCTAAATTGAAAACCTAATAAGCTGTAAACCTCAAAAATATGATTAAAAACCTAAAAACTATTTTTTTAGATTTTTAAATTACTTTTTTTCTATTTTTTAATGACTTTTTAAAATTAAAACTTAAAATAATCCTAATAAATTAATAAATAATGGGAAAATTATACTTTTTGCTCAGAAAAGTCAAACAACCTAATAAAATCCTAGGAAAAATGCTAAACAGGAAAATGCTTAAAGAAATAAGCTTGAAACAGCTTATTTAAAAGCTGATGGTTTAATAAGCTAAAAAACAAACACCACTTAAATAAGTAATGAAATGAAGACTAAACGTAAAAAGCCATCTAGATCACTGGTTAACACGCTAGTCCTTGGAAAGCAAGGTCGCGTGTTCGAGCCCAGGCAAGGTGAGCTTTTTACAAAGTTTTTTTTTTTTTTTTACTTTTAAATACACAAACAGTGACCTTTTAACTCACAAAAACACAATCACAATTCAAATTAAACAAGAATTAAGCCCTACAAATCCAAAAACGTGCCCAGGTTTGCACTTTCTGATGAACACAAGCACAAGTGTTTCTTCACTTGTGCAAATGTTTGTCAAGAGGTCTTGACTTGCTTTTGTGGATGTTTTTGGTGGACAACAAGGCACCCTTATACTCTTTGGAGTATAAGGAGTCAAATTCATTGCAAAAATAAGCAAGTAGTATACAAGATCAAACCAAATGCACAAGAAACAAGTTACCGATATACTATGCTAGGTCTGATGGTTATTTGCTGAATCAGTGTGCACACAAATGGATTTCAAAGCTCAACAACTTGCATACACTCTCACCAAATGACATACAATCAACTCACACTCCTTCTTAAACCTATTTTCTAACAGATTATCAAATTTGAAGCACCAAATTCACACAAATAATCAGAAAGAAAGCAGTGACTGATTTTAGCTAACTTTTTCAACTTTTAAGCATGCAATGTGTTCTAAACTTACCCAAACTGAGTCCCAAGCCAGCATACAACTTAATAACCCCTAATGAGTGAGTCTGACCAGCTTGCAGGCAAGATTAACAACAAAAATGCAAGTTAAACACTTATCCCAAACACCCCTTTATATTACTGAAATCAAATTTAACAAAGCAATCCTACTCAAATCTAATTCAAACTGAATTTAAACAATCCTAACTTGCATATAATAACCTAATAACTCAAATCAAACCAACAATCATGCAATAAAGACAACTTTCATGCAATTTTCACAAAATCACACAAAACACCAAATTTCTGAAAACTAAAATAGGATCAAGGGTTGTACCTTAAGGGTCCTACATCCAGGACCCTTAGTGGTTGAAAAACCACCTCCCTATAGGCTGGGGCCTATGCTGAACTTTGCTGATGGGCTTATGAGGATTTACTTAACAAAATGGGTAAAAATTGTTTCTCTTTGAACCTGCTAAGAGAGAAAAGGGAAAAGCTGTGTAAAAAGCTTAAGGCTTTCTCCTAGCTTATAGATTAAGCTAGAAGAGAGATTTAGCTTGTGGGTAAGGATATGATAAGCTAAAAATGACCAAACAAATGGACTTTTCAAGCTTGGGTACCCACTACACCAGAACAAGCCATGGTGTTATGGACATACACAAGCTCAAATACCATCACACCAACACACTTAATCACCATGTTATCAGGTTTTGAATGAAATTTAAGATATAAGAAAAACCTTGAAAAAGAAACAGAAACTTTGAATTTTGAAAACCTTTGCTGAAACTTAAACCAAACTCAAACAATGAACTTAAATTAACATGAAATGTAAAAGGAACTTGTTTTCATCACCAACTCTTAACTTAGTTTCTCATTAGAACAAAAAGATTTACAAGGTTGTGAAAACAGGAAAACAAGAACAAGTTTCTACTATGTCCTACAAGGCCTTTATATAGAGGCTACAATGTGATTCTAGAACTGATAAGAAGCTAAAAACCCTAACACTTGAACTTCCAATCTTGCCCTTGGACGATTTTGAATTTTTCAGTCAAAACAAAGCCATGTGAAGATCTTTGGCAGTTTGTGGGATGCCAGCAGTGAAAAAGAAATATTGGACGTCCATTAGCCTTTGGGAACACGAAATTGTTGTTGGTTGTTGATTTGCTGTCCTCATTTTGTTTGAGAGTGAATAGTGGGGCAGGGGAGGGTTGCACAAACATGTGAGGTGATGGTGATGGGAGTTTAAGGGTGGTTTTAGGTTTAAGTGAGGGTTAATCATGGATCTGGAAAGAATTACCCAAAAACCCCTTGTTTTAATTGATGTTCTTCCTAGAAATATTTAGGGTTTAAGGGAGGATTAAGGGGGTTTTAATCCGTTTGTGGATTAATGACTTTTTGAAAATGTGTTTATGAGGGAAAGGTTTATTAAATGGGTTTAATAGCTGGTGGAATGGTGATGTGGTGAAGGGAAGAGTGGGGATTGGTGGGATTTTTGGGTGGGGTGACGTGGCAAGCAGGGAGTGGAGGGTGAGAGATTGTTTGTCTGGCAGGTTTGCCCCCTCTCTTTTCAAACTTGTTTCACTTTGTATTAAAACAGCAAATAAGTCATTTCCTTTGAAAAACATCTTTGGCAAGTTGGCAGTTTTGGCACAAAAACTTCATAAGCTTGAAACAAGGATTAAACATGCAATTTCTTCATTCTTCAAGGGCTGATTTTGACATGTCTTCATACTTCAAGGCTTTGACTTGTTTGTTGACTTCTTGGAGGACCAATATTGGCAATTTAGATTTGTTGAGGGACTAAATTTGCCAATTCTTCAAAGCTAAGGGTCCTTTTTGTAATTTTGACAAACTTAGGGACCAAACTTGTAATTATGAAGATACAAGGGTATAAAGTGTCAATTCTTCAAACTTGGAGGACCAATCTTCAATATTCTTCAAATCTTCAAGGGTTTTCTTTGGAAAATTCTTCATTAGGGCTTGGTTCATCGTGCGGCTTCGTTTCCCGTGTTCGTTTTTGCGTGATTCTTGTGATCTTTTGTCATTTTCTCAATATCCGTACCTAAAATACACAAGCAACAAACACAAGCATATATTTGGGTATTTTGATGATATTTAATGCATTTTAAGCCCAATTTGGACGATGAGACTTATGTATAAAAGCAGTCTCATCACTCCCCCATACTAAACAATTGTCGTGCCCTCACGCAATGCTAGAATAAAGTATCTTAGCATCTCCAAAATTCATTTTATTTAATTTATTAAATGATAAACTAGCTATACTACTACTATTACTACTACTACTTGCGTTTTAGACATAATGTATGATTTTCATCGCAAATAGGACGTTTAGGTTCATAGAATAAGAACACGTGAATGCTTCGTTAGAAATAATTTCATCGTCCTCGATTTTCACTCCAATTCCATGCTAAGCGTGCAACGAGATCATTGTCATTATAAGTTAGTAATGCTAACACTACTCATATGCCCTAATCACGTACTTATCCTCCCATTATTCCTAAGTTGTATCTCTTATATTTTATTTTGTCTTGAATGTTTCACGAGGATACATTTTTGGCTTATGCGATAATAGAGATTTAGGTCTAAAAATAGAGTCCTAACGGTGTAACTAAGACCATCAAATCAATAACCCCTCCTAATAGACAACGATGTTAAAAAATTAAGTCAACAAGAAGAATCGATAAACACGGTTTTATAACGGTTTTGAACATGAGACTTATTACCAAGACTTTTATACGCCCCCTAACGGAAGGGCCTTATTATCTTTGGTTTACCTCCATCTTTTATTCAACTTTGCCATGAAGCTTTTATTATGACTTCGGTCTTGCCTTGCCTTTTATTATCCGCCTCATCGGTGGTTTTATTAGCCAAAGACGTATATCCTCACGCTAAAGCGAATTTTGGATCTTTAAAGCTTCGAAGATTAAGGCTTGATTCACTTTCAATTTTTGCATAGATTTTAGGCCTTGTGGGGCTTCAAATTGTTGCTAGATTTAGGTGAGCACTTTAAATCTTATTATTGGGTGAAGCTTTTGATTATTCGGGTGCCAATACTTCAAAACCGTGACGCTGGCGATACCTTAATGTCTTCCCAATTTAATTACACGGAAGCTACTAGAAAAGACTAGAAACCCAACAATCCTAACTAAACCGCTAAGTCAATATTTATTAAGCAAAAAATATTTACATGCGAAGGGAGAATAAGCAAACAACGAGAACACATGAGTTTTTGAAAGAATACGAGTACTCTACGTTTAGCATAGTAACTTATAATTAACTCTATCATTTCTCGTCCTCATTTAAGAGACTTAGCCTAATGTGTAGTTAAGGAATCAAAGCTAAGTGCTCAACACGCACGGTCGAGTCAAAAATTACTCTTATTCTCGCCATCGGAAAATCTACATTCGTGTCTTCAAACACTTATAAAACATGAGAAAAATTTTAAAATTTGGCCATTTTAGCCTTATTTTGCAACAAAACGACAAACAAAACATAAACTTTGGAAAGCGTGAAGGTTTGGCAAGGCAAGTATCTATTCACCCCCCCATACTAAAGTTAAACATTGTCCTCAATGTTTCGAGTCTAGGGGTGCAAACACCCCCATACTAGAGACGTAGTCGAATGCCTAATCTAGCATGGAAAGGGTGTAACCAATAAGTAATAGCCGTTTATGAAGTGTGCTAAAAACCTAAGGTTAGAACATCAAAAGGATATATCATGAATATTGAGAAATGTCTCCAAAGCAAATGATCGAGTGCTCCTATAAAACGAACACGAGAGGCTCCAATCGTGAAGATCATGATCTAAAAACCACAATTCACAAACAACCACGGAACAAAGGTTGGAAGGGCACAAATCCCCACACGTAAGCTAAATTAGAAAGCGATAATATGTACATAGGATAAGCATGGGACTCCCCCATGAGGCACCTTGTTTTTGATTACCGAGTCATGAGCTCGACTCGATCCCCTCAATACTAATTATCATTGGGGAAGGTAACTTGGTCGAGGTAGTTCAAGGATAGAACTTCCCCGCCAAAGTAGTGCTTCAACCTATGTCCATTCACCTTGAAGTTAGGACCATCATCTTGAGCTAGCTCGATGGTCCCATACGGAAATACTTGAGTCACGGTGAATGGACCGGACCAACGGGATTTCAATTTACCGGAAAAGATTTTTAATCTTGAATTAAAAAGCAAAACTTGATCCCCAATGTTAAAAACCCGGTTTTTAATTTTTGAATCATGCAACTTTTTAGTTTTCTCTTTATAAATCAATGAATTTTCATAAGCAATATCCCTTAATTCATCCAATTCATTTAATTGCATTTTCCGGTGTTTTCCCGCGATCTCCATATCATCATTACAATGCTTTAGGGCCCAATAAGCCTTGTGTTCTAACTCGATAGGCAAATGACAGTTCTTTCCATACACAAGCTTATAGGGAGTGCACCCAATGGGCATCTTATGAGCGGTCCTAAAGGCCCATAAAGCATCGTCCAACTTATCCGACCAAGTTTGTCGGTTTTCCCCAACGGATCTCTCCAAGATCCTCTTCAACGCTCGGTTTGAAACCTCGACTTGCCCACTCGTTTGTGGGTGATAAGCCGTAGAAAGCCGATGTGTAACCCCATATTTCCTTAGGACCCTTTCGAATTGGTCGATACAAAAATGGGTTCCACGATCGCTTATGATAGCATGAGGGGTTCCAAACCGAGAAAACAAGCTTTTCAAGAACTTAACTACCACACGAGCATCATTGGTGGGCAAGGCCTTGGCCTCCACCCACTTAGATAGGTAGTCAACCGCAACAAGGATGTACTTATTACCACGAGATGATGGGAACGGCCCCATAAAGTCTATACCCCAAACGTCAAAGATCTCACATACTTGAATGATATTTTGTGGCATTTCATCTTTTTGTGAGGCTTTCCCTTGTCGTTGGCATGAATCACAAGACTTCACAAGATCTTGTGCATCTCGGTAAATAGTAGGCCAAAAGAAGCCGGCATCAAACACCTTCTTAGCCATGAGATTAGCACCGTGGTGACCACCCGTGGGTCCCTCATGGCAAGCTCTAAGGATGTTAGAAGCTTCGGTGCCAAATACACAACGTCGGATGATTTGGTCCGCACAAGTTCGAAACAAGTAAGGGTCGTTCCAAAAGTAGAACTTGACGTCACGAAAGAATTTTCGTTTTTCTTGAGTCGTCATACCCTTAACGATGAAGTTACCCGCATGGTAATTTGCAAAATCCGCAAACCATGGGGTAGAAGAATCAAGCTTAGAATTCACTATACCAAGTGTTTCAAGCGGAAATGTTTCGGTGATTTCCTTGGGCTCGTAAACACTTTGGTGAGGATCTTCCAAACGAGAGAGATGATCGGCCGCTAGATTCTCGGCTCCTTTTTTGTCAACAATGGTGTGATCAAATTCTTGAAGGAGGAGAATCCAACGAAGTAATCTCGGCTTAGCATCTTGCTCTCCATGAGATACTTAATAGCCGAATGGTCCGTATACACTATGCATTTCGTCAAGACGAGATAAGGTCTGAATTTCTCAAATGCATACACCACGGCAAGGAACTCCTTTTCCGTTGTAGTGTATTTAAGTTGAGCCTCGGTCATCGTCTTGCTAGCATAGTGAATAGGCAAGAAGTGCTTATCATGACGTTGCCCCAAAACGGCCCCTATAGCGTAATCACTAGCATCACACATTAGCTCAAAGGGGAGGTTCCAATTGGGAGCAACAAGAATGGGAGCTTCGGTAAGTTTCCTCTTAAGGATTTCAAAGGCTCGTACACAATCTTCGTCAAAGACAAAACGTGCCTCTTTTTCAAGAAGATGTGTAATGGGTCGAGAAATCTTTGAAAAATCCTTGATGAATCGACGATAAAAGCCCGCGTGGCCTAGGAAACTCCTAACTCCCTTGACGGTTTTGGGATGAGGTAATTTGGCGATGACGTCTACCTTAGCTTGATCTACCTCAATCCCCGCTTTCGAGACCTTGTGCCCTAAGACGATTCCACTCTTAACCATAAAATGACATTTTTCCCAATTGAGCACAAGGTTGGTTTCCTCACAACGTTTTAACATTCTCTCTAGGTTTGACAAACACGAAGTGAAAGAATCACCAAACACGGAAAAGTCATCCATGAAGACTTCCATCGTCTTCTCGATCATATCATGAAAAATAGCCATCATGCATCGTTGAAACGTTCCCGGTGCATTACAAAGTCCGAATGGCATTCTACGATAGGCAAACGTTCCATATGGACACGTAAACGTAGTTTTTTCTTGATCACGAGGATCGATGGGAATTTGGAAGTAACCGGAAAAACCATCTAAAAAGCAATAGAAATCGTTTCCCGCAAGACGCTCCAACATTTGGTCCATGAAGGGCAAGGGAAAATGGTCTTTTCGAGTGGCTTCATTCAACTTTCGATAGTCAATGCACACTCTCCACCCGGTCACGAGTCTAGTGGGAATCAACTCGTTGGCATCGTTTGGCACAACGGTCATCCCTCCCTTTTTAGGGACACAATGGATAGGACTCACCCAAGGGCTATCGGAAATAGGGTAAATCATTCCCGCGTCAAGGAGTTTAAGGACCTCCTTTTTGATGACATCGTGAATTTTGGGGTTCACCCTCCTTTGACTTTGGATTGTTGGCTTGAAATCCTCCTCCATTAAGATTTTGTGGGTACAAAACTTGGGATCGATTCCCTTAATGTCGGATAACTTCCACGCAATCGCCCCTTTGTGGTCCTTAAGAACATCGACAAGTGCGGTTTTTTCATCATTCGAAAGATCCTTCGCAATAATAACCGGCAACTTGTCGTCCTCCTCCAAATAGACATATTCGAGTTGAGGAGGTAAATCTTTCAACTCGAGGATAGGTGGTTCCTCAAGTGAAGATTTGGGGTCGATACTCATAACCTCCTCGGGTGGAGGAAATGGGAAATCGTTGAGAAAATCCTTGATAATCGAGAAGTCCTCATCGTTGTCGAGGTCTTCGTCACAAGTACATGGAACATTACATTCTTCCAACGTAAAACCACCACCTTCAAATGGAGTGAAGGTTGGTGTCGAATTATCAAGAATTGGATCTAACATAGTGGGATTGCCACTAGTTTCTTCATCACCAAACCCTAAAACTTCTTGTGAAAATTCCTCGCAAACCACGTCGATCATATCAACGAGGTTTATGGTAGCAACGGAATAAACATGAGAAAGTTGAGAATTTTGAGTTGCGTTTATAACAAGTTCCTCGTCGTTGAAACGTAAGGTGATCTTTCTAGCATGCACGTCAATTAAAGCCATAGACGTATCTAAAAACGAACGACCTAAAATAAGAGGAACTTGAGGATCCGTGGGGATATCAACAACGATAAAGTCTACGGGATAGTAGAACTTCCCCACTTTCACAAAAACGTCTTCCGCCAAACCACATGCGAGAATCGTGGAATGGTCGGCCAACTCAATAGACATTCGTGAAGGAGTAAGATTAGGAAGATTGAGCGACTTGAAGATTGCAAGTGGCATCAAGTTAATGCTAGCACCAAGATCGGCCAAGGCATAGCATTCTTCCATATCTTGAATTGCACAAGGGATCAAAAATTTACTGGGATCACCGACTTTTTGAGGTATGCGATTAAGATAAACCGACGAACAACTAGACATTTGGTGCAATTTCTCCTTGTTGTTCAACATACTCTTAAAGTTAGCGGCAAATCGAGGCATCATGACCAAAGCATCGGCGAAACTCACATTAAGGTGCAACTCACGAAACATTTTCATAAAAAGCTCAAATTGGTAATTGTCGCGCTCTTGTCGTTTCTCCTTCCTAAGTCTCGATGGGTAAGGCAAGGGTGGTGTGGGTTGGGGCATAGGCATAGCCTTTGGAATCTCGGGTTCCAATGTTGGTAAAGGGTCGACCGTAGGTGTGGCATGAGCGGTACTTTGTGGGCTTGAAATATGCTCCTTTTCAACCACCACCTCGGGTTCTTCCTCAATTTCCTCCACCGTTGGAGTAATTGGTTGAGGAGTCGGTTCTTTAAGTGTCTTACCACTTCGTGTGGTAATCACTTTCATCTCTCCCTTCGGGTTTGAAACGGTGTTACTAGGTAGACCACTCGAAGTAGAGGCTTTGTTCCCCATGACGGCTTCTAAAATTGCATTAAGCTTAGCATCGTGACTATTAAACTTCAAATCTTGACTAGCGGCTTTTTGGTCAATTTTTTGTTCAAGCCTAGCATGACTTTGCTCTATCTTGTTGTTTTGACCTCGAATTTGATTAGCAAAATCATTTTTCAATTCATTTCTCATGTTAAGATTTTCTTTCACAAAGTTAGCCAATTCCTTGGTGTTTTTAGCCGTGTCCCTAGCTTGACTAGCCAATTGCTCTTGTATGTTTTCCAAAATCTTATCATTTGCCGTGGCGTAATTCAAAAAGTCCATTGGAAGTTCTTTTGTGTAAACATTTTGAAGACCTTGACTTGTGTTTTGAAAATTACGGTTTTGATTTTGATTTTGCAATTGGCTACTAGTTCCTTGATTCCCATAGTTGTTATTACCCTTAAAATTGTTCCTTTGATTGCTTTGGTAACCAACTTTATTGTTTCGATAATTGTTAGCATTTTGATTTGGTGGAAAACCCGGTGGAGTCAACTGATTAGTGCGAGGAACTTGACCGTTTTGGTTATAAGTTCCCGCGGCCGCGAAGGCACTCGAAGTGTTACCACCGTTGGTAATGCACTCGGAATAATCGTGAGCTCCACCACAATACATACAAGAAACCTCAACCGCTTTAATCGTAGCGGGAGCGGGTTGTTCACCAACTTTAAACTCAATTAACAATCCTTTCAACTTATCAAAAATCTTATTCTCCAAATTAGCCTCGATTTGGCAAGCATCAACGGTGTGTGACAATGAAGGCGAAGACGAAGACGAAGTCTTACGAACACTCGACGTGCTACGAGGACTATACACCTTAGACCTATTTTCAATGATTAACAATGCTTCCTCGACCGTCTTACACAAAAAATTACCACCCGCGGCGGCATTAAGATAATCACGCTCATGATCGTTCAAGCCATTGTAAAACGTGTCTATTTGATGCAAGTCGGAAAAACCATGATGAGGACATTCGTGCAACATTTCCTTAAACCTATTCCAAGCCGTTGAAAAACTCTCATTATACTCTTGTGAAAACTTTGAAATCTCGTTTTTCAAGTGCGTAGTCTTAGAGGGCGGAAAAAATTGGTTCACGAATTTTGAAACGAGATCCTTCCACGTCAATATAGAATTGGGTGGCTCTTTCTCTAACCAAATTTTTGCGGGCCCCGCTAAGGAATACGGAAAAAGCATCATCTTAATCGAGTCGTTTGAGACGTCCTTAAACTTGCATGTGGCGGTGAGACGATTAAATTGGCGAATGTGGTTATGAGGGTTGTCCTTTTCGTCACCTCGAAACTTGTTGTTTTGAATCATGGAAAACAAACCCGTCTTAACCTCAAAATTCTCCGCAAGGATAGCGGGAATCACAATCGCTTCTCCATAACCCTCGGTGGGTGCTTGAAGTAACTCCATCATAGTTCGATTAGCCATGGGTGCTTCTTTCACTATAATGGGTTCGTCAATAGGAGACTCCTCACTAGTAGGAGTGATGGATTTGTTTCTTCGTTTACGAGCACGTCTTGCTTTAGAGCGAGTTTGCATAAATGTCACGTACAACGAGAAGGCGAGCAAAGAAGATTCTTTTTGGTATTTTTACTTTTTCAATTTTTTTGTGGTTTTTGATTGTTTTTAACTTTTTTGGATTTTTGGAATGTATTAGTAGACACAAATCTACAAATCTCCTCCTTAATCAAATCTCTCGATTAAAGAAGCCTCAAGGAATGAAAACGATCACGTGAAGTGAACGCCTTCGATGACTTTAGAACGATGGTGGAACACCAAATCGTTCAAGAGGGTTTAATCAATAGAAACCAAGAAAATATATATGATACTTAAGTAATACTTTGGGCGGCAAAACCCTCGATTAGCTTTCAAAATCAAAATACGCACAAGCAAGCGGAGGAAACGAGGCGGCACAAAGCACTTAAGAGCCTTTTCCCTTTAGGTCGTGAAATACAACCGCCTTATATCCACCTTATAGTTTGTATTTCTCAAAATCGAGCTTCACGAAAGTATTTATCTATTTTTGCCTTTTTCTTTGGTTTGAGATTCGAATACAATGATTGGGTAATGACCTCCCAAGTCAAGGTTGTGATTTCTCACGTATTTGGAGTACTTGTAAATTTATTGTTCTACGTATACAATATAGTAATAGTATTCACAAAAAACGAAAAACCGATAATACGTATTAGTAGAGTGCTACTAATACAATTAGCTATTTATGGCTATATATAAAAACAACAATGGTTCAACCAAAACACAACACACCTCCCCGGCAGCGGCGCCAAAATGATGTTGGAGTTTTGTACACCTTTAGGAAAAGGATGCACAAAGTAGGGCAAGTGTGCACGACGATTTAGGAAAACCGTGTGTGAATGACCCTAAGTGAGTTCGTTCTCGAGGAGGCAAGTGCGTTGTGTTAAGAGTTGATTAATGTTTGTGATTATATGATTGAGAAAGAAATGGGATTAGAAGAGAAAGACGTTTACGAAAACGGATTAAACTACAACGAAAAAGGCGAACACGTAAAACCGTAAATAGTGCCAAAATTAAAATTTTAACCTAAAAATTCCTAAAAATTTATAAAAATCCCCAATAATATTCTAAGAGTTTACAAAAAATCCAAACTTGCTAAAACCTTTTAATTAATTAGATAATGACTTTTTAATGCTAATTAAAGCCCTAAAAATCACTTTTAATTATTAAAAAGCCATAAACAAGATCTAATAGTTTGTAAACCTCAAAAATATCCTAATTAAGCTAAAAACTATTTTTTAAAATTTTAAAACCAAATTAAACTATTTTTAAACACTTAAAAACTATTAAAATCTATTAAATCTTAAATTAATTCTAGAAATTAATTGAAAAGTCTAAAAAATATTTGGAAAGTGATAAAACTCCTAATTAAGTGTCCTTAACCTAGGAAAAATATAAAAAATAAAAAAAATAAAACTTCAATTTTTAATAATAAAATAATATTAAAATATTCAAAAAAATAAAAAGTTTATAAATAAATTCCAAAAAAGTACCAAAAATCCTAAATAATGTAACTAAAACAAAAATGCAATCCAAATTTTATGAAACCTATTTAATAATTTAATATTAAATTTTAAAGTTAGCTAAAAACCCTAAAATCCAATAAAATCAAAAATAAGCTAAATTGAAAACCTAATAAGCTGTAAACCTCAAAAATATGATTAAAAACCTAAAAACTACTTTTTCAGATTTTTAAATTACTTTTTTCTATTTTTTAATGACTTTTTAAAATTAAAACTTAAAATAATCCTAATAAATTAATAAATAATGGGAAAATTATACTTTTTGCTCAGAAAAGTCAAACAACCTAATAAAATCCTAGGAAAAATGCTAAATAGGAAAATGCTTAAAGAAATAAGCTTGAAACAGCTTATTTAAAAGCTGATGGTTTAATAAGCTAAAAAACAAACACCACTTAAATAAGTAATGAAATGAAGACTAAACGTAAAAAGCCATCTGGATCACTGGTTAACACGCTAGTCCTTGGAAAGCAAGGTCGCGTGTTCGAGCCCAGGCAAGGTGAGCTTTTTACAAAGTTTTTTTTTTTTTTTTTTTTTACTTTTAAATACACAAACAGTGACCTTTTAACTCACAAAAACACAATCACAATTCAAATTAAACAAGAATTAAGCCCTACAAATCCAAAAACGTGCCCAGGTTTGCACTTTTTGATGAACACAAGCACAAGTGTTTCTTCACTTGTGCAAATGTTTGTCAAGAGGTCTTGACTTGCTTTTGTGGATGTTTTTGGTGGACAACAAGGCACCCTTATACTCTTTGGAGTATAAGGAGTCAAATTCAGTGCAAAAATAAGCAAGTAGTATACAAGATCAAACCAAATGCACAAGAAACAAGTTACTGATATACTATGCTAGGTCTGATGGTTATTTGCTGAATCAATGTGCACACAAATGGATTTCAAAGCTCAACAACTTGCATACACTCTCACCAAATGACATACAATCAACTCACACTCCTTCTTAAACCTATTTTCTAACAGATTATCAAATTTGAAGCACCAAATTCACACAAATAAGCAGAAAGAAAGCAGTGACTGATTTTAGCTAACTTTTTCAACTTTTAAGCATGCAATGTGTTCTAAACTTACCCAAACTGAGTCCCAAGCCAGCATACAACTTAATAACCCCTAATGCGTGAGTCTGACCAGCTTGCAGGCAAGATTAACAACAAAAATGCAAGTTAAACACTTATCCCAAACACCCCTTTATATTACTGAAATCAAATTTAACAAAGCAATCCTACTCAAATCTAATTCAAACTGAATTTAAACAATCCTTACTTGCATATAATAACCTAATAACTCAAATCAAACCAACAATCATGCAATAAGACAACTTTCATGCAATTTTCACAAAATCACACAAAACACCAAATTTCTGAAAACTAAAATAGGATCAAGGGTTGTACCTTAAGGGTCCTACATCCAGGACACTTAGTGGTTGAAAAACCACCTCCCTATAGGTTGGGGCCTATGCTGAACTTTGCTGATGGGCTTATGAGGATTTACTTAACAAAATGGGTAAAAATTGTTTCTCTTTGAACCTGCTAAGAGAGAAAAGGGAAAAGCTGTGTAAAAAGCTTAAGGCTTGCTCCTAGCTTATAGATTAAGCTAGAAGAGAGCTTTAGCTTGTGGGTAAGGATATGATAAGCTAAAAATGACCAAACAGATGGACTTTTCAAACTTGGGTACCCACTACACCAGAACAAGCCATGGTGTTATGGACATACACAAGCTCAAATACCATCACACCAACACACTTAATCACCATGTTATCAGGTTTTGAATGAAATTTAAGATATAAGAAAAACCTTGAAAAAGAAACAGAAACTTTGAATTTTGAAAACCTTTGCTGAAACTTAAACCAAACTCAAATAATGAACTTAAATTAACATGAAATGTAAAAGGAACTTGTTTTCATCACCAACTCTTAACTTAGTTTCTCATTAGAACAAAAAGATTTACAAGGTTGTGAAAACAGGAAAACAAGAACAGGTTTCTACTATGTCCTACAAGGCCTTTATATAGAGGCTACAATGTGATTCTAGAACTGATAAGAAGCTAAAAACCCTAACACTTGAACTTCCAATCTTGCCCTTGGACGATTTTGAATTTTTCAGTCAAAACAAAGCCATGTGAAGATCTTTGGCAGTTTGTGGGATGCCAGTAGTGAAAAAGAAATCTTGGACGTCCATTTAGCCTTTGGGAACACGAAATTGTTGTGGGTTGTTGATTTGCTGTCCTCATTTTGTTTGAGAGTGAATAGTGGGGCAGGGGAAGGTTGCACAAACATGTGAGGTGATGGTGATGGGAGTTTAAGGGTGGTTTTAGGTTTAAGTGAGGGTTAATCATGGATCTGGAAAGAATTACCCAAAAACCCCTTGTTTTAATTGATGTTCTTCCTTGAAATATTTAGGGTTTAAGGGAGGATTAAGGGGGTTTTAATCCGTTTGTGGATTAATGACTTTTTGAAAATGTGTTTAGGAGGTGATGAGACTGCTTTTATACATGGTCTCATCGTCCAAAACGGCCTTAAATTGCATAAAATATCATAAAATAGACCAAATATATGCTCGTGTTTGTTACTTGTGTATTTTTAGGTACGGATATTGAGGAATTGGCAAAAGGACACAAGAATCAATCAAAAACGAACACGGGAAACGAAGTCGCACAATGAACCGGGCCCAAGTTGGAAATTTGCAAAAATACCCTTGAAGAATTGAAGATTGGCAAAAATGGCCCCTCATCTTTGAAGAACTTGTTACAATTGACCCTCCATTTATCAATTGTACAAGTATGGTCCTTATTTATTGAAGATATTACAAGATCAGTCCATCAAATTTGAAGATAATGCAAAACAAGCCCTTTGAAAAAGTTTTGGAAAGTTTTGTGCCATTTTCAGCAACTTGTCAAAAGTTGACAAGGCAAAAACAAGGGCTGACAACTTTATTTACAAAATGAAGGAAAGATAAAAGCTTGGGGACTATACTTGTCAAACCACTAAACCCCCACAACCAACCATACCATGACACGTCAACCCTACCCACCCATTTACCCATAACCCTTACCCAAACCCGACCCTACCCAATACCCTACCCGGTTTATTAATTTAAACCTGGTCAATAGTCAACCCACTTAACCCCCTCCCTTCCCTCCATAACAAAGTTTTAAAAATATTTAACCCCCAAAACAGATCTAATTAACCCCTTAATCACCAAGAACCCTACCCATCCCCAGTTTTGATTAAACGAAAACCAAAGGGGTATTAGCCCAAAATGAGCAGATCCTTAATTCACACTCTCCTCACCTCAACCCCACCTTTAACTTGGTCCCCCCCATCACCCCAAAGCCTCCACGTGGCCTCCCCTGTCCATCCCTTTCACACAAAACCCAAAACCCCGACAATTTAAACGATGGGATGTATTTCCTTTGTCCCCAAGTTGATTTCTACGTCCAAGATCAAGTTCAACAGCTGGCATATCACATGGTGGTGTTTTTGACCAAGATTCAGTCAAACAGGAAGGGCAATTCAGGGCTTTTAGCATTTAGGGTTTATGTCTTGTAATTTTTTATTCACATTCTAGAATAGTCTAATGAGTAGTATATAAAGGTTCGACCTGTGAACCTTTATTCTTGTTCCAGTTTTTAAGCAAATTTTCACATGTAATTCCTTTTTAAGAAAATAAAATTGTGGTGTTTGTTGGATACAAGTGTAATTCCCTTTTATTGTTTTTAAAAGTTTGTGTATTGTGAAAAGGCTAAGACTGAGTTCCATCAATTTTAAAAAGTTTGAGTTTGATTTTTAGGAGATTTCAAAAAAGGTTTTAAAAAGTTTCTAATTTCAGAAAATTTGGTTCTTGGAAAGTGAAAGTGGACTAAGGACTATGATTTTCTGAGTTTGAAACTTTTTAAAACGTGTGTTTTAAGGATTGAAAAGTTTTTGGATAAGTTTTCAAGAAAGAAAGAAGGTAGAATATTGGATTATTGTGCTTTTTTCTCTTTGATTTTCAGTTGCAGGTTGATTATTGGTTGATTTGTGTTCAGCACCAGCCCCAGCTGGTAGGGAGGTGGTATAGCAACCACAAAGGACCCTGGATGTGGGGTCCTTAGGTAAAAATTTCTTGTTCCTTTGAAATTTTCAGAAAAGTTGAGTTTGAATGATCTTGCATGATTATTTGAAAAGTATTGTTTAAGCTGTTGGATTAGTGTTCTTATGTGTATTTATAGATGTTAAATGCTATATGAAACTATTTGATTAAGTTTGTAAGGTTTTGAGCTGAAAAATCTTGGTTTTCAGTATTTAAAGGACTGTTTGGCTACAGGTTTTAGCAGGGTAGATTTCTTGATTTGAGTTTTAATAGTGTGTTAGCTGGTTGAAATAAGGTTGAGTTAGGTTAATCATTGGTTGTGTGTTTGGATTGGGAAGTTTTGGAAGCAAGTTGTTGAGTAAAAGAAGAAAAACATAGAGCAAAATCTGCTTGTGCCATAATTTGCTTGTGTTCTTGAATTTTTTGAGCTTGAATCCTTAAATCTGATTAGTGATAGGTTGTATGGGTTGTGGAACTTGCTAGTGTATCATATTGTGAACTTGTATGCAAAATATTGGAAGCTAAATCTCATTATTGTGCATCTATCAAGCTTTTAAGTCCACCAGACCTTAACCTTTGTTCACAGAAACTTAATAGGCCTTGGTGTGCATCTGTTTAGGCTTTTTTGTGCATTGGTTTTGAGATTTTGTGAATGCTAAGTGCTTGTTTTCTATTATCTTGACTCCTTGTGCTCAGAAAGAGCACAAGGGTGCCTTGTGTTCCAACAAATCACCTCAAACAAAGCAAAAAACCAAGACCTCTTGGTGTTCATTTGTTCATCAGAAACATACACAAGACCTGGGCACTTTTGTGTTCATAAATTGTTGAATCTTGGTTAAATTTGGATTTGGATTCGTGTTTGTGAGCTTATAAGTGGTATTGATTAAGTTTTAAAAAGCTAAAAAGAAAAAAAAATAAATTACCAAAAAGGACGTGGCCAGGACTCGAACCTGCGCCACTCCTCTCACAACACAACGTGCTAACCAATGCGCCCTGGGGACTTTGACTGATAGCTTTGATTTGGAATTGTATTTAAGGTGTGTTTAAGTTTGGCTTTTCTAAATAAGCCGTAGCTTATTTGCTTAGTTTCAGCTTATTTATTAAGCTTGTTAGCTTCCTTTCATTTTTCCTAGGATATTTAGAGAGTTTAGGATTTTTCTGTTTAAAAATTTCATTTTTCCTTTTATTTAATTATTTAATAGGATTATTTTTATTTTTAAATTTAGAAAGTCTTTAAAAAATAGTGAACAGTAGTAAAAAATTACAAAAAAATAGTTTTTAGCTTTTAAAATATATTTTTGAGGTTTACATCTTATTTTGGTTTTAAAAACTTTAATTTTTAATTTTATAATTTTTTAAGGTTTTTTATAAACTTTAAAGATTTTTATAAAATTGTTAAAAAAGGTTTAGAAGCTCTAATTAGTGTTTTTCTCTTAGTTATAATATTTAGGATTTTTAGAAATTTTTTATTTCAAATTTTAGTAACTTTTTATTTTTAGCATTATTTTATTATTATTTTAATATTAATTTTTCAAAATTTTCTTTTTCTTTCTTTTTCATTTTTCTTAAGTTCTTTATCAATAATTAGGACTTTTCCCATTTGTAGAATAATTTTTAGGCTTTTCAATTAATTTTTAGAATTAATTTAAGATTTAATACATTTTAATAGTTTTTAGGAGTTTAAAAATAGTTTAAATTGGTTTTAAAATTTTTAAAAATAGTTTTTAGTTTAATTAGGTCATTTTTGAGGTTTACAAACTATAAAATCTTGTTTAGGACTTTTTAATATTTAAAAGTGATTTTTAGGGCTTTAATTAGCATTAAAAAGTCATTATTAAATTAATTAAAAGGTTTTGGCAAGTTTGAATTTTTTTGTAAACCCTTAGAATATTATTTGGGATTTTTTAGTAATTTTTAGGAATTTTTAGGTTAAAATTTTAAATTTTGTGTTTTTCACGTTCTACGTCGTAACTTTCTAGTAGTGTTTTGCCTTATTTTTCTAATTTTTTTCGTCTTCGTCATTTTTTCTTCTTTTCTTCTCATTAATAATCAAAAACATAATCAATCAATTCAATTCACAACGCACGTGCCTCCTCGAGAGAACGAACTCACTTTTAGGGTCATTTACACACGGTTTTCCTAAATCGTCGTGCTTACCTACCCTATTTTATTGCTCTTTTCCTAAAGGGTAGTAAAAACACTACATCAGGAGGGAAAGGTTTATTAAATGGGTTTAATAGCTGGTGGAATGGTGATGTGGTGAAGGGAAGAGTGGGGATTGGTGGGATTTTTGGGTGGGGTGACATGGCAAGCAGGGAGTGGAGGGTGAGAGATTGTTTGTCTGGCAGGTTTGCCCCCTTTCTTTTCAAACTTGTTTCACTTTGTATTAAAACAGCAAATAAGTCATTTCCTTTGAAAAACATCTTTGGCAAGTTGGCAGTTTTGGCACAAAAACTTCATAAGCTTGAAACAAGGACTAAACATGCAATTTCTTCATTCTTCAAGGGCTGATTTTGACATGTCTTCATACTTCAAGGCTTTGACTTGTTTGTTGACTTCTTGGAGGACCAATATTGGCAATTTAGATTTGTTGAGGGACTAAATTTGCCAATTCTTCAAAGTTAAGGGTCCTTTTTGTAATTTTGACAAACTTAGGGACCAAACTTGTAATTATGAAGATACAAGGGTATAAAGTGTCAATTCTTCAAACTTGGAGGACCAATCTTCAATATTCTTCAAATCTTCAAGGGTTTTCTTTGGAAAATTCTTCATTAGGGCTTGGTTCATCGTGCGGCTTCGTTTCCCGTGTTCGTTTTTGCGTGATTCTTGTGATCTTTTGTCATTTTCTCAATATCCGTACCTAAAATACACAAGCAACAAACACAAGCATATATTTGGGTATTTTGATGATATTTAATGCATTTTAAGCCCAATTTGGACGATGAGACTTATGTATAAAAGCAGTCTCATCACTCCCCATACTAAACCATTGCCGTGCCCTCACGCAATGCTAGAATAAAGTATCTTAGCATCTCCAAAATTCATTTTATTTAATTTATTGAATGATAAAATAGCTATACTACTCACTAGATTTTAATGGAGGAGGACTATAAACCCGCAATTCAATGTCAAAGAAGGGTAAACCCCAAAATTCACGATGTCATTAAAAAATAGGTCTTAAAACTTCTTGACGCGGGAATGATTTATCCTATCTCTGATAGCCCATGGGTGAGCCAAATCCAGTGTGTCCCTAAGAAGGGAGGAATGACCGTTGTGCCTAATGAAAATAACGAGTTAATTCCCACTCGTGTTGTGACCGGTTGGAGGTGTATTGACTACCGAAAGTTAAATGATGCCACTCGTAAAGACCACTTTCCCTTGCACTTCATGGATCAAATGTTGGAGCGACTAGCGGGAAATGACTTCTATTTCTTTTTAAATGGTTTTTACGGTTACTTTCAAATCCCTATCGACCCTCGTGATCATGAGAAAACTACGTTTACGTGTCCATATGGAATGTTTGCTTATCGTAGAATGCCATTCAGACTTTGTAATGCACCAGGAACGTTTCAACGGTGTATGATGGCTATTTTTCATGATACGATCGAGAAGTCGATGGAAGTATTCATGGATGACTTTTCGGTGTTTGGTGATTCGTTCACGTCGTGTTTATCCAATCTCGATAAAATGTTAAAACGTTATGAAGAAACCAACCTTGTGCTAAACTGGGGAAAATGTCATTTTATGCGTAAAGAAGGAAAATTACTCGACCTATGACACACCTTCTTGAGAAAGATGCTCCTTTTAACTTCAACGAGGACTGTGTTCGAGCTTTCTAAACTCTTAAGAGTAAACTTACCGAAGCTCCCATTCTTGTTGCTCCTAATTGGGAATTGCCCTTTGAAATCATGTGCGATGCAAGTGATTATGCAATTGGGGCCGTTTTAGGGCAACGTCATGAAAAGCACTTTAGACCTATCCATTATGCTAGTAAGACGATGACCGAGGCTCAAATGAAATACACTACAACAGAAAAAGAACTACTTGCCGTGGTGTATGCTTTTGAGAAATTCCAACCTTATCTCGTCTTGACGAAAAGCATCGTGTATACGGATCATTCGGCTATCAAGTACCTCTTCTCTAAACTTGATGCTAAGCCGAGATTGCTCCGTTGGATTCTCCTCCTACAAGAATTTGATGTCACAATACTTGACAAAAAAGGAGCCGAGAATCTAGCGGCCGATCACCTCTCTCGTTTAGAAGATCCTTACAAGAATGAGTTCGAGAACAAGGAAATCACCGAAACATTTCCTCTCGAGACTCTCGGTGTGGTAAATTCTAAGGACGACACCCCAAGGTTTGCCGACATTGAAAATTACCATGCGGGCAACTTGATAATCAAGGGTATGACGACACAAGAAAAGCGAAAATTCTTCGTGGCGTCATGTTCTATTTTTGGGACGACCCTTATCTCTTTCGAGTTTGTGCGGATCAAATCGTTCGACGTTGTGTATTTGGTACCGAAGCTTCTAACATCCTTAGAGGGTGGTCACCACGGTGCTAACTTCACGGCTAAGAAAGTGTTCGATGTCGGCTTCTTTTGGCCTACGATCTATCGTGATGCACACGCACTTGTGAAGTCGTTTGATTCTTGCCAACGTCAAGGAAAAGCCTCTCAAAAGGATGAAATGCCGCAAAATATAATTCAAGTGTGAGATTTTTTACGTTTGGGGCGTTGACTTTATGGGACCGTTCCCATTGTCTCATGGTAACAAGTATATCCTCGTCGTCGTCGACTACCTATCTAAGTGGGTGGAAGCTAAGGCTTTGCCTACGAATGATGCCCGTGTGGTAGTGAATTTTTTGAAGCAACTATTCTCTAGGTTTGGAACCCCTTGTGCTATTATAAGCGATCATGGAACCCATCTTTGTAATGACCAATTCGAAAAGGTTTTATAGAAATATGGGGTTACACATCGTCTTTCTACGACTTATCACCTGCAAACGAGTGGGCAAGTCGAGGTCTCAAATCTAGCTTTAAAGAGGATTTTGGAAAGGTCGATCGAAGAAAACCGTGCGTCATGGTCCGACAAACTCGATGACGCTTTATGGGCCTTTCGCACCGCTTATAAGACACCTATCGGTTGTACTCCTTATAAGTTGGTTTATGGAAAGAATTGATACTTGCCTATTGAATTGGAACACAAGGCATATTGGACCCTAAATCATGTCAATTATGACTTAAAGACCGCGGGAGATCACCGGAAAATACAACTTAATGAATTGGATGAATTACGGGATAATGCTTATGAAAATTTATTAATTTTTAAAGAAAAGACTAAAAAGTTTCATGATTCAAATATAAAAACCATGTTTTTAACGTTGGTGATCAAGTGTTACTTTTTAACTCTCGTTTGAAGATATTTTCCGAGAAATTGAAATCTCATTGGTCGGGTCCGTTCACCATAACACAAGTGTTTCCTTATGGGACCATCAAGCTAGCTCAAAATGATGGTCCTAATTTCAAGGTGAATGGACATAGGCTTAAGCACTACTTCGGTGGGGAAGTCCCTTCTTTGGACGACCTCGAACAAGTCACCTTACCCAATGATAATTAGCATTGAGGGGATCAAGTCGAGCTCATGACTCGGTAATAAAAAACGAGGTGCCTCGTGGGGAAGATCCCATGCTTATCCATGTATATGTTATCGCTTTCTAATATAGTTAATGTGAGGGGATTTGTGCCCTTCCCACTCGTTGTCTCGTGGTTGTTTGTGAATGTGTTATCTAGATCATCATCATCGCCACGATTGAAGACTCTCGTGTTCGTTTACGTAAGCCTCGATCGTTTGCTTGAAGAGTTTTTCGCGAATCCATGACATATCCTTTATTGTTCTAACAATTATCTTTTAGCATAATTCATAAACGGCTTTAGATATATTGTTACTTACCCTTTCCATGCTAGATTAGGCATTCGACTCTTCGTCTCTAGTATGGGGTGCTCCACCTTTAGACTCGAAACATTGAGGACAATGTTTAATTTTAGTATGGGGGGGGGGGGGGGGTGGGTGGGGGGTGAATAGATACTTGCCTTACTACGCCCTCACCTTTTCCAATTTTCATCGTTTTGTTTTGTTTTGTTGCAAATAAGGCTAAAAATGGCCAAATTTTAAAAATTTTCTTAGTTTTCATAAGTTTTTTAAGACACGAATGTATATTTTCCGATGGGTAGAATAAGAGTTATTTTTTGACTTGATGGGAATTTGGAGCCCTTTACATTTCTTAACCCGCTTGAATCAATTTTTGCTAGACTTTTATATAGGGAACTTTAAAACGCGAAAGTCTTAGCTCATACGGGTTAAGAACAAGAACTTTTCGCAAGTTCCTATAATTGATCCTAGAAAGTCTCTTATCAAGGGAACTTTAAAATGCATTCTCTAAACTTGAAAAGGTCTAAGAAAGTGCAAGATCCTATAGGTGACTTGAAAACCCAAAACTTTGATCTAATATAATCTTAATGAAGCTAATCCAAATTTGGCTTAATTTTGAATTGCATGGCTAAGTATTCACGAGTCTCTTTAATTAGAGGTCTTTAAATAGTGAAGAACGAGAAGTGATAGAGTTAGACAAGTGATCATGCTAAACGTAGAACATGGAAATGTTCTTTCAAAAACCCATATGTTTTTAATTGTGGCTTTTTCACCCATAAGATCAATGCATTAGGAATAAATTAATTGCAATGAGTAAGGTCGTACGATTTGAAAGGTTACTTAGATTCTAGCCCAAGATCGTTTAAAAGTTGCTCGTGGTTGAATAAAGTTCATAGCCAAGAAATATCTTGTTGAAGTGAGACACGAAGATTGGTGAAGTTCCAAAAAGGCCTTAAGAAGGCATGAGGACTCTATTTTGTTGCTAAAGATCCAAGATGATGTGAAGCATAATTATTCCAAAATCAATATGAAGGATCGAGACACACGACGAAAAGCAATTTACTCCCCTAAAGATCATGGAGAAGTCTATCCAAAAAGACCCTAACAAGGTATGAGGATAAATATATCCATGTCCGAAAAGGAGGCGGATCGTTGTATATCAAAATCCAAAATAGAGATTGAAGAAAAATGATGAAGTCGTGGTCCAAGTATGAAGAATCTCTCAAAAACGTCAAGTGAAGAAATTCCAAAATATGAAGAGAAGACCATTATTTCAAGAACGTCTTCCGAAGATTCGAAGTATGAAGTACATGCCAAATATCGGTCCGAGAAAGGTCTCAAATCGTGAAACGAGTTATGCCAAGATATGAGCTTAAGGAGATTACGAGAAGCCGTTTTAAAAGATTTTGTCCTTTAGCTAACTATCGATTAAATTGTGCTACTTTATTTTCGGACTAATAAATAATCAAATAAGTCAATATGAATCACTTGTGATCCATGACAAATAGTTAAAAAGTTCTAGATACCTTTTCTTTTCAAAATAACTAGGATTGTGGGGAGAAAAAGTATTACACAATTTGAACGTATGAGTAGTGTTAGCATTGTGACTTGTACCAACAATGATCTCGTTTTTGCACTTAGCATGGAATGTATGACAATCAAGGATGACGAACTTTACTCTATGAGACATTTACTTGTTTTTATTCATTGACCCTAAAAGTCACATTCGTGATGAAAATCATACATTATGTCTCTAACACATCTTCGTAATATTGTAGCAAGTTTACCTTTTCAGTAAAGGGTAATAAAATTGAATTTTGGAGATGCTTAGATACTTTATTCTAGCATTGCGTGAGGTCACAGCAATGGTTTAGTATGGGGGAGTGATGAGATGGCATTTATACATGATCTCATCGTTCTTTTCGGGCTTTAAATGCATAAAATGTCATAAATATACCATATATATATGCTTGTGTTTGTTACTTGTGTATTTTAGGTATGGATATCGTGAAAAAGACAAAAGATCACAAGAAACAAGGAAAAACGAACACGAGAAACGAAGCCGCATAATGAACTGGGCCCTAGTTATGATTTTTTAAAGAAAAGACCTTGAAGAATTGTAGATGTTCAAAGATGATCCCTCATCAATGAAGAAATAACACTTAATACCCTTGTATATTCATAATTACAAGTTTGGTCCCTTAAGTTTATCAAAATTACAAAAAGGCCCCTCAACTTTGAAGAATTGGCAAGTTTAGTCCCTCATAAATGAATATTTGTCAACAATGGTCCTCCATAATGTCAAACATACAAAGAAGACCTTCAAAGTTCAAGAATGTATAAGATCAGCCCTGGAAATATCAAGAAAAGTTCAAAACAAGTCCTTGTTATCTTTGTTATAAAGTTTTAGGGCAAAAGTGTGAAAAATAAAAGTTTAATAACAAAGGAAAACGGATTTAAGGGCTGAAAATACTTGATTTACAAGTTTGGCCAAAGAACAAGGACCAAAAACTGGAACATTCAAATCCATAAAAACGCTCCAAACATCCCACACCCCTCTTTTTCGGATCAAAGGGAACACTATTCATGTTCATCCCACCCAGATTTTACTTTTACCATTCAAAGGGTTATTCCAAATTACCTTAACCCAAAAGTGATTAACCCTCACACGAATCCATCCCACACTTAAACTCACCCCTCACATCACTCATAGACCCCACCCATTCACCCTTCAGCTAATGAAAGAACGACTTCCTCTCCAAGAAATCCTATGTGGCTCAATCAACAGCCCTGATAGTTGTAAGTTTACACTCGTTTAGGAAAACGAGGTAATTAGGGTAAGTACGACGATTTAGGGAAACCGTGCACAAATGACCCTTGTTGTGAGTTCGTTCTCAAGGAGGCTAGTGTGTTGTGTTAAAAATTGATTAAATGTTTGTGATTATGATTATAAAGAAAGAAAAGTGAAAAGGATGAAGGTTACGATTAAAATTACACTAAGACGAAAGTCGTAAACGTAAAAACGTAAAACGTGACAAAATTAAAAATTACCCTAAAATTCCTAGAAAATTGCAATAAATCCTAAAAATTGTAATTAGAGTTTACAAAAATCAAAAATCACTCAAACCTTTTATTTAATTAAATAATAATTTTTTTAATGCTAATTAAAGCCCAAAAATCAATTTAATTAACTAAAAGCCCAAAATAAGATTTTTCAATTTGTAAACCTCTAAAATAACTTAATTAAACTAAAAACTATTTTTGAAGAATATAGAATTAATTAAAACTATTTAAAAATGATTAACAACAATTAAAATATTAAAATAATCCTAAAATTTAATTAAATGACAAGAAAATTAATCTAATAATTTTAAAAATCCTAACTTAATGTATTTAACCTAAGAAAAAGGAAAAAGTTGTAAAAATCTTAAAAAGAATTTTTAATAATAAAATAATAATAATATATTAATAATAATCCAAAAATTCTAAAAAAATTCTAAAAACTTGCAAACTAAATAATTTAACCTAAATAAACAGAAAATGAAAGTGAAATGTCCAAAATACCCCTAATGGGCCTCCAAATGGGCTAAAACTCAAAACAGTGCAAGCTTAATGGGCTTTTTGGCCCAATAAGCAAAACGTTATCAAAATAAGCTGAAAAGTTCTAGTCTAGCTTAAAATTCAATTTAAAACACAAAACTCTAAAGGCCCAAAAACTGAAAGTGAGCTTATCACAACTTAATAAGCAAACAACTTATTCCTAATGGACTTTTTGGCCCATTAAGCCATAAGCTAATGCCATCAACTGAAATTTGACACACATCCTTCTCTTGACCTTATAAAGTTGTTTGTAAAAAGAATTTTTGAATAAGCCCAAGAAATAAGCCTGAAATAAGCAAAAGCTCTCTACACAAAACGACAAAATAGTCGTTTTCGAGTTCTAGACCACTTCAAAGGCTGATTCTTTTTGCAAAATGTTTCAGATCACTTAACTAAGCTTAATAATAAAAAAAGATTTCAAATAAGCACACTGAATAATATGGAATAAGCAATAAGCTGTTTTGAAAAAGAAAAGTCAATTCGTTTTCTAGTCAAACTTAAAAGTCAAAGGCTCAAATGCTCCAGAATAGTCAAATGGGTCAAATAGGAAGATTGATTACAAAAACAAAGTTGTTGCAAGTCTAAATAAGCTATTATAGCTTACTGATAAGCTATTCACAAATTAACACTAGCAGTGGCTAGTAGCAGTGGCTAGTAGCAGTGGGAAAGGATTCCCACTATTTGACTTAATTAACCTTTGATTTTAGTGAGATTTACTTGGAATTAATAGACAACCAAGGCACCCTTATAACCAGTGTTTTATAAGGAGTCAATAACAAGCAAGAAATCACAATAACACCTAGCCAATTAGTACAGTTAAATGAAAATGTGCACAGATATCACACAGACATGAACATAAGCAGATTTGATGAAATAAGCAGTTTAAGCAAGATTAATCCAACAAAATTTAACCAAAAGCACACACAAGCTATATTAAACTTAAATAATCATAAATGAACTCATATCATGCACTGGTTTAAAGATTAGACCTAGTTTCAAGCCTATGTGACTTAAACAGTTTTACGGATGAACACCAAAAACTTTCTTGCTGATATACTAGACCAAATCTTGAACTTTAAACCCCCAAACAATTAATCAGATTACACAAACTTTGTTTTTCCACTTGTTAACCCTAGATTAGCATACAATCTAAGTGTGCACAAGATCTTAGTAAAAAATGACCTAAAACAAGCCAGTTATGCAAGATCTCAGATTTGATGTTACACGGCTCAAAATTAGCAATTATAAGCACACAAGCACCTCAATATCGGATACAAGTTCAACCAAACTCCTAACACCTACTCAATTTCAACCAAGTTTAAAAATCCAGTAAGCCCAAACACCCCTTAAACTTTTTAAATCAAGATTTAACAAAGCATAAGTACATTTCAGACCAAGAAATTCTTAAACAAGCATCAAAACAACATTATCATGAACTAAGAACCACATTTGAACCACAAAAACACACCATACAACAACAGAATACCAAATCACACAAAACCACTTTTTTTAACAGATTTTTAGGGAAGAGAGCTCAAACCTCATGAATGTACATCCACACTCACAGATTGTTGAACTTATGTGCCTATCTAAACAAGGCACAAGTTTCCAATAGCTCCTAAGAACAACAAGGTGAGTAGCAAACAGATTATATATAAAAAATGGAATATGAACAAGATTTGATTCAAGCTTGTTCCCCACTCCTTGAATCCTTCCAAACCACAAGCTCACTACACCTTGATAATCTCCTTATCAGGGTGTTATGATCACTTATAATCCAAAAGTTCAAGTGTTTGAACTAAGACTTAGAAAAAAATCAGATTTTTGGAAAAACTTTGAAACACTTGCACAATCCTTAAAACCAATCCTTGAAACATTGAAAAGACAAACTTAGATCAATATCAATAACACAAAAGTAAATGAGAACTTGGAATTCGTCAATAAACTTTCACACTTTTTCATTCACTTGAAATAAGGCTTTATAAAGTTGTGACCAAAGAAAACCAAGAACAAGTTCTAATTTTAAGTCCTAATGCCTTTATATAGGCTACATGTGAACTAAGAAGCTGATAAAAAGCATAAAACCCTAGTTATGAAGTTCCTAAAATGCCCCTTGTTGAATTTTTGAATTTTCATGCCATGTGATAATCTTGGAGTCTTATGAAGGTGCCAGTGGTGAAAGAAAGTTCCTAGACGTTTATTTTGTGCGTTGGATGCAAGCACAAACTTGACACGTTGATTTACTGAAAGTATTTTGTTTGGGAGTGAATAGTGGGGCAGGGGAGGGTGGTAGAATCATGTGAGGTGATGGTGATGGGGGTTTAAGGGTGGGTTTAGGATTAGTCATCCCTTAATCACAAATATGGAGTTAGTTAGGGCTTAATTCACAATAATTAAGAAAACCCCAATTTTTGATATGAACATGTATTTGATCTTGTTTAATGTTTAAATGGGTGTTTGGCGCGTGTTTATAACTAATTGATATAATTAGTTAATAAACTGGCTTAGTGGATTAGTGAGGTGTCAAATTGGTGGGATTTGATTGGATAAAAGGGTTGAGTGGGACACGTGGTGGTATGGCATTGGTCTAGATTTCTTTTGCTGTCTCATAAGTTTGGCCCTCCACTTTCTTTGTTGTTGTCTTTTGTAGTTTAAATAGCCAAAAACGGATTTCCCTTTATAAACAAGTTTTATTTTTCACACTTTGGCCACAAAAAGTTTTGCAAAGTGTTTCAAAGTGTATTTCTTGTAATTTGATGATTCTTTAAGGGCTCTTTTTGACATATCTTCATTCTTCAAGGTCTTTACTTGTTTCGTTGTCTTCGTGGAGGACTAAAGGTGACAAGTCTTCAAATTTGAGGGACCATTCTTGCCAATTCTTCAAAGTTGAGGGTCCTTTTTGTAATTTTGACAAACTTTAAGGACCAAACTTCTAATTATGAATATAGAAGGGTTTAAAGTGTCAATTCTTCAATAATGAAGGACCCTTCTTGTGCAATCTTCAATTCTTCAAGGACTTTTCTTGGAAAATCAACTCTAGGGCCTGGTTCATTGTGCGGCTTCGTTTCCCGTGTTCGTTTTTGCTTGTTTCTTGTGATCTTTTGCCATTTTCTCAATATCCGTACCTAAAACACACATTGAACAAAAACAAGCATATATTTGGCACATTTTATAATATTTTAACCATTTTAAGCCCGTTTAGGACGATGAGACTATGTATAAAAGTAGTCTCATCAAGCCCACACCTTATACTTGGTCCCAAAGGAAATAAATGAACGACCAAGAGCATTTTGGACAGATCAACACCTCAAAACGTCTAGAAGGCTTCAAGGGCATTTCAGAGATTTTGTAGCTAGGTTTTCTAGTTTTCACATTGTAAACTCAGCCTTCTAAAGGCCTATAAAAGGACCCCCAACCTGTGGTGAGGCCTTTGTTCTAGTTTTACTCTACAAATATTGTAATTACTTTTTGAAATTTATAAAAGTTTGGTATTTTGATAAAATTGTAAATCCTTTTTATGTTTTTGAAAGTTGGTGTTGTTTGAGAGTAAAGCTGAGTTACATTTAGTGTTTTAAAGGTGTTTTGATCTTTGGATTGAAGCACGTTTGGTTTTGAAAAGGTTTTCAAGTTTTCAAGTTGCAAATCCTAGGTTTCTGATTTGCTATTTTAACTGTTCTAACCCCTACCAAAAGCCATAAGCTGTTGCAAGCTTGTTAACACCAAGCTTGTGAAGGTTTATCAACCTTTGGTTGGATTGTTTGTTGCATGTGTTGAAGAAAACAACCTTGTGGTTTAGCTGTTGAACCATTAGCCAAGGCTGCACATCCAATCCTTGTTCAAGTGCCCTAGGTGTGATCTAATTGTTGATATACATTCAAGGGATCATTACTGACCTTCCCTATGAAGTAAAAGGAAGGAGGTTCATTCTCTTTCACTTTTCTCTCATTTATTTTTTATTTTAAGTCTGCTATGCTATTTGCTATGTGATTATGAGATCTTGTGTTTGTGTTTTAAGTTTTATTTTTTAAACTTGTTAGTTGTCACCTAGTTGAGATATTAGGAACACAAAATCAGTAGGTTATTTGTGGAAATAAAAAGTTTGTTTGAAAAAAGACTAAAACAAGGTTGTTTGGGATCTTGGTATCAAAAGGCCTTGTGGCCTTGTGCCCTTGGTGCTTAGGGTTTTTCTAATCTAAACAAGTCATTTGTAAGCTGTTTTGGTCATTGGTTAAGTTTCATAAAGTGGGGAAAAGGTATTGCAAGTTTTTGAAAAATCTGACATAATTGGTTTGAAATTGGTCAATCATATCAGCAGCCATAAAATCTTTGTTTGTTCGATTCAGGGTCTGATTTTTGGTTTGGGAAGAGTTTTTATGGTGTGCTATCTGTGCTATATCTGTTTGTTAACTTTGGTGGCTTATTGAGTGAGCTAGGGCTTATAGATGTTGGCTGAAGTGGTCAATTGCATCAACAAAGTGACCACTCCTATTTTGATTTTCACTTGGTTAACTAGTGATTGCCCTGCTATCTATTTGTTTGTCACTTGTTATTTTGCTGCTTGTGAACCTGTTTTGATTGTTGGATTGCTTATTTGAAGGTTGATAAGCTAACTGGCTTATTGGCCAATATTTGCGAAAACTGAAATCAAGTTAGCCAACTGACTTGCTTGATTCAAAGGATTTAGTCTTGATTCCTTTACAAAAGTTGCTCATAAACAAGTCCTGGAAATTTGGTGAAATTTGGAACACTTTGACTTTTGGTCAAATAAGCTCAATTTGGCTTATTTTTCAGTTCTGCTTATTGGTAAATGCAACAACTTAGTTTTTGTAATAGGTGTCATTTTTCTCAGCTTATTATATTATCTGGAAGGTTTCAGCTTAATTGGTTAAGGTTTTGCTAGAAAACTAGCTTATTTGGCTTTTTCAGTGTGCTTATTGGCTTCTACAGCTTATTTCACTTGGCCTTTTGGTGTTTTTCTTGTTGATTGTTCTTAGTTAAGCTATTTGTGAGCTTTTTCAAAAAGAATCAGCTTTTGAAACCCTCTAGAACTTAAACCCGACTATTTTGTCGTTATGTGAAAAAGTTCTTTTCAAGATTCAGGCTTATTACTTGAGCTTTTTTAAAATTTCTTTTTGCAAAAAGGTTTAGAATCTCAATAGAAGGTTGTGTGTTTAAGCAGAGCTTATGGCATTAACTTATAGCTTAATGGGCTTATTGGCCCATTAAGAATAAGCTGTTGGTTATTTAAGTTGTGATAAGCACATTTTCAGCTTTTGGGCCTTTAGACTTTTGTGTTTAAAGTTGAATTTGTAAGCTAGTCTTGTGAATTTGGGCTTATTTGATTGAGTTTGATTTTTATTGGACTAAAAAGCCCATTAAGTGGACTGTTTTGGTTTTTAGCCCATTTGGGGGCCCAATAGGGGTAATTTGGTAATTTCAACTTCATTTTCTGTTTAATTAGGTTAAAATAAACTAGTTTGTAAGTTTTTAGAATTTTTTATAATTTTTGAATTTTTAATATTATTTTAATATTTTATTTTTAGTTTTTAATCATTTTAAATAGTTTTAATTGGTTTTAAATTTTACAAAAATACTTTTTAGTTTAATTAAGTCATTTTAGAGTTTTACAAATTGAAAAATCTTTACTTGGGATTTTTATTAATTTATTTGATTTTTAGGGCTTTAATTAGCATTAAAAAATTAAATATTAATTAAATAAAAGGTTTGGAAAAGTTTTGATCATTTGTAAACCCTAATTGAATTTTTAGGAATTTTTGGTAATTGTTTGGGAATTTTTAGTGCAAATTTTTGTTTTGTCTATTTTTACGGTTTTACGTTTTGTCGTCGTATTATAATTTTCTCGTATCCGTCATTCCATTTTCTCACCTTTTCTTTCTTATATTAATCCAAAATCATACAAGTTTTTCACACACAATAAACCTCCTTGGGAAACGAACTTTCCACACACCTTTAAGGGTCATTAGTGCTTGATTTTCATTAATCGACGCTTAATACTTGCCGCTTATACGTTCTTTTTCTTAAAAGACGTATTCATACTACAATCAATCATGCCGCCAAGAAACCTTCCGTATTGCATCTTGAAATCAAAGACAAGGATGTCATGCGCGTTTTTTATTTCTTAGTTTATTGTTAGCATTCTTGAATCATTTTTATACTACGTTTTCTTTACATGCTTAATTATACAATCTATTTTTTTCGTCTTTATGGAATCCACAAGTCTTATGTGTATATTAATTCTGGTTTATTATGAAGTTGGATTTAATTTCAAGGTGTGTCGAAAAAAATACTTTGTGCAGAAGATTTACAGATACTTTCACGATGTCGAGAAAAAATTTTTATAACTTTATACATAACAATATGTTTCCACTTGTTGAGACGTTCGTTTAGGACATATAATTTGACCCGTAAATCTTAAAAACGAGCAAGTTACGCTCATTTGAAATTGTAAAATTTAAGACCTTATTTTCTGCGTATTTCTAAAATATCATTTTGTTGACAGATTTGATGCGAGGGCATTTTCGTTCATTTTTTATCTGCTTCAAGTCTCGAGTAAAATTAGAAAATTGTTCAAAACATCGTTTTACACCAAATTGCTTTAGAATTTAAATTTTGAAAATGTCATTTAGCGAGTCAACTAGTCAGGTCAGACCCCAAAAGTCAAACTTAAAGGTCAAAACTGATAGAATCTAAAAATATGGTTTGAAGCGTGTTTGAGTCCGTGTGAGCTCGTAAAACTTTAACTAATGATATTTTACAACTAAAAACATTGATTGCGTCTAAAAACGTTTAAAAATAGTAACTTTGAGTTCGGTCATACATACATACATATATCTTGAACTTTTGGACTCAAGTGATTTGATAAACCAATGATGAACTATATGTCTCAAAAAATGTGTACATTTTTATGCGCCACTATTTACGTGCTAAATTCCTAAACTATCAGATTCATAAACTTTCCTAAAATAGAAACTTTTCGGAGTAGTTGTACTATTTGGGAAATGAAGCTCTTCTTTCTTAAAAGCATATTTATGTCAAATAAATTACGATGTGAACACATATGGATTCCTTTATCCTTTCTTTTATATATGACTTATTTGTCATTCTATATTGTCTTTCTTTTCTTCTATCGTACCACTGATTTCGGTTGAGGTTTGAAATTCTTGCTTTCACATCGCTTGTTATCAGCTTGACACGTGTCCCATGGCGATTCCGGCTAAACCTTTTGAAACTTTATCAACTTGTAACCATATAATTGATTGTCTTGAACTACTCTTTATTATCCTCATGTAACCCACTCGCTATTTTATAAGTTACCATATAAACACAAACGGGTATTGTTTGCAAGTCATTTAATAAAATGTTCTATTTGGGCTTACAAAATACTTGAATGTTATCTTATAAAATTAATTTATATTAATTTTACAATGTATTTTCACAAATTGTTCTACTTTGGTCCTATAAAGAATTCTTGTAATAATAAAATTGTTGATTTAAACATCTAGCCAATTAGTTGCTGGCGAAAGGTATCATAAAATATTTTGATTCCTGTTTTTACAAATGGCATTATATACATATTTTAAATAATATGACATATAATACTGGTTTGACGAAACTGAACATCGCATTGCTAGTCCTAAATTATGCATGGCTTGATCACCTATACGTAATTTAGAAGGAGCCATGCGAGGCTGAATAGTAGTCACCTTAAATATTTAACCAAGAACCAACTTTTTGCTTATGGTCTATAAAAGGTTAGATAAAATAAAGTTTAGAAAACTTTTACGTCTTATGCGAGTAGCACCAGTTCGCGACATACACATATGAACCTTATCTTTTCTTGAACAAAGTACATGCCTCAAGCACATATTTCCTTACTCAACGATCTTTGTTTTACTTGTTACCTCGTCTTCCTTCGTGACATAATTCTCGTTACCAGTTGTCTAATTTCTTACCATTGATACCAGACTTGAAAGTTTCAACGGTGTTATGATTCTACATCGATCGACCTTCTCTATCTATTTTGGTAGACCATCGAAACATCGCTGGACGTGGATAATGATTTTCTTTATCCGTCATGATGTGTGTTAGACTATATATTCTTGAAATTCATTCGTGTGAACCATGTATTGATTTCATCTCTCATTACTAATGTTGTTCATTTTACTGGATTTACTCCCAAGTCACTCCTTAAGAATTTTCTGTGATTCGAAAATTAATTGCTTGGCTTTTCTCTTTGGATCGTGTTTCGACAATCGAGAACTTAATAAGTCGTTGTTGGTGATGCCAACCACACTTGTGACTTAATCTTGCTAAATCCTTTGTTTCTTGTTGTCCTTATCATTGATGCATCTACTCTATCATGTCCGTTAAGAAATTGTTATGAATTTCGTTTTATCCTCTCGTACTATTACTCGTATGCTAATTGTTGATTCTTATTTAGTTCATACTCGTATACTATCTTGTCACCTTTTGAAAACCAGAATATGTCACAGGTTTACTATTTGTTGCAATAAAAACACCTTTATGGATTTCTATAAATTATTATAAATTTTAAGATCGTTTTACAAATTTTATCAAATGTTTAAATTACAAAAATTACCCGTTTCAAGTTTAATGTTGGATTTATACATCCTCTTTGGTATTTATAACTAGTGTGTAAAAAGGATGTCAAGCTGTATCTTTTAAAATATTTGATTATATCATACTTTACTTTTGACCTAATGAAATTATCAATTTAATTTATAATTTCTAACAGTGGTTCTAAATAATTTGAAAACTTGATTTTCACTAATGATAACGATAAACTTGAGCCTTTAACAATAATTTCATACAGTCATCCCAAAAGTTCTAAAGCCGATCAAGATAACTATTTTGAACTGTTCTACTTTTTGGCTTTGACATCCTGATCAAGAAAAAGATTTAGCAACTGCTTACTCACTAAATATATATAGTTTGATTTCAAATCACTAAACCTTGTTAAATTTTAATTTAATCAAGAAAATACTTAAGCTATATTTGAAAGTAATACCAAATCCTAGACAAATAATTATGACAACTTGTAATCCAAATGTCTATATGTAATTCATTTTCCACTTCTATTTCTCATGTAAATAGATTGTTACGTTTTAATATTTTCATGTTTTATAGTTTGCTCGATTTGCGATTACTTGTTGATTGACAATCTTGGTTCATTTTTGCGCACCTTTACCGTTTAAGCAATTCTTGTGTTCATTTTATCTTTTGATATTTCTCCGTACTGAAAATTTATTAATCCAATTTAAGTTGAAAATTTATCTGAATAGGAGTTAAGAAACTAAAGCATAGTGAATCCTAATTGTTAAGGTATGCCGTGGTGTAGAAATTACATGGGAAGCAATGAATCAGTTCTAAACTATGTACCTCCTTTTGTTTGCATCTTCTACTGTCTCCGGTGGAACTCTGAGGGACCAGAGTTCCTTTAGGGGGGTCGACTGTAAGAACTCGTATTTTTTCTGGTATTATTTTATTCTTTTATTCGTGCTGTTTGAATTTTCCAACGTATTACATTTCTTGTATTCTTATATGTAAATCATAAGATCATGATAATTTTAATAAATTATACGTATTGAGTATTTTCTTATCATTGATAATACTTTATCTGGAATTATAAAATTTCTTATTTTATTTTTCCCATATTTATTTATATCAAAGTTTTTTACTTAAAATAAAACACTCGCGTGTATTTTACAATGAGTTTACTCAAAATCAATGATTAACGAGAACTACTAATGATCGCGATGCCGACGAATGCCCAAAATTTTACATTTTATTATCGATTGTTTCGATAATTAATATTTTTGACGATTTCGTTTTAATTACATGTTAAGTCGTGTCTAGAAACCCTATTATCATAATTATGATGCATTTTAACTTTTGAAAAGTATTTTTACGAACCCGAACCCCGTAAATATTTTCAAAATTGACTAATAGTCATTTTCTACCCTTTAAACTATGTAATTGCATTTTAGTCCAAAACTATTCAATATTTGCAATTTCTACCCTAACCACACTATATATATGTGTTGGGAATCTAAGTTTGTTAGATCCCCTGATCATAGATTTAAACACAAAGTAAGCTATTAGATATTCACTTGCCTGTGCCTAGGAGACAGGAAAGTATCGCAAGACTCACAGAGATCCAAGTCTATGTGAGCAACCTCAGAGGAGTCCATGTCAGAGACATTGTAAAGGAAGTCAAAGATTACTTGAAGACATACTCATTGGTTGTGATGGATAACAGCCAAGATGCATCAGGGATTCTGAGGGGTTGAGGGTTAACAGGGGTGGCAATACCGTGTTAACACTCAGCACACTTTGGACATGCCATTTGTGTGTTCGAGACAATGAAGAAAAAGGAAACTGTTTCAAGATCTGTTTCCTTAAAGCATAATGGCAGACTACCAAGAATAGAAGAGCATCATGTGACTTATGTCTGAAAAGTGAATGTCTTGTGTAGTCACCATCAAGTACTATTTAGGTCAACCTCGTATCACTATAAATAGGATGTGTATCCCAGCACTAATGTTCAACACTTTGAGAATATTCATAACATTAATGCTTAGAACTTATTGAATCAAACAGCTGTGACTGTATTCATAAGTTAGGGTTTATAGTTGTTCAAAGTGTGCACAACACATTGTCATCAAACGGTGTTATCCATAACACTTGTAATTCTTTATTATACAATAATAAGATTACGTTTGAAAAGTAATAACTTGTGTTGATTAATTAATTATAGTGTTTCTAGCATTGATTATGGACTTTCAATTGGTATCAGAGCGGTGTTTGATATTCAAACCTTCAAGAAACATCGTTCTCAATTTTATAATCAAGATCCACCATGCCAGAAACTTCTAACCCACCACATTCACCTTCTGGTAACAACAACAATGCATCACCATCTTCACCAAGACTCACCCCTCCTCCAAATGACGATGATCTACCCCAACTTCTTGACTCAAGAGGCGGATCACATGTCACCAGTGTACCAGTCTTTGATGAAGAATATTTTGCTAGTTGGAAGAGTCAATTTCTTGTGTATCTCGATGGACTTGAACCATTTCTTCTAGAAATTTTAGAAAATGGTCCTTATGTTCCCATGGCTCTTACCTCCAAAAGAAAACCCTCTTCCCAAACCTCTCAAACAATGGACTCCAGCTGACAGAAAATTGGCAAACCAAGATAAACGTCTCAAAAGCATCATCATTTCCTGTCTTCCCAAACACATCATGAAGTCTGTCATTCAGTGTCCCACGGCCAAGCAAATGTGGACAGACCTCATCCTTGGCCATGAAGGACCCTCTGAAACCAGAGAAACAAAGATTCAGGCACTCAGACTTCAGTTCAATGCCTTCAAGTCACTTGAAGGTGAAAAGGTTCAACAAACCTATACAAGGCTGAAGATTATTCTCAATGACCTAGCTATGAATGATGTCACCATTGGTCAAGCTGAGATTAATGCCACATTCGTCAACAGCCTTCGAAGAAAGTGGCTGAGTATGAATCAGACTCAGAGAGCAAATAACTCAATCAAGAATGACACCTTAGCTCAACTTTATGGAAAGTATAATTATGAAGAAGGGCTGATTGATACTATATACAAGTCAGAGACTGAAAGATCTGTAGTTCAAGGAGCATCTTTCAAAGCCTTGATCTCTGCACCACATCCTCATGACAACGACTCTGATGTTGAAGAAGACACCCGCAGCAGCCAAGAGTTCTTAACAGACCTTAATGCTGAGTTTCATGAAAGAGCCTTGCTAGCCAATCAAAGAAGATTCTTCAAAAGATCAGGGAGAATAGGATCAGCTAGTAAACAAACTGACAGATCAAAAGAAACTTGTTTTGCTTGTGGAAAGCTTGGACACTTCCAAAAAGACTGTCCTTCCACCAAGACATCCTCACCTTCCTATCCATCATCTTCTACCAAACCTTACAAGTTCAAACAACAACACAATAACTCATCTCACCAATCCAACTCAACAGACAATGAGAATAAGTATTACAAAAACAAGTACAAGGCACTTAAAGCTGAGTTAGAACAGATGAATTTGAAACTTGAAGCTCTGTCTAAGAAGAAGGGAGGTGATAAAAAGACAGAGAAAGGGTTGGTAGCTGAAGCATATGATTGGAATGATGAGCCACTGACTTCAGATGAGGAAGATACTACTAGAGTCAGGGCTTTCATGGCTATAGCTGAGGATGAACCAGCTGTTGGGAAAGGTGATGCAAGATCAGGACAATGGGTTGACATCACAATGAAAAAGGTACACAGGCTTTTATCTATGTTTGATAGTGATGAACGCAAACATGTCCTTGATTACACCATTGTTGATTTACACTTTGTTGAGGAACAAAGAAAGAACCTGCTTGATAAGTTTCACTCTGTTAAAACTGAACTGCTAAATGCTAAATCTGAATGTGAAACTCTCAGACAGGTTAATTTAGAGAAAATATCCCTTCAAAATGAAGTCACTAGGTTAACCTTGAAAAATATTTCCTTAAATGATCAAGTATCTGAATTAAACAAGGTTATTGAAAAATGGCTGTGTAGTAGGTTCACTATAGATCAATTGCTTAATGATGAGCTGCCTGCTGACATTAAAAGGGATGTATCTGCTAAGAAAAATAAGCTGAAAATTCTCACCAAACCCAAAGAGATAGTTTTCAAATCTACAGAGACTATTCATATGTCAGATCCCATTTTGACTGATGACCATGTCTCTAAAGATGTGGCTGAATTACCACCTTTGCCCAAACTCTCTGGAGTTGAACCCAGCAGTTCCTCACGAGCTGCTAAGGGTGAACTTAAAACAGATGTTGAGAAACCACCAGCTAAAATATTTTCTGTACCTGCTAAACAATCTGGTAAGCAAGTTGCTTTTAAGCCTGTCTCAACAAAAGCTGTGAACAAGGTTGACCCTTCCACTGAAGAACACCTGTTGTCTCTTATGAAAGAAGTAGAACTCCTAAAACAACACATTAAGCCTTCCGCTGAATGCTCTACTTCTCGTGAACCTAAGTCTGTCCTAGGTGAACCCAAAGGGGGAAAGGTTATTCAAACCTTATTGCAATATATGTAAGAACTCTCACCACATGACCTTAGATCATGATAGACATATGACAGTTAAGAGAGCTCAGACACCCTCTAGGGATAGACAACAGGGTTCAAAAAGACAACAAGGAAACTATAGACCTTATCCTCCCTGTAAACTATGTGGATTCACAGACCATCACTCAGACGAGTGTGGTGACTTCCCAGGTTGTGATATTTGTGGAAGTTTTACCCATGAGACAGCTAATTGTCCCTCCCATCGCCAAAAGTTCTACAGGAACACAAGAATTGCTAATCAGCAATTCAGGGAACCCACTGGAAAGTGGGTTCACCATAGGAACTAACCTGTTTCTATGTATCTGTGTAGAAACATCTCAAGGAATCGGTATGTTATCTAGACAGTGGCTGCTCTAGACACATGACAGGGATTCAACAATACTTGCACAGATACTCAAGGGAGCTAGGTCCTAAAGTGGTGTTTGGAGATAATTCTTCAGGTGACACAGAGGGATACGGCTCAGTGAACTGCAATGGGATCACGTTTACAAGGGTTGCATATGTGAATGGTCTTAAACACAATCTTATTAACATCAGCCAATTGTGTGATGTTGACTACAAGGTTTTGTTTACTAATACTCAGGGAGCCATATTCAACAAAAACAATGATGTTGTGCTTATTGTACTTAGAAGGAGAGATGTTTATGTCATCAACATGGTTGTTTGCTCTGATGACAGCTCAAATTGTTTTCTTGCTAAAGCCTCTGAAAGTGTCAATTGGCTGTGGCACAAAAGACTGTCTCATCTCAACTTCAAGAACATCAACAAGATAGCCACACAAAACCTGGTTACTAGTCTACCTTCAGTGATGTTTTCTAAAGACAAGACTTGTTCTGCCTGTGTCAAGGGAAAGCATCACAGGTCTTCATTCAAGACTAGGCAATCATTCTCTATTGACAAGTGCTTACATCTCCTTCACATGGATTTGTTTGGGCCTGTCAAACCTCAGACCATTAATCACAACAAATACACCTTGGTCATAGTTGATGAGTTTTCAAGATACACATGGGTGTTCTTCCTCAGAAGGAAAAGTAATGCAGCTGATACCATCATGTCCTTCATCAGGCAGGTTGAAAATATGAATGATGTTAGAGTCAAAGCTCTAAGAAGTGATAATGGTACTGAATTCAAGAATCATCAACTTGAATCTTTTTGTGATGTAAAAGGTATTTCACAAAACTTCTCTTCAGCTGGCACCCCTGAACAAAATGGTGTGGCTGAAAGAAGAAACAGGACTTTGATTGAAGCAGCCAGAACCATGTTGAATGGTGCAGCCTTACCAAAGCAATTTTGGGGAGAAGCTGTTCACACTGCCTGCTACACACAAAACAAATCAATCATTGTCAAAATACATGGTAAAACTTCCTATGAAGTTTTCAGAAATAGATCTCCAGATGTCAGCTATTTTCATGTTTTTGGATGCCCTGTGTTCATTTACAACTACAGGGATAAACTTGGAAAATTTGATGAAAAAGCTGATGATGGTTTCTTCTTGGGATACTCTCCAACAGCCAAAGCTTTCAGAGTATTCAACATCAGAAGACAAGAAGTAGAAGAAACCTTTCATGTCAGATTCAATGAAGATGATGATGTCATACAGATAACTGGAACAGAGGGTGATGAAATTGATTTTAATGAAAATGTGTCTTTCCCAAGTGATGAATTCTCCGAACCTAGACCTACCAGTCATCACCATCGTCACTCCAACACTCTCACTCCTTATGTTCCTGCCTTTGACCCTCTGTCTACTCACAACATAGAAGTTCCTACCTCTCAGGAGCTTGATGAAGAAGAACCACAAACCTCTTGTAGTCCTTCTTCCTCTACTGCTATTGATGACTCACCAATTCTTCAAATCCCTGAAGAATCTCCTGCTGATAATGAACTTCTACCTCTTGATATGGCTGAAGTAGACTCTGACACTGAAGTTGTCTTTAAAGAAAGCCCTCCTAGTCAGCAGGATGAAACTCAAATAGTACCAGCTGTCCCCACAAGTGTTCCTGTCCTTGAGTCCCCAGCTCCTCAAAATAAGTGGTCAAGAGATCAACACATTCTTCTTGTCAACATTATTGGGGAACCTAATGCAGGGGTTACCACTAGACAGCGAATTCATGACTCAGAATCTGCCTCAGCCAATGAATGTCTCTTTGCTGAATTTCTCTCTCAAATTGAACCTAAGAGAGTTGCTGAGGCTCTTGTAGAAGATGGGTGGGTAGCTGCTATGCAGGAAGAAATCAATCAGTTCAAAAGGAACAAAGTATGGACACTAGTGCCAGCTCCACCTGGAAAGAATATCACAGGCACTAGATGGATCTATAGAAATAAGATGGATGAAATTGGAAACATCATCAGAAACAAGGCCAAGTTGGTGGCACAGGGGTATACTCAGACTGAAGGAATTGATTATGATGAAACATTTGCTCCTGTTGCAAGACTTGAAGCCATCAGAATCTTCCTGGCTTATGCTGCTTATATGAACTTCACTGTGTATCAGATGGATGTTAAGAGTGCATTCCTCAATTGAGATTTGGCTAAGGAAGTGTATGTTGAACAACCTGAAGGATTTGAGAACAGCGAGTTTCCCAATCATGTGTACAGATTACACAAAGCCATGTATGGGCTGAAACAAGCTACAAGAGCATGGTATGATACTCTTTCTAATTTCTTAACTGAAAACAAATTTGTCAGGGGTTCTATTTATAAAACACTCTTTACCTTCAAGGATAAGAGTGATTTCATCATTGTGTAGATTTATGTGGATGATATCATCTTTAGATCAACAAATGTTAATCTTAGTAAACGATTTGCTAAATTAATGACCAAGAAATATGAGATGAGTATGATGGGTGAATTAACTTACTTTTTTGGTTTTCAAATTAAACAATGTCCTAAGGGAATTTCAATTTGTCAAGAAAAGTATGTTAAAGATTTACTTAAAAAATATGACTTAGCTGATTGTGCATCAGTGAAATGCCCCATGTTTCCACCCAACAACTTGGGTCCTGATGAGTCAGGGGTCTCTGTTAACGAGACTTTATATAGAGGCATGATTGGGTCACTCATGTATCTGACAGCTAGTCGTCCTGATATCTAATTCTCCACATGTCTCTGTGCAAGGTACCAAGCTAACCCAAAACAATCCCATCTAGTGGTTGTTAAGAAAATTTTCAGGTATCTCAAAGGAACACCCTCCCTAGGTCTATGGTATCCCAAGGAATCAGGCTTTGATCTTAAGGCCTATTCAGATTCAGACTATGCTGGATGCTGTATTGATAGGAAAAGCACCTCAGGCGGCTGTCAAATCCTAGGAGGAAAATTGGTTGGATGGAGTTCCAAGAAGCAAAACTCTGTGGCCATGTCTTTAGCTGAAGCAGAATATGTCGCTGCAGCCAGCTGTTGTGCCCAGGTGCTCTGGATGAAAAGTCAATTGGCTGACTATGAAATTTTATATGAGAAAGTGCCAATCTTTTGTGACAACACCAGTGCCATTGCCATCTCCAACAACCCTGTTCTTCACTCTCGTACCAAACACATTGATATCAGGTATCATTTTATCAGGGATCACATAATGAAGGGAGATATTGAGCTGCACTTTGTTCCCACAGAGCTGCAACTAGCTGATATTTTCACAAAGCCTTTGGCTGAACCTTCGTTCAACAGGCTAGTTGCTGAGCTAGGGATGCTCAATATCTCAAAGCCTGTGGCTTGATAATAAATGTGTTCATTAAATTATTGATTCTATATTAAATGTTTTTCACATGAAACTAGGTAGTTACTTTCCAAGTAAATGCAAAAAAACATTCTCAATATTTAATCATTTATTTTTCGAATAACGAGGAGACAAATAAGTTTTGAAAGGTCAAGGGACCCACATGAGCAGTCATTTTCCCACTTTGCATTAAATGCGGTTGAATAACTGTTTTAATATTTGAATATATATATATATTGTCTCTCGTCTCTCCTCACCTACCACTATTCTCATTTCATAAATCTATTTCTCTCTCTAAACCCATCCTCCATTTTCATTCTTCTTCGACCTTGAATCCATGGCTTTTCCCGTTCCTAAGGCAGGAAACGTTAACTTTGAACTCAACGAAAACATCCTTGCATCAAACAACTCCATTGGATGGATCAAGGCTCCAAATGACTCCTACTCAGATCTGGTTAACTTCATGCTAAATTGTGATGTAAGTGAAGCATTCACAAAATCCCCAACCACCTTCTACCAAGAATACCTTAGGGAATTCTAGTACTCTGCTGAAGTAGTTGATGACACAATAACCTGTAGCCTCTCTTGCAACGAACACCCATTTGCCTTCCCACTCAAAGATTTCTCTAGTGTGGCTGGGTTAAAACATGGTGATGAATGCCTAAAGGTGGTTGACAAAAAGGCTGTTAAGGATGCCCTGGTGATAGGTGTGTAAACACCCATCCTTTTTACCACTTAACTACAATAATAACCGAGCCAAAACGTGTATTTTATGTCATAAATGTCGGAATTATGCGTGGTTTGTGTTTTTGATGTGATTTAGGACGAAAATGTGAAAAGGAGAGAAAACACGGGCATTCACGGGCTTTTATCGAAGAAAAAGACAAAAGAAAAAGTCAAGAAATCAAGAGTGCAAAAAGAACGGAAGTCCAAGACCAATTCTGAAGATTTATCAAAGAAAAAGTCAAAAGACGGAAGTTTACTAAAAGCCAAAGAACTCAAGTCTAATTTATTGAAGAAATTACAAGACGAGAGTAGAAATCCCGAGACAAAGTCGTTAAAGTCAAAGAATTAAGAAGATTAAGGACTTAATGACAATTAAAGAAAGAAGAAAGAGGGGAGGAAACTTCCTCTAAGCACCTCCCTAATCCTCCTATAAATAGACCTCAGTTCAATTCATTTCATTTTGTTGGCTAAGTGTGACAATTAGTCTTCCACCCTTTTAATTACTTGTTCTTTAAATTCATGTCAATTTAAATACATTGTCTTGCACCTTAAATTCATTTAATTTCAAGTAAGTTTCTTTTTAATTATTGTTAAACTTTACTTTTATTTTTAATCTCTTATCTTCCTTTCTTGTTTAATCTTTAATCTTTATGTTTATTGTTCATGTTCATGTTATTGAGTTTTTATTGATTTAATCAAGTGGGTTTTGATTTAGTTGGTGTTTGATTGTTAGTTTTATTGATTTGGGTTGTTTGTTTATGATTAGTAGATGTTTATTGATTAGTCTTGCTTAATCTTTTGGTTCGATTTGATTAGATTAGATTAGATTCGTGTTTCTTTTTGTTTCCGTGTTCTTCGTTCTTTCTGTTTTCCCCAGGTATTCCGAATCAAGGAAAAGCAGTTTATTCCGGATAAAGGTGGTGTTGTGAGTATTCCGAATAAAGAACTTATTCCGGATAAGTGACATATTCCAGATCAGTTTGTTATTCTGGACCAGCAACATATTCCAAACCAAGCCCATATTCCGAATCAACTTGAGTATTCCGGATAAACACAATATTCCAGATCAGTGGATATTCCGAACCAAGAAGATATTCCGGATCAAGGGTAGTTCATTCCGAATAAGCAGTATTCCGAATCAAGGGAGTTCATTCGGAACATTCCGAATCAAAGGTTGTTCATCCGGAATATTCAACATTCCGGATCAAGGGGTATTCATTCGGAACATTACGAATGAAGGTCTGAGCTTTTATTCCGGATCAACCAAACTTATTCCGGATCAACAATTATTCCGGGTAAGTGAGTTATTCTGGATAAAGGATTTATTCCGGATCAAGGTTTTTGTCAAGTTATTCCGAACGAAGAAGAATTATTCCGGGTGAAGGTGACATTCCGAACGAGTAATTATTCCGAGTGAGGTATTTTTAGTTTATTTTAAGTTTATGTTTTTTAAGTTTGAATTTTTAAGCTTTACTTTTCCCGCCTTTTTAATTAGTCGCACTTTAAGTTTACTTGCCTTAGATTTATTTCAAGCCTTGCCTTAGTTTAAGTTTTAGTTGCGTTTTAAGATTGGCTTTAGGATAGTTTTAAGTTTGCGTTATTTATTTTTAGTGCCATTTACTTTTAGTCTCGCTTTAAATTCTTGTCATTTATTTTAAATTAAGTTTAGATTTAGATTTACTTTTAAGTCTCGCACTTTTAATTTTACTACAACGACACAACTATTGTTTCCACCAAAAGACAGCTGAGTCGCACTTAAACCAGTTATCAATTCGATTAGACCACTACAACGAACAATCTAATTTTATACTAGGTAAAAGCCAAGTATTAAATGGCGCCGCTGCCAGCTCTTTTCGTAAAGATTAACGGTTTTCTGTGAGAGACGCGTTGCTTTTTGGGATCCGTTCATTTGTGAGCGTTATTTTTCTTGCTTAAAATTTTTTAAAAAATCCATAAAAATTAAAAATTGTTAAAAATCTATAAAAATTAAAAATTTTCAAAAATTCAAAAAGATTATATTTTCTTTATAGTGTATATATATTCTCTTTGTGTTTGGTATCTTTTCTTTTGCCTTTGTAGGTGTATGCGTACTAGATCTTCAACTTATCAAGAGCCTGAGACTCGTGACGATTTAGCTATGGCAGGTGTGAACAACAACAATAATCCACCGCACCTCAACAATAACAACAACAATGTTCTTCCACAGCCCGATCTTCGGACAATGGAGGAGCTTTGTCAACCTACCATGTTTGGACGAGGAGGACCGATTGCGCCGATGCAAATCACGGCTCCGGAGTTTTCGTTGAAGCATCACATGATACAACAAGTGAAAACTAATCCATTCCGTGGATTGCCTGATGATGATGCCAACAAACACCTCGACAAATTCATTACTATTACTCAAAGCATGAAGTTGCCCAGTGCTACTATGGATATTCTTCGCCTTCAACTCTTTCCACATACTTTATCACACCACGCCGAGAAATGGTTTGATCGTCTCCCGAAGAATTCCATTCTTACTTGGGATGACATGACTCAACGCTTTTTGTCGCGCTACTTTCCACCATCCATGGTCACGAACCTTCGCAATCAAATCAGCGGTTTCATGCAAGAACCCGATGAATCTCTCTTTGATGCTTGGGGAAGATATAATGTTTTGATCGATCGTTGTCCAAACCACAACATGCTCCCTGTGACCTTAATTGATACTTTCTACAACGATTTGACTTTTCGTGATCGTGATACGATTAATGCAGCCGCCGGTGGCACATTTATGAAAAGGAGACCCGAGGAGTGTTTAGAGCTTATTGAAAACATGACTACTCATCACAAAAACTGGGATTCCTCCGCTTCTTAAAGGAACAACCCGAGAGTCAATGTTTCTTCTACTTCCGCAAACCCCGATATGACCGAATTCACCCGCATGATGGCCGAAATGAACAAAAATATCTTGCTCATCGCTTCAAACCAACAACAAGTTAAAGCGATAGCCAATCCTTGTGAGACATGCGGTGGTCCTCACTCATACACTGATTGTCCTTCTACTCAAGGCAATCCGGAAAACGTGTATGCGGCTTATGGTAATTATTCACCGGAAACTTACCAAGCCCGACCTCAAGGGGATATAAATTTGCTAAGTTACCGGTTAAACAACTATCTTTCACCCGGTTTTTCTCCTCAAAACCAAAACCCCAACAACAATTACACTAGAAGCAACCAAATCCCATCTCGAGCTTCTAATCCTTATCACCCACCCGCTCAACAAGCCCCACCCATTAATCAAGATGTTGAAGCTTTAATGAGAACCCAAGGAGAGCAAATTAAGAATCTGTAGAGCCAAATTATCAATTTGAAAGGGGATATCACCAAGCAAGGGAATGACATTAGATCCGAACTTCGAAATGATATACAATCCTCCTTCAGCAATCAAACAAATGATTTGAAGAATATACTGGCTAGTTTCTTACCAACCACTCAACCCTCTACTTCGGGCTCTCTACCTTCAAACACCGTCACCAACCCGAGAGCGAATGTGAGTGCTATTACTACCCGTAGTGGAGTTACTTTAGTAGGACCATCTATCCCACCCACAGTTACACCATCTACACCCCCTCCACCACCATTTATCCCTACTACTCCCACACCTAGTATTAGTTCACCATTACCGTCTCCACCTCGTAGTGAAGAAGTACCCAAGACGAATCCTCCACCAACCCCACCATCCACCTTTAAACCTTCAACATCTCAACCTTTACCTGCTACACCTACACCTTCCACCTATAAACCCAATATTCCTTATCCATCTCGCTTAGACAAGGCCAAACTGCACACCAAGGATGACATTCAAGTGTTAAACTATTTGAAGAAAGTTTCGGAAATGACAGTCACTTTTAGCCTTGTTGAAGCTCTAGCACAAATGCCTAAATTTGTTAAGATGTTTAAGGAATTCCTTAGCAAGAAGGAGAAGATGGCCGAGTTTGTTAATACTCGATTGAATGAAAATTGTTCTGCCGTCCTTCTTAAAGAACTTCCGGAGAAACTTGGAGATCCCAGTCGTTTTGTGCTACCTTGTACTTTTAACCAAACCGACAAATTTACTGCCTTAGCCGATCTCGGGGCAAGTATTAATTTGATGCCTTTAAGTGTTTGGAAAAAGTTATCATTGCCCGACCATACACCCACCAAAATGACTCTTGAGCTAGCCAATCGCACTCTCGCTTACCCCGTTGGTATTGCCAAAATGTGTTCATTAAATTTGGCACATTCACTTTTCCGGTCGACTTTGTCGTTGTTGATTATGAAATGGATCCTCGTATTTCGTTAATACTTGGACGCCCATTTTTGAGAACCGGTAGAGCTTTAATAGATGTGGATAAATGTGAGCTCATCTTATGAGTCGGGGATGATGCACAAGTTTTTGAAATGGGGAAGCTTACAAGCAAATCCTATGGAAGAGAATCAGCGAATATGATTAATGTGCTTGATGATTTTGTCATCTACAACAATCCTCTATTCGATTCTTGCAATGATAATCCACTGTTTCAAGATGATGTGGATGATTCTCTCTCCAACTTGGAACCTTCACCCATATATGATTCTCCACCGATCTATGATGTTTATGATGATGATTCTAGCTCCGATGGGGATGATTATGATGATTTTACTTCCGAGTATCCCGACATGCCCACTTATGATGATTTTGATGAGGCCGATACTCTTTCGAGTGATTCTTCTCATGATGAAGATCCTCCGCCATCTATGCTTGATCCTATTTTGGATGACTACTCATTTGAGGAAGACTTCTCTACTTTTCTCAATACATACTTCCCTCATGAGAGTGGTGCTCCTCCTGTAGACTTTGATGATTATGGTCTTGATCCTACTTCGGATTTGAAGAAAATTCTTTCAAAGGAGAAGCACCCGGACGACACCAACATCCGCAGCACGTATGTGTTGACACCTCTTTGTCCACCTTCTGAGGACGAGGTTGTGCATTTTCTTAGCGGATCATCTTCAAATTCTGCTGAGCCCGAGTGCTATTTTCCACTAAAGGAAAAGGTGTTCGACCCCGGTATTGATATTTTTAAGCCATCTCAGTATCCCTCTGATGAAATAAAAAGAAAGATTTTTGGAACTACTGAAGATATGCTTGCACCTCACCATACTTGCTTCCACCGTGCTCTATCTTTGCTTAAGGGAACCTTGCCTACTCTTCTTTGGCTTGCCTTGTTCGCCTTAAGCTTGTGTTATTTGATGGACGAAAACTATGTATTTGATCCCGGTGGATGTGTTTCATGCTTCTTCCTATGCTAATCAAGGTCGAGTCAGGCTCACGACTCGGTGAACAAAAATCAAACGCTTCTTGGTAGGCAACCCAAGTATCTATCGTTTAGCTATCTTTATCCTAAGTGTAGGGAGACCCGTTGGTGTTAGCTATTTCCTCTCTTCTCATATTCAGGGATTCGCGCTTCAAAGATCCACTCTTGATGATTTTTGACGACCCGTGATTCCGTGTTTCCGTCTTCCCGGTTCTATCCTAAACTCTTTTTGATTCACTATTTTATATTTCTCAATATTAAAATAGGAATCTTGTTAGTTGTCTTTTCCTTAGCGAGACTTAAACAAAGTGCACAATGTCCTAAGTGTAGGGGAGTTTACTCCCACATGCTTAAACATTAAGGACAATGTTTATATTAAGTGTAGGGGGACTTCTATCGAAGTTAAGTGGCCTTTTCCTTGTATTTGTTCTCATTTTAACTGGAAAATCAATTTTTCTACATTTTTCAAAATTTTTGATCTATTTTGGCCTATTATTTTTCCCTTTGTATAGTTATTTTCTTTCTTTACTAGAATAAGTTTTAATAAAGTGGTTTTAGTTTTCAAACGTTGTGAATTTTTTGACTCAACCCGAGTTTACTTATCTAAGTTTACTCTAGCTAGTATCCTTAACATGTTTAAGTCAAGTTTTGCTAGGATTTTATATAGGGAGCTTTAAAACGCGAAAGTCTTAACTCTCACAGGTTAAGAAAAAGAACTTTTCGCAAGTTCCTATAATTGATCCTAGAGAGTTGTTTATCAAGGGAACTTTAAAATGCGATTTCTAAACTTGAAAGAGTCTAAGAATTTGAAAGATCCTATAGATTACTCGAAAACCCAAAACTTTGATTTAATAGGCTAAGCGTCCACGAGTCTCATTCCTTGAGATTTTAAATTGTGGAGAACGAGAGATGATAGAGTCAATTATAAAATTGGTATCCTTTCGTGAATTTATGTGAGTTAATTATAAGCCTATTCTCCCATCGCTTGCTAATAAATTTACCTGCAATGAATAAGGTTTTACGATTTGAAAATTTACTTAGCTTCTAGCCCAAGATCGTTTAAAAGTTGCTCGGTATGGATTAGAGTTCATAGCCAAGGCATAACTTATTGAAGTGGGATGCGAAGATTAGCGAGTCCAAAAAGGTCCTAACAAGACATGAGGGATACGTTTTGTTGCTAAAGATCCAAAAGTGATGTGAAGAATCATTTATCAAAGATCAATATGAAGGATCGAGACACACGACGAAAAGCAAATACTCCCGTAAAGATCATGGAGAATTCTATCCAAAAAGGCCCTAACAAGGTATGAGGATAAATAGATCCAAGTCCAAAAAGGAGGCCGGTAGTTGTATATCAAAGTCCAAAATAAAGATTGGAGAAAAATGAAGAAGTCGTGGTCCAAATATGAAGAATCTCTCAAAACTTCAAGTGAAGAAATTCCTATTATGAAGAGAAGACCATTATTTCATGAACGTCTCTCAAGGTTTAAAGTATGAAGTCGCTGCCAAATATCGGTCCGAGAAAGGTCTCAAATCGTGAAGCGAGTTATGCCAAGATATGAACTTTTTGAGGTCCCGAGAAGCAGTTTTAAAAGATTTTGTCCTTTAGCTAACTATTGATTAAATCGTCCCACTTCATTTTCAGCCTAAATAACTATCGAAATAAGTCAACAATGCATCCTCGTGATCATTCAAGACAATAATAAAATATAAGAGATACACCTAGGAATAAGGAAGTCTAAGTAAATAATTGGCCCACATGAGTTCGTGTTAGTTTGCTAACTTATAATAACAATGATCTCATTTTTAAGCTTAGTTTGGAGAAAGTGAAAACTTGAGGATGATGATCATTCATGACATTTTCAAAACCCTAAGGTATGTTTTTGATTTCTTTATTTACTTTCTTCCTTTGAATGTTTATAATTTTCTATCTCTTTAATAAAGGCCAATATAGATTGATTATGATGGAAAATATAAATCGTGCTTTGTAACTAATGCATTGCATGAGGACATTGCAATGGTCAAGTGTAGGGGATTTGATAGGTGTGTAAACACCCATCCTTTTTAACACTTAACTACAATAATAACCGAGCCAAAACGTGTATTTTATGTCATAAATGTCGGAATTATGTGGTTTGTGTTTTTGTTGTGATTTAGGACGAAAATGTGAAAAGAGGATAAAACACGGGCATTCACGGGCTTTTATCGAAGAAAAAGACAAAAGACAAAGTCAAGAAATCAAGAGTGCAAAAAGAACGGAAGTCCAAGACCAATTCTGAAGATTTATCAAAGAAAAAGTCAAAAGACGGAAGTTGACTAAAAGCCGAAGAACTCAAGTCTAATTTATTGAAGAAATTACAAGACGAGAGTAGAAATCCCGAGACAAAGTCGTTAAAGTCAAAGAATTAAGAAGATTAAGGACTTAATGACAATTAAAGAAAGAAGAAAGAGGGGAGGAAGCTTCCTCTAAGCACCTCCCTAATCCTCCTATAAATAGACCTTAGTTCATTTCATTTCATTTTGTTGGCTAAGTGTGACAATTAGTCTTCCACCCTTTTAATTACTTGTTCTTTAAATTCATGTCAATTTAAATACATTGTCTTGCACCTTAAATTCATTTAATTTCAAGTAAGTTTCTTTTTAATTATTGTTAAACTTTACCTTTATTGTTAATCTCTTATCTTCCTTTCTTGTTTAATCTTTAATCTTTATGTTTATTGCTCATGTTCATGTTATTGAGTTTTTATTGATTTAATCAAGTGGGTTTTGATTTAGTTGGTGTTTGATTGTTAGTTTTATTGATTTGGATTGTTTGTTTATGATTAGTAGATGTTTATTGATTAGTCTTGCTTAATCTTTTGGTTTGATTTGATTAGATTAGATTAGATTCGTGTTTCTTTTTGTCTCCGTGTTCTTCGTTCTTTCTGTTTTCCCCAGGTATTCCGAATCAAGGCAAAGCAGTTTATTCCGGATAAAGGTGGTGTTGTGAGTATTCCGAATAAAGAACTTATTCCGGATAAGTGACATATTCCAGATCAGTTTGTTATTCCAGACCAGCAACATTTTCCGAACAAAGCCCATATTCCGAATCAACTTGAGTATTCCGGATAAACACAATATTCTAGATCAATGGATATTCCGAACCAAGAAGATATTCCGGATCAAGGGTAGTTCATTCGGAATAAGCAGTATTTCGAATCAAGGGAGTTCATTCGGAACATTCCGAATCAAAGGTTGTTCATCCGGAATATTCAACATTCCGGATCAAGGGGTATTCATTCGGAACATTCCGAATGAAGGTCTGAGCTTTTATTCCGGATCAACCAAACTTATTCCGGATCAACAATTATTCCGGGTAAGTGAATTATTCCGGATAAAGGATTTATTCCGGATCAAGGTTTTTGTCAAGTTATTCCGAACGAAGAAGAATTATTCTGGGTGAAGGTGACATTCCGAACGAGTAGTTATTCCAAGTGAGGTATTTTTAGTTTATTTTAAGTTTATGTTTTTTAAGTTTGAAATTTTAAGCTTTACTTTTCCCGCCTTTTTAATTAGTCGCACTTTAAGTTTACTTGCCTTAGATTTATTTTAAGCCTTGCCTTAGTTTAAGTTTTAGTTGCGTTTTAAGATTGCCTTTAGGATAGTTTTAAGTTTGCGTTATTTATTTTTAGTGCCATTTACTTTTAGTCTCGCTTTAAATTCTTGTCATTTATTTTAAATTAAGTTTAGATTTAGATTTACTTTTAAGTCTCGCACTTTTAATTTTACTACAACGACACAACTATTGTTTCCACCATAAGACAGCTGAGTCGCACTTAAACCAGTTATCAATTCGATTAGACCACCACAACGAACAATTTAATTTTTAAACTTAGTAAAAGCCGAAGTATTACCTGGCCACACTTAAACCCTTCCATGATGTAAACCCTGCTCTTACACCCGCTGAGGTCCTTTCGAAGTCTCCTCTGAAGATCAAGTACTTTACACCTATGTGGCGTGTCCTCTTCACCCACATAGTCAAATCCCTGGGAGGAATGCAGGGATCCCAAGATCAGATGTCCTTCAACCACCAATCTATAGCTTATGGGCTGATCTAGGGAGCTGATGTTGATGTAGGAAGTATTCTCTTCTCCAATATAGTTGAACAGCTGAAAGGAAGAAACCAAGTCAGGGAAAAGAATATTTGCTATGTTCGCTTTCTATCGCTGATCTTTGAAAGCCTGTTGGGGGACAACTATCATAACTCTGGTCTCACTTCTCTGAAACCCTATCGCATCACAGGTGCCATCTACAAAGAAATTGGTGCTGAAGATGTCCCTGTCACATCCCACATGATGAACGTTGCTAACAAACAACCCTCAGCTGGGAAGTCCTTGCTCCCTTCTTCTGAGAAGGTGATTACCTCTGGTGTGTCTGGCAAGTGTAAGTCTTTGACCTCTGGGCAGCACACCACGACGTCCAAGGCTTCATCTGGCCAACAGCCTAAGAAGAAGAAAAACCCATCTTCTTCCCACACCAAATCTGTTGCTAAGGCCAAGGGAAAGAAGACTGTGAACCTAGACGCCTCCTCTGTTCCAGATAGTCATGTGGAATCAGAGACTTCGGCTGACCAACAACAAGGGTCTAGCGTCTCGATGTCAGCCGAGACAACAGGGAACCAGCCAAATCCTGCTGATATCACACAGGTAATCAGTGTAAATTTTTAGAGGTCCACAAGTAGCCACTCTCAAATGTCTATAGGTGAGAGTGGTGAAGTTAGGGTAATCCTCGACCCATAGAAGTCTGTCTATGCACTTAGAACTCTTTAAGACTTCTGTACACCCTGTCTATGCACCAGGGAATGATTCATTTGTGTTTATAAAGCACCCCGATGACCCTGCGCCCTCTAGACAATATTCAGGCTAACAACAACCTGATTACACATATGTCTCAACTTTGATCAGCTGTACCTCACACAGCCTCTTAGTTCCCTCAGAAAAAGAATCCCAAAAGTTTTACTTTTAGGGGAGCTAAATAATCATCCTCAGCTCTTCTAGGGACAACGTACTAAGACGATCATTAACCCATAAATTTTTCACCTTAAAAGAATCCCAAAGGATTTATCCTTTTCAGAGGGAGCTGAATCATCACCCTCAGCTTTCCTAGGGACAGCGTAACAGGCGACCTTCACCCACATATGTTTCACTATTAAAAGAGTCCCAAAAGTTTCTTAACCTTTTGGGGGGGCTGAATAATCACCCTCAGCCTTCCTAGGGGCAGCGAATGGCGATCCTTAACAACATATGTTTCACAATCAAAAGAGTCCCAAAGGTTTTAACCTTTTTGGGGGCTGAATAATGACACTCAGCTTTCCTAGGGGCAGCGAATGGCGATCATTAACCATATATTTTTCACTCTTAAAAGAATCCCAAGGATTTATCCTTTGGAGTGGCTGAGTAATCACCCTCAGCCTCTTTGGGACAGCGAAATGGCGACCATTCTCCTTACTTCTTTCCCTGTTACTAATTATAACAACTTGCAGGCTGAAATTGTACAACCAACCACTGAATCCCAGGCACAACAAGACAAAGAGGCTGATACTATTATTCAGGATCAACCAAATGACGACGAGCCCCTGCTTGATATTGAAGAAGAGGTGCTGTCACTAGTTGATGATGTCTCTGATCCTGAATCAATGCCTGAGGATTAACTCCCTGAGGGGATGTTTGAGGAGGAGGATGAAGAAGAAGAAGATGATCAACAATCTGTCTCTCCTCCCAAGGAAATAGCTGTGTCCACTCCAGCTGATAATAATACTCCTCCTCCCAAGGAAGCTGTTGTCACTCCCACCTCTGCTACCTCCACAACAACAGTCTTCCACCGCCCTGCTTATGATCCAACTGCTGAATTTCTCATGTTTGATCATCCTGCCTAAACCAACTTTGATCTCTTGCCAAGGGGGGATGATTATGCTCAACAAAGCCTGAACATCCATAATCTTCAGCCTGTTCATCATCAATCTGATATTGAACGCCTATCAAGAAAGCTGGATGTTATCAAGTCTGAAATGCATAACTTCACAGTCACATTTCCAGGGATCATCAAAAAGGCAGTCACTGAAGCAGTCACTGAACCCATCAAGGATGGTGCAAGAAGAGGTGTAGGACAAGGACTTAGTCATTTATCCACAAGAATCTAGGATGTCATTGACAAAGAGGTCCCTGCTTTATTTCATGACCATGAGTTAACAATGCACAGATAGTTTAAAGCTGTTCGAAACAGGCAATATCGTCATCCAAACTTCATCATTAATCGTATTCAGGGAAATACAAATGGAAACTACAACCTTCTGCTGAAGATTGCCAGAGCTTCAAGGACAAGGCAAAGTGCTATGGCTGCCTCTGTTGAACAAATTGCAAGACACTTCCAAACACGTTCATCCAAACGTCTGAGGAGACAGGATGAACGTGAGGGGGAGAAGGAAAAGGTACTTAATCTTGAATCTGCTAAACAGGGCTCAACATCCGCTGACAACACCATTTCTTCACCTGTCCCCCTCCAAGTCATCACACCTGTTATCATACCTGACGATGAGGATAACACTCAGGGGGAGCAACAGAATAAAGATGGAGTTGATTCATCAAAGTCCCTGACTTTGGTTAACACCAGCGAGTCTGGGGATGACGGTGAACTAGCTGCCAAGAAGCTAAAGTTCACTTTTAGCTCCCTTCCCAAAGCAATACAATCTCAAGCTCAGACAGCGTTTATCAAAAGAGCTGAGGTTTTGAAAAACATAAGTATGGAATCCTCTGTCTCGAAGAAAGGAAAGGAGATAGTTTTGGTTGACATATACACCAAACTAAAGAAGACAGCTGTGATGCTAGAGACAGGAGGATCCACCACAGACCTTTCCCAATTTTCAACCTTCACACCTTCCAATGAGAATCCCTTAACACCTGAAGAAATAGAGAAACATGCTGAGGAGTTCGAGAGATTAAATGAAATCAAGAATGCCAAGGAACTGAATGAGGCAACTCTGAGGAAGATGACTCCACCTGAAAGGGAGAAGCAGAGACAAAGGTTGAGGGAAATGGAAGCTAAACGCGCAGAGGCACTAAGAAAAGTTAAAGCTGATTATGATGCCTGCGTTAACAACAGGTATGCACCTGGCAAGATAACCAAGTTCAAATACACAATTCACAAATCCACCAACACACCACATATGATCTTGTGGAGAGACAACCAACAGCGAAACATGAATGTATTTGAAGACTTCAGGCTAAAGAAACTTGGGTTATCTGAATGGTTTGAACTTGAAGCCTTAGCTGCCAAAAGAACTGGTCAGGCAAATTTTCTTCTGCTTAAAACTCTTAAGGCTAAGTTTACCTGGATCAAAGAAACGGCTGCCAAACTCAAAATAGATCCCCCACCACAGCTTTTTGAACAAGAACCCCCAAAGACTGGCAAGAAAAGAAGAAGAGTTTCTCAACTTGTTAAGGAAACTTTTGTCACAGATGATGTTCAAGTGGATGGAATACATAGGGATTTGATCCTACCAAATGGTATCGTTGGCCCTGTTGATGGTCAGACCTACACAGAGCCTGAAAGAGGAATGGCATTCATGAACAGAGCTTGCCAGTATGCATTTCAAAGAGAAGATGAGCTTGGATTAGCATCAACAATTCAGTTGCTTTGTCTCAAGAAGGGACTCAAGATTAACATACAGTATTCCAAAGTGTTTGCAAAAGCTTTGCAGGCAGAATTGGATACTAGATCAGACATAGCTGAAGCTGAAGAAAAGATCAAAAATGATGACTATTGAAGAAATTCACAACTCAATTTTACCTTCACATTTTATTTCACTTTTGTAATGTACTTGTAATTTTTCTTTAAGTATGAATAAAATCATGAGGTATGTTTGTTTAGATCTGTTATGAGTAAGACGAAGCTGTTAACTCACTTACCTTAACTTAGATAGATCTAGCTATATTTATGTTTAAATAGGGGGAGATTGTTGGGAATCTAAGTTTGTTAGATTCCCTGATCATAGATTTAAACACAAAGTAAGCTGTTAGATAGTCACTTACCTGTGCCTAGGAGACAGGCAAGTATCGCAAGACTCACAGAGATCCAATTCTCTGTGAGCAACCTCAAAGGAGGCCATGTCAGAGACATTGTCAAGGAAGTCAACTTGAAGACATACTCATTGGCTGTGATGGATAACAGCCAAGATGTATCAAGGACTCTAAGGGGTTGAGGGTTAACAGGGGTGGCAATACCCTGTTAACACTCAGCACACTTTGGACATGCCATTTGTGTGTTCGAGACAATGAAGAAAAAGGAAACTGTTTCAAGATCTATTTCCTTAAAGCATAATGGCAGACTACCAAGAATAGAAGAGCATCATGTGACTGATGTCTGAAAAGTGAATGTCTTGTGTAGTCACCATCAAGTACTATTTAGGTCAACCTCGTATCACTATAAATAGGATGTGTATCCCTGCATTAATGCTCAACACTTTGAGAATATTCATAACATTAATGCTTAGAACTTATTGAATCAAACAACTGCGACTGTATTCATAAGTTAGGGTTTATAGTTGTTCAAAGTGTGCACGACACATTGTCATCAAATGGTGTTATCCATAACACTTGTAATTCTTTATTATACAATAATAAGATTACGTTTGAAAAGTAATAACTTGTGTTGATTAGTTAAGTTTAGTGTTTCTAGCATTGATTAGGGACTTTCAATATGTTTATCACCTAACATTCTCCTCATTTTTTTCATAAGAAAGACACACATGGGAAAGTTTCTCTCCCTGTTTCTTCTCTCTATGTTTGCCGCCACCCCTAAGCCACAAAAACCACCCAGGATCATCATATTTTAACATGTTTTAACCTAAACTAATCCAAGACCCATCCTTAAAATTCAAAGGTGATTCCATTGATACAAAAATCTTACACATGCATCAAGTTTTCAAGTTCTTGTGATTTTATGGTCGGTAAAAAGTTTTGATCATCATGCATGTGATGATCATGTTAAGATCTTCATGTTTTGATGATAAAAAGTTAAGGTTTTTTATTTTGATTTTTGTTCATGTGACATGCAAGTGTTAAGGTTGATAAGGGTTGATTATAAGATACTAGGTATGGTAGAAAAATGGGTGATTTGTGTTGAAAAAGTGTTTTGGTATGATTTTTAGAGTGGTGGTTTAGAGTAGTAGGTTGAGGCTGATTTTTGGGTATCTTAAGCTTAAATAATTGTTAAACTAATAAGATAGTATAGTATAGATTTTCAATATCTTCGTTTTGATATAAATTAGACCTTCTAACTCAAAACGAGGAGGAAGTTATGATAGTTTGATTATTTGTGTACCGGGAGACGAGTATCGGCACAATCTGAGTTTGTTGTCGATATTTAGATCGAATCTCGTGGAATATAAAATGAGTTTTACAAATGGTCAAGGGATTTTCTCAGGCCGTAAACTTAGCATTTCGAGTTTATTTCAAAGTCAATGGTCGGTCTTGCTAATGGTAAAGGTTAGGTTGGTCAAAATGGTTTCACGAGTCAAGTGTTTAAATATGTCCGGTTTTTACAAGTTTCGAAATGTGTTGAGCAGGTGGTTCTAAAATGCAAATCAATGAATGAAATCTAAACTGAGTCTTACTCAGGTTATGATTGAGTTTTTCACCAAGTTTCATAAAAATCCGAGTTGTCTAAGTATGGGAAATCGGCGAGTACATTTGGTATGTACCGGCAAATTTTATCGAGTATGTAGTTTAATAAAGTGAGCATATAGAAGGGTATTGCAGTACCACATTGATTGTTGTTCTTTCGGGTGTGTCATGGTTTTGTAAGGTTGAGTTTTATGTTATTAAGTACAGTTTATACTTGAGTCAATTATTAATAAAGTGCGCGCCTTATTTGGTAGGTTGCGGCTTTCGCGTTTACCGGGCATCCATATCGTCGGTGATCGTCTTACCTCTACTGTTTCTTCTCAGTTTCAAAGTTCAATGATTCAATTACCTTATGGCTAAGGTGAGTTCATATCCCCTTTTTACTTGCACATTGTTTCTAAACGCGGAGTGATATTTTACATGGTGGAAAACATCCATTTAAAAAACTATATGCTATCCAGAACTCATATGTTATCCAGACTTGTATGCTTTTCAGACAGTTTTCATTGATATTATTGCTTTTAGTCAATAGCTTTAAGTTGTCTCTCTTGACCATGAACCATTAGTTTAGTTGTGTTGCTAAGCGCGATTGTTGTGGTGGATCCATCGGGATTGACAATCCCCGTCCCGATTACCTTGACGTATTTAACATTTGATTTGTTACTTTAGTATTTAGGCTGAATACTCACTAGAGAAAATTACATTGAGTTAAGCTTCGGTTCATGAACTAAATAGAAATAATAATAATTCGGACTATGGTTAATGTACATAGCCATTTCCGCTATTTATTGTTAACAAATGAATGCTTGTGTTCCACATCTTTAATGCTATACCTATGAATATCACTCAACTTTATGTTGACGATTCTACATGTTTAGTCTCAGGTATTTGTGACACCCCGGGTAGGGTCAAAATATGCGGAATTATCAACGGAGATGTCACAAGGGTGGATCGATAGCACATAGTTCATAGAGCATAAGATAAGGAGTTATTCAAATCAGATTACATGATTATTAAACAAATTAATAAAAATTGTCTTTGACATGACATAAGTAGATTGTTCTTTTTCCCCAAATGGACCCCTTGACAATTCCTACGATGCAGATTACATAGATGCTTGTGTCCATGCACATATCTCGTTCTAACTTCATTTCCCTGAGATAAACATGGTTAGAGGGTCAACATAAAGTTGGTGAATTTACATGTTTTAACATTAATTAGTTTGGACATACATTAATCATAGAAGTAACAATGCACAAAGCATTCTTACTAAAAAGTAGATTACATTTGCTATTACTCGAAACAAAAGCTTAACCTTCCATAGTCCTCAACAGATGAGGACGTAGTGTCTTACAAAAAGACACCCAAACCCAGTTCCAACATGGTATACATCTGTTGTCCCGGACAAGGCACAGTGAGCATGACTCACCCAAATGGGGATGGTCAATCCCTAATAGATCTATTTATAACATTCGGGCGATTTACAACAATTTAACAGTTTCTATAACAGTCAATCATAGTCAAGTTTATACAATTCAGTTATGTCCATTTTAAAATAGTTGCATGTTTTCTTCCCCGTAGAGGAAAAGTTTATCAATAGTTTATATGGGAATGTAAACTCACCTGGGAGTTGGCAATAGCTATATAACATGAATATCCAAATAATGCTCACGCCAAAAGTTATGCCTAATCAAATAGTACAGTCTTAATAGATAGTACAAAGAACATATGTGTATGCTTATACAAATTTTTAGTCAGTTCATTTATGCGACAATATTTATCTAAATAACCGTAGTACAAGTACCAACAATATCCATTCAAACTTATCTATATAAGTTTCATAGTTAAGTAAACACAAAAATGTTCCACTTAAAATATTAGTTCACTTTCACAGTTCATGTATTATAATCATTCATTTAAACTTACTATTAAGTTTCATAATTAAGTAAACATAAAAATGTTCTACTTAAAATATTAGTTTACATTCGTAGTTCATGTATTATAATCATCCATTTAAACTTACTATTAAGTTTCATAATTAAGTAAACATAAAAATGTTCTACTTAAAATTTTAGTATTCAATTTATTTTACGGTCATATAATTTTATTTCTTAAAATTATATGAGTTCATGTATTAGTAATACATATCCATATTGTTTATACAATTTATTCATAAAGCAAAATATAAATATTTTATTTTCGAAAAATAAAATATAATATTTTATTTAACTTAAAAGTTCCCATAAAATATTTAACATTTATAAAATAATTTATTAATTACAAGTTTAAGAATTTATACATTAATCCTTATGGTTTAGGTTTTAATTGAGTTTTACTCAATTTAAAATAGAATTAGGGTTAGGGCTTGTTAAAGTTTTGGTACATGGCAAAACTAGTCCCTCCATATTTTAAACAAAGTATAACTTTTGGATTTTTACACATTTGGTACCTAGGGCTTGTTAAAGTTTTGGCTTATGGCAGATTTAGTCCTCCTAGTTATATCTAGGTTTTATAACTTCCCTAAAATGACAAAACAACACCTAGGGCTTCTTTAAGTTTCGGATTAATACAAAAATGGTCCTTAGGGTTATAAAATGACAAAACAACTTTTAGAAACTTCCCAAAATGGTCCCTAGGGTTTATATGCCACAGATGGTATTTATTAAACCCTATACTTTTGGATAATTACATTTTCAGTCCTTGTGTTTACTAATTTATCTAAACAAGTTTCATAAGTGACGGTTTTAGTCCTTAAGTTTCATAAATTGTCATTTTAATCCAAAAGTTTTTATAAGTTACATTTTATTATAAAAACTTTTATTTAAACGTTCAAACATTATATGGTCTCATTAAATGGGTTAAAATATCTAATGAGCCATCTAGTGGGCCTAAATACATTTTTAAATTTACTAACTTGTTAAATGGGCCTTCAACACATTTATTGGGCTTAAATACATTTTAAGTCCATTAATTTATTTAAATGGGTTCAAGTATAATCTTAAGTCCATTAGGTCACTTAGATTTATTAAATGGGCTTATTTGGTCCATTTAAGTCTTGGGCTAATATTGCATGGGCTTAGTTAGTCCATTAATACTACTTTTCATTTTATGTAAGTATTAACCTAGGATTTTCTTATTAGTTTATTATTAGCTTATTCATATTTAGTTTTTAATCTTAATAAAAGAATAAAACTTATAGTTTTTTTTATGTGATGTACCAAATGAGATCTAGATGTGTTACAAGGTTGCATGCAAGTCATAAGCCCTATTATGAGCTTATAACTCACGGCTATAATTAATCATAGCTTATTAAAATGAGTCAAAACTTATTTTAAGGTTGCATGTATTTATAAGTGTCCCCAAAATAAGATCTAGCTATATACAAATCAAGAAATCAAGTCACAAGTCCATACATACATACATATAGCCCATGACTATAATTTTAAATCTTGGTGTTTCCAAGATGAACATTTTAACTAGTTTTATGTCTGGTAAATATTTATAAAAATACAACATGATTATCTAGGTTTCATGCATGTTTCTAAGGTTACCACAATTCCAAGAAAAAAACATATAGCTCACGGCTATATTGTTTTCTCCCAATGTTCCCATAAGATTTATAAGCTTGTTTTATGTTTATCATGTTAAGTTAAACTCTTATCATTAGTTCCATGTTCTATATAAGCATGCATGTACATCTAAAACCCATTTAAGGCTATAAATAACCCACGACCATATATATAAATATATATATATATATATATATATATATATATATATATATATATATATATATATATATATATATACAGGGGTGGGATCTAGAGAAAACTTTGATTTGGAAGAAAACCTAGAAAACAAATTACAGGGTGTGTTTTGCAACAAATCAAAATAGAAGGTAGATAACAGAAATTAAGAAAAGGCGGAGGGGTAAGAACTGTAAATATCAAATTATTAGTCTTATCAACATTAACACACGCACACACATATCGTAACTCTTCTCCATCCACTACTGTTCCGACCACCACCGCGCCAGAGACACCGCCACCATAGAAACGCTGACCACGACTAATGTCCCTGTCATCCACAGTCACGCCTCACCAGGTATTGTTTTATTCTTGTTATAAACCTTTTTTTTCCAAATTTTGAATCAAAGGGTTAAATGATTTATTGATGTTTTTTTTCATTTTTGAAAGTTTATAATCATGTCATCATTGTTTCTACAAGAGAATGGACAAATTTGACCCAAAAAATACACAAAAAACATGTTAAATAAAGTTGCACACCACCTGTTTGTTGAAATGTCGGAATGAGATTTTAACTTCGATGCATCAAATTGCAACATATGTGTTTATTATTGTTGATTTCATTTTCGTATAGAAATATTAATCTCACATGCAAGACTTTTTGTGCTTTTTGTTTTGAAGGTAGTGAAGCAATATTTGCGATTTTCTATTTTATCTAATTGTCGCTGGACATAACTTGGGTATTATGCTTAAGGTAATTTACTGCATCCATTTTAGTTAATGTAGTGCATTCGTTCGAGGTGTGAATACTATTAGATTTAAGGCATATGTAATGTTTGTTAAAAATGAGGTATCCGTTTGGTGTATGAAAACTATTAGATTCAAGACATCTGTTTGCTTAAACTAGTGAATATGTTTGTTGGAATAGAACGAATGTATTTGATTAAAGCATATGTTTATAAAAAGATAGTGTTTGTTTGTTATAGTTAAGATATTTGTTTTTTTAAAGTATGTATCTTTATTGCATACGTTTGTTAAAACATACCTTAGCATACCGTTTAAGGTAATTTGGTGTATATTTGTTAAAAAATGCTAACTCGCAATATGTACCCTCTTTAGGCTCAATGCTGGTCTCAACAGTTAATCCGTGAGAGCCGAGTGGCCGAGAACAGTTGAGAAAAACTGATTCAGCAACAACTTCCGATTATGGATCTTTAAACCGTGAAGCTGACATCAGAATTCGTCTCAAACTAGAGACGACCCTAATGTACGGGTAGTTCATATTAGGATATCTACACTGCCAATGGATCTTCAAACGTAAGTCATTGTTTTATTACATTTTGATATTACTTCTATCGAGGTTATATTATGATCAGTCTGATGTGCTATATGTGTATTTAGGTTGAGGGTAACCAAAATTAAGGAGCCTCTTTAAGCAGGCCAGATGACTGTCCATCCTCCCTCCAAGCTCGATACGACGGAAGGTACTCTACAGGTACAAAAATATTACTTGTTCATTTATCACAAATATTTAAGTAAGTTTGTGTAGGGTTTTTTAGATGCATCTCTGTGTATCGTAATATGGCATCCGTGTGTATCATAATACGGCATCCGTGAGTATCGTAATACGACATCCGTGTGTATCGTGATACGGCATCCACTTGTATCGTAATACGACATCTATTTAAGTTACTAGAGCTCGTGTAGGGTTTAAGATGCATCCGTGTGTATCGTAATACGACATCCGTGTGTATCGTATTATGGCATCCGTGTGTATCGTTATACGGCATCTGTGTGTATTGTAATACGACATCCGTGTGTATCGTAATACGACGTCCACTTGTATCGTATACGGCATCAGTTTGTATTATGATAAGTTGCAATCTATAGGTTCATCTTATTAGTTATGTACTAAGTTTACACATTCAAGGTACATAGCTTTGAAAAATTTCAGATTTGAATCTCATATTATGGAATTTTCAGGCTTTTATCACGACCTTGGAGACATAAAAGAGTAGAATTATGGCAGATCGGATGAAGGTGGAAACATTGCATGTAAGACTTAGGCCTGCTGATGTTAAATTGTTTTCACCCTTGGTATTCTTATCTTTAGGTTCAAATCTATATAAGAACCACAATTTTAATAATGTTGCCGACTTAGTTGATTGGTTTTGGCAAAAGCAATAGAAATCAATACATACATATGTAAAATTTTAGCTAATCATGCAAGTTTACACTCGAACTTTGTTCCTGATGTTGGCACAATGCAACAGATTAGCAAAGTTTTTGTGAAGAAATACTAGTCTAATTTAATGTGTAAAACATTTATAATATATGTAATAGTTTTGAATTCGAATATATTTTTATTCCTAGATTGAATAACCGATTGTTGTAGTAAGTAGCCCAGATATTCTGCTAGACGCGGTCTGACCCGACCACCATATCGACAACCAGGAACACGGTAGGCAACCCAAGAAAACTTTATGCCAAAAGCAGTAGCTCAAATGTAGAACCAAACCAGCGAAACATAACTCTTGAGTGTGAAACATCTTTATAATTCTACTCTTCTTACAATTGAATTTGTATGATCAACTAATTCTAAAGATTTATAATATGACATAAGTGGTTTTTTTGCTGAACTTGCAAGATCTTTTACAGGATGTTATTCCATTTTATTTTCTACTTGATCGAATAAAACGTATCCAATATATTCAAACTAAACCAAAAGTTATGCGGGATGCTGGTATTGTCCTAGCATCTCTGGTTGTATGTGAAGAAAACGTGGAACGCGAGTTATTTATATCAACCTCGTAAGATCGTGTTAGATAGATCTTTAGTTTTTAGTCTTGTTTAACCTCTCTTGACTTTGTTTATATTCTTCAATTTACAGCTATGATCCGGAATGGAAATGACCTTATTTAGTCGCCTTATAGTTTATACATCATCCATAGCAAGGTATGAGTGATGCCCATATTTCATTTGTTGAATATAAGAGTTAAGTGACCACGTGGTATTCGAAAATGCATGATTTCAAAGCATAACCTTGAGGTTTCTTGTTCTACTTCCTCGTCTTTTGACCTATTTATGAATAAAGTACAACTAGATTTTTCATATAAATGCGTTACAATGACCAATTCTAATAATGAGCAAGTCTGACCTAAAAATGACTTTGGCTAAGTACATAAGATGCATTATGCTGAATCAAAAGATGTTGCTGCATTCTTACTTGTATATTTCAATTTCCTTTAAACTTAGGCTTGACCATGGGCAGATTAGGCAGATTAGGGCATATGTTTGTTTAAGTTTAGGGCATATGTTTGTTGGAAAGAGTATCATAATCATGACTGACCATATGAGGATGACATTCTCTTTCTTTCCATTCACAAAGGGTTTTGACATTGTGTTTAAGCCTTATAATGCCACACTTTCTATCAACGTCATATATTTAGTTAAAAGTCCCCATAAAGAAGTTTCTTATTCGAGTGTATTCATGTTCTTCTTCAAAGTTGGAGGTAAGAAATGGGGATGTTATGTTTTCATTTGAATCTTTATCTGAAACATCTGAGGTGAGTTTGCTAAGAACTGGTTTCGTGGATGGTACTTCGACCACAAAATGGATTATTTGTACTAGTTTGCTTGGTTAGAGTTCATATCTAGATTTAAGTGCTCATTTCTTGGTTGGCGTACATAAGTTTTTTTCTAGATAACAACAGAAGTTGCTATATGGTGCTTTTTGTTCGGTTCCACTATTCTCACGTCCTTTTGCTCGTCATACTAGATCTCTTCACAAAAGAACTTGACTTCGAGAAAGAAATGTTCGTGAAGTTCATCATAGGCTTCTTAAAAGCTTTTTGGGACACTGTGTCAGCCTCCCCTATCTCCGTGTTGTCATTCAACTCTAACGGCACCAATGGAAATCAAGGAAATAAGGAAACAAACTCGCTAAAGTTAGAAAAAAACTCAAAACAAGTAGCCAGTCAATATCTTGGTCAAATCTGAATTACTTCCTTACAAATTGGCTTTAATATCTGTTAGTAATTTATATATACTACTGCAAGTGTATTTGGGCTAGTAGTATGTGAAAAACCTAATGTGTATTATTAGGTCATCAATTCAATGTTATTAGGTCATCAATGAGCATTATTGTGTGTATTGACTCCTGTTTGTATTATGTTATAGTAGACTATTGTTTTAGCGGTTAACTTCAATTGTTGACTTTATGAAAGAAGTGCAAGTAAAAGAGAAATGTTGAAGAAGTAAAAGAGAGTTGCTGAACGTTGCTCAAATATTCTGTCTTACGGGGTTCAAACCACATAAGAGGTGTTCAGCAGAGGCTCAAGAAAGCAAGATTGTGACTGTATCTGCACGAAGAGACAAACTGATGAGAAATGTCCAAAGAGATTGCGTTTGGAAGCACATGTGTCAACTTGATACCCACAAATTTATGTTGTATATTATATTGTTAACCACATTCCTTACCCCGAAGACTGTATCATAGGCACCCGTATAAACAGGTTAGGGTATCTATGTGAACAAATTAGGGCGCCCGTGTGAAAAGATTTAAGGCATCCGTTTGTATATTTTACAGTACCATTTGCCTAATAGTTATTTAAGACACTTTGATAATGATTTTTCCGTTGTATCTGGTAACTTGACTACCGCAATACATAATACATCATTTCATACTACTGTTACAACTTAACAGTGAAAAAAATAGTAATAATAAGCCCATATAGTTGACAAATGAATTGATCTATCTACCCCAGCTTGTGGTCACTATCTCCATACCACATGTGTGACAATTACACCAACTTTTGGCAAGAAGATTTAAAGAATCTGTATCTAGGTTTGCATAATGGAGACGATATGTCAGAAATTGTACTTGAAGACGGAAGATTTTCTTCAGTCCATGTTGCAGAATCTTTTCGAATCAATTTCGAGACGTATGATTGTCCATAGAGAATGCGATTGTTGTAACTTTTAGGCCAGACCACGGTAACACAACTGATTCACCAACAAAGAAGCATTCCTAAGATCATATTGTATTTTGTTGCAAAAAGGAAGAAGCTTTCTGATTGTCGCAGTTCCAAACATATACATCAGAATACTCGCTTGCATAAACAATACGTTTCTCATCTGAGATGGACAACGTACAAAACGGATTTCCAACATGTATTTGACCTGAAACATACCATATATTAACTTTACACTTTTGCAGATTACATATGATTTTGATGAGCAATTATAATAATTTTAATAGAACAAATAATAGTTCAACACCAATCAGAAGCACATGCAAACTAGCCTGTTTAGAATATATAAAAATAAAAGAATAACAATATATCTTTGGTTTGAGGATCATAGTAAAGTAAGTTACAAGCACACATATTTCAAGTAAACAAGAACATGTTCTAGTATTTAGCAAAACACTTCAGGCACTGATCATAAGTAAATCATACGCGCTTTAAGATGGTGAAAGTTGGTTAATAGTGGCCTACGACTTAAGAATTGTATGGTGAAACATCCCATTCTATATGCACATGTGATGAGTAATAAGTTATTATAATTTATAAGTTTTTGCAACTTAAGTAAACGACACCGCATTGCAACTTTTTGATAAAAATGATGCATATATATTTTCTTTAAATTAGTGAAACAATATTTTTTGAAAGTCTTATTTCTAGTGTTGAAATTTAGGCACTATTAATTAGTGTAAGACTTTAGCTGAATGGTCATTTGAATTTCAAGTTTCTTTATCCTATTTAACCTCTTATATGTGTTGCTGATGAACCTATCATTAAAAGCTTTCCTAATTTCTTTTATGACCTCTATAAGAGTAAACAATATTTTCTCTACAAGGTAAGCATAAGTTGTTTGAAGTTGTATAAGTCACTGTATTAAAATTTGATTATAGATTATTGTAGGAACTAACCTTTTGCTTTTGCACATTGCTAAATCCACAAGACAATTGTTTATTAGCCTCATTCCATTTGTTTGTCATTGTAGGACATTATCCATCGTAAATGATTTTGGTGCTCCATTAGAGATTTAAAAGCACTTGAACATCATGACGATGCTCGAACTCGTAAGAACAATAATTTCTTTAATCTCAATAGGATTATAACTGTTGCAAGCTTGCAATCTTAAAGTTCCACAACTAAGAGCTGACCTACAATGAAATTGATATAAATGTTACAGGATGAGACATAAAATAACCTTCAAAGTGAATGTAACAATATAAAAGCTTCTATTTTCGCAGAAAGCCATCAAGTGGTTCATATATCCTCTTAAATGTTTTGAAATATAAATATCAACTAATTATTGATATATCAAACTAAGTTCAGTTTGTATAATGTGCCCATCAATGAATTGATTCGCCAAGCTCAAAGACGCTAAGATGAGTACATTAATAAGCAACACGACGACTTCAAGTTAGCCACAAACTGATAAGACGGGGTGCATAAGACCACTTACGTTAACGTGAGATTCTAAAAAAATCAATCAGGAGGCTAATAAACCAACTTTTAAGGCAATTTCCTCTAATTCCTTTGAAATTTCAAAACATTTATTGTCGTGTTTGACCACAAATAAACAAAAAATGAAAGACTACCTTATCAATTATCATGTTGTGGAGTTTAAAAAAATTAGTATTATGACTCCTAAGTTTTTGAAATAATCATAACTAAATAATAAGTAAAAAACAATAGCTAAATGAATAGGAAGACTATAGTCCTCAATAATAGCAGTTGTAGGTTACTTATATAACATTTCATCACAATATAAAATTAGGGGCATCACACTTATAATTTGTTGACACTCTCTATCAAACACCTTGTGTGCTTATTTTAATCATGATTTGTATTTATTTTCTCATCAACTTATTTTTCAGGTGTAAAAATAAACTCTTAATACAACACATTTAGATCAACAGAACAAAAAATCGAACAAATTATTCATAATACAATTATATAAATTGGCGATAACATAAAAAGTTATATAAAAAAATTCTTACTTTCGAACTAAAATAATGAAGTTGATTAGAGAGTGGGATGGTGGTGAATGGTAGTGAACATTGAATGTGAATGGTGATGGTGAACGATGGTGATAAACGTCGGTGATAAACGGCAGTGATAAACGGCGGTGATAACGGTGGCGATGGTGGATATGGAGGTAGAGAGAACTGTGTGTTATTCAAGAAAGAAGATAAGAAAAAATGAAAAAGAAATAGACAATATATACGTTTAAATATAAATTTACAAAACAAACCTTGAATTATTTTTAATGTTGCAGAGTGGTCCCTGTAGTTTTTGTGAAAAAAAGGGGAAGGGGCTTTTGATCCAACGGTTGGGAGAAGGTTTTCTAGGTTTTCTTTTGAGATAAAGTTTTCTATCGATCTCATCTCTCTCTCTCTCTCTCTCTATATATATATATATATATATATATATATATATATATATATATATATATATATATATATATATATATATATATATATATATATATATATATATATATATATATATATATATATATATATATATATATATATATATATATATATATATATATATATATAGGGGGGCTTTCTTGTCAGAACTATAATAAGTGTGAGAACTATCAGAACCATAATAGACCAATCACAATTTAGATAATTAATTTTGCTTTAATTAAATGGACAAAAATACATAAGGGCAATCAAGTAAAAGCATGTTACTCACAATTTATGGAAACTTTCAAATCCCAAATTAATAGGACAATAGCTTTTAAATATAATACCGTGGTATATTTTATGTCAAAATGTGTCGGTATATTTTTTTTTTAATTCGGTCGCATGAGTTTTTCGTAGGTTTTTTTTTGTGTTTAAAAAAAATCTTTTTTAAAAAGAAGTTATCCTAAAAAACATAAATGTTCATGTTTATCAAACAGTAATATTATAAAAATCATCTATCGTTTTTTTTTATGTTTATTCATTTGTGTTTTAAAAATCTTATCTAAAAATAAACATTTATGTGTATATTCGATCTCATGATTTTTTCCCAGGTTTATTTTTTGTTTAAAAAAAAATCTTTTTTAAAAATAAGTTATCCTATAAAACATAAATGTTCATGTTTATCAAACAGTAATATTTTAAAAAACATCTATCGTTTTTTTTATGTTTATTCATTTGTGTTTTAAAAATCTTATCTAAAAATAAATTATCCTATAAAACATCAACATTTATGTGTATAATACGCTATATTTTTCATAAACCCTAAAAAACTATAAGAAAAAAAATAACAATGGTTGAAATTAATGAAGAAGTTGTTGACATGGATGTTACGAACGTAGAACATGTTGCTGTTGATGAAGAAACACTGGAAACTGGTATGTTAATTGGCAACGACGACTTTGCTGGTACTTCAACACCAATTAATGGTTAGTTCCTTTTTTTCCTTTATTTGATTTAATAAACATGAAACTTTAAAAAAAAACAGACATGTTTTTTTTTTTTTTGGTTTTACAAAAAAGTCACGGTATGATTTAATAAAAAGTCACGGTTTTTGTTTTTTTTTTAAATTTATTTTCATAAAGAACATGTATGTTTTTTTAAAAGAAAACGTACAATTTTGTTAGTTATTTATTTTTTTTCTTTTTTTTGCAAACATCCGTGTTTTGCAAGATTTTATGTTTAGTCAAACATACCTTGATGTTCAAAATATACATAGTTTTTTTAATAGGTTAGTGTATGTTTTTTTGAAAAAAGTAATTTACATGTTATGTTTTATACAAACAAGTAAGGTTTTTGTGAAAAATTTTATGTTGTTATGAAAACATCTATGTTTATCTAAAACATATATGTTTTTGTGAAAACATCTATGTTTTTCTGAAAACATTTATGTTTTTTATAAAAAACATAAATGTTTTTAGAAACATAGATGTTTTTATAAAAACATATATGGTTATATAAAAACATAGATGTTTTTATAAAAACATAGATGTTTTTATAAAAACATAGATGTTTTTATAAAAACATAGATGTTTTTATAAAAACATAGATGTTTTTATAAAAACATATCATGTTTTTATAAAAACAACTATGTTTTTTGAAAACATTGATGATTTACATGTATTTTTTTAAGATACAAATGTTATTTATAATAAAGTATATGTTTTGTATTGTTGTAGATGATATTGATGTTGATATATATGATATCGATCCTGAGATGGTTCCAACACCTGGAGGAAGCAAGTATTGGGTTCCTAATGTTCTAGTTGCTGATAAACCTGATATAAAAGATGTATATGATACTTTTGAAGAGGGGTATAAAAAGTACAAAGATTATGCAGCTAAAGCCAGGTTTGGTGTCCGTAAGTCCGGTGTTAAACATTACAAAGGTGAAATAACTCACAAATATCTTTTGTGTAATAAAGCTGGCAAACCAAAAACGAAGGCAGAAGTTAATACACTTATTCAAAATGAGAATGAAATTAATACCGAAGGTGGGAAAAAGAAAAGAAAACGCAAGTCATCATCTTCGCTTACTGATTGCCAAGCGAGGCTTGTGTTGAAACCTATAATAGGGACACAAAAACATAAGGTAAACAAGTTCATTGAGAATCATAATCATCCATTAATGAACAAATCAAACATGGATCTTTCTCGGGCGCGACGACAGTTGGAGTTTGGGGATTATATGTTTATACATCGTGCTTCCTTGACTAATATTGGTCCACAAAAAGCACACCGGCTTAAAGTAGCTCTGTTGGGGGGGTTTGACAAGGTTCGTGGCATGCCTGTTGATTGGAATAATTTCAAACGTAAAATGAATGTTTTTATCGGGGACAGGGATGCGCAAATGTTGGTAGATAAAATGGTAAAAAGAATGGAGCATGTTCCAGAATTTTCCTTTGTTCATCACACGAAAGAAAATAATGTTCTATGCCGTATGTTCTGGGCTGATGAAACTATGAAATGCAACTATGTTGCGTTTGGAGAAATCGTATCGTTTGATGCCACTTTTGAAACGAATAAGTATGTTGAATATTTTTTTAATTTCAATTTCTTTAAGTAACGTTTTTTTTACAATAATGATTAAAACATTTTTGTTTTTTCCAGGTACGATATGATTTTTGTTCCTTTTACTGGAATTGATCACCATCAAAAGTGTGTGACGTTTGGTGCAGCCTTGTTGTCTGATGAAAAAAAGGAATCGTATAAGTGGATGTTAGAATCTTTTTTAAAAGTTCATGGGAAGCAGCCAATTCTAGCAGTTACTGATCAAGATGGTGCGCTAAGAAACGCCATTGTGGAAGTTTTCACAGAGTCTCATCATAGGTTGTGTATGTGGCACATTACACAGAAATTACCAGCAAAGGTAATAATAATAAAACATATATGTTTAGGAAAAAAATGTTACAAGTTGTATATTAGTGCTACATGTATATTAAGATTGTGTAAATATTATTGCAGGTATTGGGTGATGTAGGAGAAGATTCAGATTTTAGAAAGGATTTTCATAAACTTGTATGGAACGTTTATATTTCTCCTCAAATGTTTGATGATCGATGGAATGCGATGATTCTTAAATATCAGCTGTCGGAAAACAAGTGGTTGAATGACATGTTTGCAATTAGAGACAGATGGGTGCCTGGGTACTTTAGCCATGTGCCTTTTTGTGGGTTGATGAAAACAACATCAAGGTCCGAAAGCTCGAACGCGTTCTTCCAGGTTTATTCTAGTCATGGTAACTCTTTGGTACATTTTATGTTGTGTTTTGAATCAGCCATGGAGAAACAAAGGTACACGCAACGTGTACTAGATAATAAAACTGCTGAAAAGACACCTGTAATGGTTACCGACTTGCCAATTGAGAAACATGCATGTTCGGTCTACACGGAATCTATTTTCAGGGATGTTCAAGATGAAATATACAAGGGATTATATGCATGTTCACAAAGGAGTGTTAGAATGGAGGATAATGTTGAGTATTGTGAAATTCAACAAAAGGACAAGCAAAAGAATATTGTTGTAGATGTAACGGTAAGTTAATTATGCCTGTGAACATGTATGTTTTTTAACTATTTTTTATTTTTATAAACTATACGTAATGTCTATATAGAGCTAATTATAATTTATGTTAAACAGGTCACGGTTAATCATTTGGAATCAACAATTAGCTGCTCCTGTGGACATTTTAATAGGCATGGTTTCTTGTGTCGACATGTTTTCTGTGTGTTTAATATACGTGGAATAGACACTATTCCGTTAAACTATGTTAGTCGCCGTTGGCGTAAGAATCCTCTACCTGCTCATTTGAATGACAAACGTCATAGGTACGGTCCATGTATTGAAGAATCAGAAGTTTTATCATCTGAAGTTTATTCTATAATAGAAAGCTGCATAAATCTCATAAGGAATGAATCGGATAAAATGGCCGTATTTATTGGGAAGCTTAAAGAATTAAAGACAGAACTAGAAGCCGATTGTCAGCCCCAGGCAGAACCGCAAAACAAGGATGCACTTTTTGAAGATTTGTTGGGTGTTACAGTTCCTGTTAATGTTAATATTCTAAATCCACCAGAAGTATGTGCTACAAAAGGACATACGAGGATAAAAAGTGCTGCTGAATTAGCTAAAGAAGCGTTGAAGGCTAATTTAAACAGGAAAGTCCCTTTCAAACAACGTACTTGTAGTAACTGTTTAGAAATAGAAGGTCACAACGTACGAGGATGCAAAAAACCATGTGGTAACTGTGGAAAAAAAGGACATAAAAGATTGGGATGTAGAAATCCACCCCTAAATAAAAAAAGCAAGAAAGTTGTTGAAGAAGAGGAAAATCAATCAGAAGAAGAAGATTTTATCGAGAAGGAGGTGGATTCAGAAGAAGAAGATTTTATCGAGAAGGAGGTGGATTCAGAAGAAGCTATCGAGAGTGAGGAATATGATGAAGATTTCTAGTATATTTTATACTAAGTATCATACATGTTTTTGGTGTTTTATTTTTCTAGTCTATTTTGATTGTTTGAATAAAGTTTGGTTGAACGCAAAATAAGGATTTTTAATAAGATGAATGTTTTGTTTAATTAATGTACGTTATGTTAAAGTTATTTTTTGTGTAATGCTTAGTTAGTTTTTTTTTTAAGATATTGATGTTTTTTTAAAATAGTCTACTTTGTATGTCTAAAGCATACTTTCTGTCATATATGTTTTTTATATAAAAAATTATGTACATAAACGCAAGCGTTTTGTGGGAAACATAAAAGTTTTATTATTATACAACTATGTATTATTAAAAGAAGTTTACATCAACATTTACGTTTATGCAGAAAACATAAATGTTTTTATAGTTAACAAAATATGTTTTATTATATAAAAAATGTTTAACACTTTAACTAACAAGTACACAAAATACTACGTTTATGCAGAAAACATAAATGTTTTTATAGTTAACAAAATATGTATTTTTATATAAAAAATGTTAACACCTTAACTAACTAGTACACACAATACTATGTTTTGGAATTACATATCAACATTTATGTTTATTCAGAAAACATAAATAAAAAATGTTAACACGTTAACTAACAATTACACAAAAATAATAGGTTTAGGAATTATTTATTGAAAATAAACGATCAGGAAGTCGTTATAATGTTATTACCAAAAGATAACATAAACATTAACAACTAGTTTGTTTGAAAGTACATAAACTAAAAAACCAAAATCAAGTTACTAGTATATCGAAACATCTTAACACATAGTTACTAATAGACCTTTGATATTTCAAGTTCTGCAAGTATATGTTCCTTGTGGATGTTGCAGTCTGCATGTAGGAGTATTACAGCATATTTTCTTCTGAAACGTTTCATCTGTTCATCCTGTCTATCGCCTGGAGCCACAATCCCAGAATACCACTTACCCATATTACGCCCCATATAAGATTCCATGTGGCGCATCATAAATACTCCAGTATCCTTTGGTCTTTGATCAGTTTGCCAACTGAAATCATATCGGTCGATTGTAGCACATATAATGTCCTTTGCCTTCTTTGGATATAGATTGACCACATGGTTTGCAAAGTTTTGTTTCTACAATTTTAATTTAAATCATGATAAGAATTAAAAAAAGATATATATATTTATATATATATATTTTTAATTATTAATAAAATAAGGATATTATAAAAAAATACTTACCAGAGTTGCTGCTACAGTCATGTCTGGGATTTGTGGCAGACGTAAACGTTTGTGCGTGTCAGAAGTATTTACTTGAGGACAATTGTCCATGATACTAACAGCTATGTTCTTCATATTAAAGCATACAACGAATCTACGATTACCATTAGCAACTGGAACAAATACCTGCAACATGTGTGTTTTGGTGAATTAAAAAAAATAACCGTAAAAAACCGTTTAAGTTATAATTATAAACATAAACGTTTTATAATTAATGTCAAGTTACCAGGTCAATGTCAGATAAGACATTTTTTTTCCCAACAGTAGCATGTAATTTGCTCCCATTCACCAGAAAGTCGTTAATATACTCGGCAGTTTTTTTCACGTCCACGAACACCTTTTTATCCTACAAAAATTTATATGATTATGTTCCGAAATTTATAAATTAGAAAGTCAATACGACTGACTAAATTAATAATTTTACCACATGCAATATCGGGTAGAAAAACCGTGAAAATGATTCCGGGGATTTCAGCGTTTCCAGAGAATTAAGATACGCACTCCATGCATCGACAACTGCTGTATCAACATCTTCACCATTCACTAATGTCCTAATCTGCATTCTAGTCAATTTTATACCTGTTGATGTTTGAAACACAACGACACTGCAAGGAAACACCAAACATGTCTGTTAAACTAAAATCGTACGGAAATAATATGAAATACAAAAATTAAAATATTTACCTTCCAGTGTTGTATTTTTTTTCTATTAAGTACTTTGCAACCAAAAAGTCTATTTTTTTATCGTCCAATGTAGCACTAAGAATCCGGGTAACATACGGTGACTTTGCTTTTGCCGTTTTCGTTGGCTGTCTTTGCGCACGTGGTTTAATTAAACCAGCACCTGCTTTATCGGGCTTGCATACACTTAACGGAACTGCTAGTATCGGTTCGGATGCTTTCCCTGAACCACTAGCCTCGGCCACATCCAAACTGAATTTTGATATACCCATTTCTGCCAGTTTTATCCGTTTTTCAGATGCCTCAACCGCCAAATCTGTTGCCTGGAAAATTTCTTGTTGTGTTTGAGGACCGAAACCATCGTATATCCCTGGTGTGTCCATACTTCCCCCTTCACACAAAACAGGGTCTTGAGTCAAACCCATTCCTAAACTGAAGCTAGGCCAAGACCCATCAGGTAATGTATAAGAAAAACCAATTTCAGTACCTGTGCTCTGAACCGGCGAGTTAGGCTTGCTGGCAGAAGTACCAGCCATGTTTGTTGTCGTTTCCAGATTGACAACGTCTTTGTTACCAGCCATGTTTGTTGTATTTTCCACATTGACAGCTTCTTTGGTACCAGTCGTATTATTATGTTGTTGTTCGTCTACTAGCATTTTCAAACTATCAAAGTAACTGGTATACGCATCCTTTATAATCATGTTGTTTGGAAACATACTAGTAGCCGCCTTAAAAGTCTTCTCAAATCCAAATCTATTGTTACTTATTCCAGCAACATATTTGTTAAGCTTCCAAACGAATCCCTGCAATCCATATATACTTACATAAGGACGAGGTAGTATTTGTTTAAAACGTTAATTATAGAACGAAAAAAACATTTATGTTTTTATAAATTACCGATTCATCGTCGGGCATTGGATCGTCATCCTCTTGAACAAAAGGACCTTGCAACTGGCCTCTTCCAAAACCACCGGTCCGTAATTCTTCAGATTCCCTATCCTTTAACAATTCGTGAGTCCACAATGAAGTAGGTGGCCTCCGTCTTCCGACATCTGATTCGCTACAAATCGTCCCATCGACGTACAACATCTGTCAAATAATGTAACATAATCGTTAACCTGCTCAATATAACATTCAGAATTATAAACATATGTGTTTTTATAAGAACATCAATAGTAAACTTACCACAAGCAAGGTAATGGGGCCTAAAAAATAATTGTTTTTAACGTCTTTGTTCCAACCCTCCTTGCACCTTTTCAAACAGTGAAATACATACTCACACCAATTTATTGCAGACAGGTCCGTTTCCGGAGTGATATGCTCTAGGACAGAGTAATCACATAAGCCTCGCGTCCCTTTGACACATCCCATCAACGAAGTAAACATAACAATAAAATTTAGCTTGAAGTTCGTGTCCGCAAATTTTGATTTTCTGATCGTAAACTTAAGTTCACTAGGAGTTATGTCCTTTCCTTCTTCAAACTGTCCCTCCCAATTCTTGATCATTTCCTTGTCATTTGTTTTCGGCAGTTCCAAGATATTGACCCCCTCGTTCTTTATGCCTAGCATATCAGCAATGGCTTGTTTACTAATTCCAATAGACCCGTTCACCAATTTTATTTCCATTTTGACTTCATCAAAATTGTCAACTACATAATAACCCAGCCTCAAAGGTATACCATCAACTTTGAAATCAAGCATGTTCCCGAAACCTAGTTGTTCTAAACAAGCTTTTTGAACAGGTTTCATAGTCAATAAAGCATTGTACAATGATTTAGGGCTTGTCCTAGTGTTAAACGAATGCGATTTCTGCTCTACCACTTGTTTTCCCTTCAATGTGGTTAACTTTGTCTTTCCTTTTTTAACAACCACCAATTTATGGTTTTTTCCGCCTGCAAATTAATGAAGTAATGTTTAATTAAAACTTGTATGTTCAGGTTCTGAAAGAATGTTTTACATATGCATTTATGTTTTAAAAAATTCTGCTAAGTTTTGGTAGCATACAAATATGTATGCTTTTCGTTTAGAAACATGTTTGTTTTGCAAGCATTTGTTTTTGTCATCAACATGTATGTTCGGCCATATTATGTGATTTGGGTTGATTTATAAATGGATGAAATGTTTTGTCAGAACATGTATGTTTCTGATAAAACATGTATGTTTCTGATAAAACATGTATGTTTCTGATAAAAACATGTATGTTTCTGATAAAACATGTATGTTTATATTTTTTTTTCATGTATTTTTTTTTAGCATTTATGTTTTTTACAAATATGTATTTTTGTAGTTACAGACATGTATGTTCGAACAAACACAGGTTTGAATCAAACTAAATTATGTATTACAAATCGCATAATTACATAATTTGGAATAACTTACGCTTTGCCACGCCGCGTTTATTCGTATGACAAGTTATGGTGTCTCCAAAATCGTCGTCACTCTCTTCAACGACATGACGTTTACCCCTGTCAACACCAATCCGGCTAGAACCTGGAAACATAATAGACCAATCACAATATAAGCAGAATGAAGAATCTACCACGTTGTTCAACGGTCATAACTAAATATAAATGCAAAACGTAATTTTACATGTATTTTTTAAAAATTAGTTTTTTGTTTTTAAATCTCAAATGATTTATGCATTTTAATAAAATTTATGTACAACTAACTGTAATAGACACACAATAAATTAGTAAAAAACGTATATGTAAACTAAAATAAACACAAAGATATATGTTTTATGAAAACATCTATATAAGCACAATTTGACAGCTAATCTGTTTGCAGAGAAGTTGTTGATAGTACCATGTGTACAATTTGCGCATAAGCACAAATTGCGTAGACGCACAAAATGATTAGCTATTAGAAAAAGTTGTCAAGTACCATGTGTTTCTGGTTTATGACAATTGCTTGTAGCAACTGGTACTGGATGTTTGATGCGTGACACTTCAACTGTTTCTGCATTTTAGAAAAAAAACAGTATGAGATTTTTAGAATAGGTACATGTATGTTTGAAACTACATGTATGTTTGCAACTAAATGGTTCTGAAATGGTTGTGGTTTTAGAAATATGTCAACAAAGACGGTGCGCTTGGTTCACTGAGAACAACGAAGGGTGCGCTTGGTTCACTGAGAACAGCGAAGGGTGTGTTTGGTTTATTATTTTCACTGAGAACAGGACTTATTTCTCAACTAAATCAGGGAGAATGGGATTGGTATTTATTTTCAGAGGTTCAAGATTAACTGTCCAGTGACATGATATATCTGAATCTGAAGAAAACTACAGCAGGGGTGTTTGGATTGCTGCTTAAACAGCAACAGGTGTGTTTGGATCTGGAGACTGCTAAGCTGCAGAAATGCTTATAACTAGCAGCAGGGGTGTTTGGGATTCATTTTCAGTAGGGTTGTTGGAAATGCTTATAACTAGCAGCAGGGGTGTTTGGATAGCTGCTTAAACAGCAACAGGGGTGTTTGGATCTGGAGACTGCTAAGCTGCAGAAATGCTTATAACTAGCAGCAGGGGTGTTTGGGATTTATTTTCAGTAGGGTTGTTGGAAATGCTTATAACTAGCAGCAGGGGTGTTTGGATTGCTGCTTAAACAGCAACAGGGGTGTTTGGATCTGGAGACTGCTAAGCTGCAGAAAGGTGTAACAGGAGCATTTGGGACTGCAGAAATGCTATAGGGGTACGTTTGAGTCTGCAGAAAGTTATCAAGGGGACGTTTGAGTTGCTGAATATTAGATCCGGATGCGTTTAGACGCGGGATTGCAATGCTAATAACTTATATAATCGTATTAATTATAAAAACGGACTTCATTGTGCGTTTTGCAGCTACATTGCGCGTTTGCATAACGAAAGGCAAAAGACTTACGATTTGCCAAGCTACGTCGCTTCATTGCGCGTTCTGCCCTCGGACTAAAATCATCGTTTGGCTGCATATGATAGGGTATGGGGTCTTCAAAATCATCATCACCAATTTCAATCGCATCATCAGAATGGTCATCTTCAATAATCTGTCGTTTACCCTTGTCGATCGCACTACGGCTTGAACCTGAGAAGTACATTCAATAAACATCAGTAAAGTAAGTAGAAAAATTAATTTATGAAAAACATGTATGTTTTATCAGAAACATGTATGTTTATACTTTTTACATAATAGACAATCACAACCACATGCTCCTCTATCACGTGTCTTGAACTCTTTGATTTATTTATGAACAAAATTAATTTAGAAAAAAAAATTTCACAACAACAAAAATAACAAAAAATTTAAAGATAATCAATTTAGACAGATTTAACAATTAAAAAATTAATAAAAAAAATAATAAATCAAACAATTTAGTCAGATTTAACAACAAAAAACTAATTTCTTAGAAGAAATTAAAAAAATGGGCAGATTTAACAATCTAATAACATGATGGTTTAACTGAAAAAAAAAGCATTATGATTAATTGAAAAAAAAAATAACAAATTGGAAAAAAAAACAATTTAATTAATTGTGATATAATCACAAATCATAGTAAACATACCTGCCATTGATATCCTGGGTAATATCGAACGAAGCTGTAAACAATCCGAGTGGGGATTATATACACGATTTTGATGGGTAAAACATATATGTTTTTATTGGGGCTGCGATTAGAGAAGTTAATAGGGTGTATCGGAAGAAATCGTTGATGAGAACAATTAGGGATTTGGGGGATTTTGATATATCGGTTGATTTTGGTGTATCGGGGGATATGGGGGTTTTGATTTAGGGATTTTATTATAATTGTAAAGATAGTTTTCCTGGTATTTTATAAAAACAATTTGATAAATATAATGTTCTAGTGATTTTATTAAAAATGTAAAAAAAATACGAATTAATTCTGATAATTGCCTTAAAAGCATTGTGGGTGTTTTATGAAAAAACAGAAAAATTAAAGGAATGTTTCCTTATTTTTATTCAAATGAGAGGGATGAACAAAAAGTGATGTGCCATGTTTGCCCCTAATATGTGATTTCCTGATCAATTTTTGACTATTTATTTACAGTCAAGCCATTATGCTTTAAAACATGTATATCATGTATTATATATTGTACAAATGATGGTTCTGATAGTTCTGACACTTAAAATGGTTCTGAAAAGAAAGTTACACTATATATATATATATATATATATATATATATATATATATATATATATATATATATATAAATGTTTTAGATATTTTTAGAAGTCCATTACACAATTAATAACACATATTCCACAATTTAAAACTTATTACACAAATCATAAGTGTCCATTAAATTATGCCGTGACCTTTAAGGTCATGGTCTTTCATGATTTTTGAGTTACACAAGTTTACTTATGAGATCCATGATTATTAGTTAACCAAAATCCCAAAAAGTAAGATTTGTAACCCATGCTACATTTAAATTCATAAAAAGTTTCATGTGATTTTAAATCAAGTTAAAACATAGAATACTAGTCATAGGTTTCTTTATTAAAATGATTTTAACCATGACTAATGGTATTCCATTATATGCCGTGACCTAGATGGTCAAGGTTTTATCAAATCTTGATCTTTAACAAAGTTTGTTACATGTGATTATAGGTGAATGATGATGCATGCAAGTAAAATGAAGAAGCATAAGAAGTATACCGTTCTTGCTTAAAAGTTACCAAGGAAGATCTAGATGAACAAGGAGATTAGAGATCTAATCTAGATGATGATGAAAACCCTAAATACAAACCAAGCCGTGACCATTAAGGTTTGGCTAGGGCTTGGTAGAATGATTCCAAGGGTGATGATGCTACTAATTGGTTAGTAGTTAAGATGGGACAAGGATCTAGTAGATTTAATATACAACTTTGGATGTTTGTGGCTTAAAGCCGAATGATTTGAGAGAGAAGGTGAAGAGAGAAGTAAGATTAAGTTGCATGAGAGAATGAGAATGTATTTATGTGTTTTTTGGCTAAAAGGGGAGAGAGAAGGGTGAAGGCAAAAGGCATGATTACCTTGGTTAGAACCATTGTGCCATGTGTTGGCTTTTCCAAAACCAAGACAACCCTTCTTCTTCCACATATGTATGTGTGCCGTGTCTAGCTATCCAAAGGGGTAATGGGCTTTGGCTTGGGCTTATGTTGGGCTAGCACATAAAGAGTATAGTCTTGGGCTAGTCCAAGAAGGTTTAAACATGTTTGTGGTATACATACATACACGGCTACATATAATGTGTAGCATGTTTTCCAACTTTGATTTAGTGTTTTGTATAGCCAAGTATTGATTATACATTTTTATTATTTGTTCTCCTAGTCTTAAGTACAAGGTTTAAGCTATGTAACTTATTTACAACAAATATTATTGTAAAAGTATAAGTACCTAAATGAACAAGTTCACACACAACTTATAAAAATATATACATGAGAGAGTGTTCTAGGATTATTGGATGGAAATTTTATTACATCAAATCATGGTAAAATCATGGATTTTACAGCACCACCCCGTTATTTTAGCTTTTTCCTCAAAGCTACTAAAAACGTAGTTATCTTTTAAGTGAAAGATGTTCTAAGTATATGGTTCATTTCGGACACTCTCAGGAACGAATGATAACATCAATGCGAAGTGGTCTATACCTAGGTTACCTTTATATGTCAGGTTCAGCAGTAATGAAGGCTTCTGCTACTACGGGTGGACAGAAGGTGATGCAAAGAGATCTTTATCCGGGTCGCACTATACATCTGATTGAGCAGTAAAGGAGACGGCTGCTATGGATGGATAGAAAGCAATGCAAAGAGATCTTTATCCGGGTCGCACTATACATCCGATTGAGCAGTAAAGGAGACTACTGCTATGGATGGATAGGAAGCAACGCAAAGAGATCTTTATCCGGGTCGCACTATACATCCGATTGAGCAGTAAAGGAGACTGCTGCTATGGATGGATAGGAAGCAATGCAAAGATATCTTTATCCGGGTCGCACTATACATCCGATTGAGCAGTAAAGGAGACTACTGTTATGGATGGATAGGAAGCAATGCAAAGAGATCTTTATCTGGGTCGTACTATACATCCGATTGAGCAGTAAAGGGGACTGCTGCTATGGATGGATATGAAGCAATGCAAAGAGATCTTTATCCGGGTCGCACTATACATTCGATTGAGCAATAAAGAAGACTGCTGCTATGGATGGATAGGTGCGGGCTTCTCAACAGGGGTCGCAGTTACATCCTTCCAAGAGTTGGGAGAGGACCAATGGTGTTGTGGATTTGGTTAGGAGGGCTAATCCACTACAAATGGTTTCTGGTATGAGGAGGACACGCCAGCATGTTTTATATGCTGGGAAAGCTAGGGATGCACTACTTCTGCATCCTTTTCACGGGTGAGATATAGGTTATATCTCCACACCCGATGATGAAAAATGGGGTTTGAAGGTAAAAATAAAAGAATATTTTAACTAGAACCCCTCCTATGTCAACAGCTTTACGCGAAAGACTTGCAGTTATACCTCAAGCTTGTGGGATACAGACATTAGTTAATAGTACTAAAGCTTCTAGCCAGCAGAGAGGTTAAGATTATTGTTGATGGCGATTGGGTAGGAAGTTTCAAAGAATATGCTTCATTCGCCGTAGGGCTGAGCGAGAGGGGCGCAGAAAAGAAGTATCTCAAAGGATGGGAGTAAAAGAAGATACCAAGAATAAAGAAGTGCGCGCCTTGCGGGGTGCTGCAAAAAGGGTCATGCATCCACTATCACTGGTTCAAAATTTGCACAAATTTTGACTTCTAAAGAGGGGTAGCTACTCCTCCCAGGGTCTGGTGGATGATGTATTGTCGAACTAATTGGATCCGAAGAGGGAAAAAGGTATGTCCAAAAACATGGACATTCCGCATCTCTTTACGAGGGATGTCGAACATAGCCCTTCAAAATACACCTATTATGAGTTGGATGTGTCTTTCAGGTTTAGGGTTGCCTAAAGTGGCGGATATAACCCTACAAAATACACCCATTATGAGTTGGATGTGTGTTTCAGGTTTAGGGTTGCATAAGGTGGCGACTATAACCCTACAGAATACACCCATTGTGAGTTGGATGTGTCTTTCAGGTTTAGGGTTGCCTAAAGTGGTAGATATAACCCTACAAAATACACCCATTATGAGTTGGATGTATCTTTCAGGTTTAGGGTTGCCTACCTTGTCACGTAGGGAGAAACATGTTAGGAAAATGGGGCATCCTTTGACCAAGTATTTTCGGGCTTTTCAGTGCTAGAAACAACACTAAGTCTAGTGTTGATTATATCGGGGTTACCGTCCCCTTGTATAATCAAGTTTTCATCTCCCCAAGGTACACGAACCAGTTTTTGATCACTTATGATAACTGCATGATACTCTTCTATCTAATTCATGCCAATAATGACATCAATGTTACCATGCCCTACTAGAATTAGATCGATGTAAAACGGGTTATTGGGAAAAAGGTTTAAGGTACAACCTCGAATGATGGTGTCAACCATCACAACTTTTCCGTCGGCTAGTTCTACCGTATGGTAGGGGTCTAAAACTTAATGGAGTGATTTCCAATACCTTACTAAATTTAGTAAATATAAGACTTCGGTCTGTCCCGGTGTCAAACAAGACAGATGCATATCGTTGGTTTAGTAAAAACGTACCGGTGACGACGTTGGAATCTGGATTGGCTTGGGCATTTCCAGCCATGTACACTTGCAAAGAAGTTCCCTTGTTGTCCTTCTTCTGGTTGTCCAACTTGGGACAATCGGGTCTCACATGTCTAGGGGTTCCACACTCGTAACATACTACATCTTTCTTTGGTCCACTGTTGCTTCCAGCTGTGGGGTTTCGGTTTCGCTGTTGCCCACTTCCGCTCCCACGAGCATTGGACATGCCTTTGTTTCTGTTTCCGGGATTGTTATTGGGTCGAACCGGGGTAGCAACATTTGCTTGACATTCACGAGCAAAATAGACTTGTTGGCCGCACTTGTAGCATCCTTGGCATTGTCTTCCAGCAACATGATGATAGTTGCACTTTGAACAATTAGGCTTAGATCCTGAGTAGTTCTTTGTGCGGGTTGTGGGAGTAGTGTCATCAGTTTGCCCAACATTTTGCCTTTTGGAAGGCTGCTGGTGCTGACTACTAGAGCTTTCATCTGATTTTCTCTTGTTATCCATTTGCCTTTCAGACAGATTGCGGGCTCGCTTGTTGATCAGCTCAGTCACAAATTCCATAGCACCTTCAACGGTAGTAGGTCGTGAAGCTAGCACACTGTCATGGATGTTGTCAGGGAGTCTGCTGATATACTTCTCAATCTTGTCGCTCCTTTGAGGGAACATTCTGGTGCACATCAAGCTTAACTCTTGAAATCTTTAGTTGTACCAAAGGATATCATTGTTCTTACACTTTAGATCCCACAGCTCTATTTCCAACTTCTTCATTTCTCCTCTAGGACAGTACTTCTCAGTCATCCTCTCTTTGAAGTTGGCCCAAGTGAGAGTATAAGCAGTGTCATGTCCAAGGGTAGCGACCACAGAGTTCCACCAGGTAAGGGCGCTCTCAAGTAGTGTGCATGTGGCAAACTTAACTCTGTTCTCGTCAGCACAACAGCTGATGCGGAAAACTGTCTCTAGTCTTTCAAACCATTGCGTCAATTCAACAACTCCTTCTTTTTCTCGGTAGTATGAGGGTTTGCATTATAAGAAGTCGGGGTAAGAGCAACCCCTGTTGGTGTTGTTTCTGCGCATATTGAGGTTTGGATCATTGTTTGCATTCGGATCAGCTCCTCTGGCTGCCATAGCTGTTGTAATGCCTTCACTTATCATTTCCCGGAGTTGTGCGGCAGTGACTTTTGAGTAGCTTCTGGAAATTCGTTATATCAGCATTGGAAGTAGTTGCATTATTGGGATTTGATCTCGTAATCACCATTTGTCTATAGTCATACACAAAATGAGATTATTAGTTCAAACGTTAGTACAGTTTTTATATTATTTGCACGGGGAAAAATTCATGCATTGATGTCATAACAAATTCGGGTAACCTATCAAGATCTCATAATATAATACATTGCACAACAAATATGATAAAGAAAGTGATTACATGCTATTTCCATAAGAAATTTAACATCCATCTAGCATAACAAAATCCAAGTCATAGGCCGGTCGGGCCTTGTCCAAGGTAATGATACACACAGTCTTTAATACATTACATCCCAAAATTACATGTCCAAAAAGAAAATATACAGTATAGGATTTCATCACCAAAAGCTGAAAAGAAATAAAAGTACAAAAGTCCTATACCATGACAGCTAGGGTGCAACCCATATGCTGATCATGATGTACAAGAAATCTAGTACATTTATCCTACTCCTGCCTAGATGGTCTGCTAGATGTGGCTAGGGCTGGTGGGGCTGATGAAGCTGCAGGTGCTCTCGTGCTGTTCCATAAAGTCCGAACTATCGCTGGGGCCTCCTTGATCATGCGGAATGCAGTCAGCAGCTGGGTCCTAAGTCTGTCGACGGCCCCACGAAGGTAGGTCATCTCTGCAGTAACTCCGTCGTGACGGACGGTGGCAAGGTCGAAGAAAATGGACAAGGACTGCTCCTGGGCAGATAGAGCAACATGGGTCTGGTGCTGGAGACTCTCCATGGTCTGGATACGCTGGTGGAGACGATAGTTCTCCTCCCAAAGCCACTACAATGCCTCGTCAGTCTTAGCCTAGACGCCTCGGGTTGCATATGCCTCTCCCCTCATAGTATTAGTGAGGGAGTCGATGCGCTCATGGATGGCAGTGTAGCCTAGTTGACCAGCTGTCAACAGGCTGCGGAGGTCGGATATCTCCTGACTGCGGCCAGTACGGTGATCTGGGCTTGGACAGAGTCGGCACGTCCCACCCTAGAGCCTTCCTCGATCTCAAAAGTGGAGCCGGGTATGGACTCAGGAAAATAGCCCGATGGTAAAGATGCAGGTACAGAAGATGGTAGGTCTGGAGACAACTGGGCCTCCTCCATGGAGGTGGGGACCAATATGGCTGATGCTAGAGCAGAAAAAGGGTCCTCAAGAAGCACAGCTTCGATGGTCTGATCATCCTCCGAGTCAGAGGCTGATAACCATCCGCACTGCACGGATCGTGGAGATGAACGGGTAGCTGGAGGAGGTGCTACTTCTGGTAGAAAAGTCGGAGGTGCAGTAGGCGAAGTCATGATGCTCTGAAAATAATATTATTTTAAATTTGAAGTAAGTATATGCTTAAAAACAAAGAAAAATATTATTTTTAGCTGCAAGTTTTATGAAGTATATCCCTTTTAAACAATCATCGTAATGTTTTTAAGGTTATATATATATATATATATATATATATATATATATATATATATATATATATATATATATATATATATATATATATATATATATATATATATATATATATATATATATATATATATATATATATATATATATATATATATATATATTAATACTTATATATATATATAGTCATTTAACTAGTTTATTTATCAATCAGTATACACTTAGTTCACGTAGCACATAATTCCCTACGATCTATATGCTTAACTAATACGGTCCAAAAAAAAAATCCCAAAAGATTTTATAAAGTTATAGTCCAGTTTTAAATAAAAGAAAAATCACTTTATTTTTATTTTATTTAAAAATTTATCTGGTTCTCTATAACTAATGCTATGATACCATTCTCTATGACACCCCGGGTAGGGTCAAAATATGCGGAATTATCAACGGATATGTCACAAGGGTGGATCGATAGCACATAGTTCATAGAGCATAACATAAGGAGTTATTCAAATCAGGTTACATGATTATTAAACAAATTATTAAAAATTGTCTTTGACATGACATAAGTAGATTGTTCTTTTTCCCCAAATGGACCCCTTGACGATTCCTACGATGCAGATTACATAGATGCTTGTGTCCATGCACATATCTCGTTCTAACTTCATTTTCCTGAGATAAACATGCTTAGAGGGTCAACATAAAGTTGGTGAATTTACAGGTTTTAACATTAATTAGTTTGGACATAAATTAATCATAGAAGTAACAATGCACAAAGCATTCTTACTAAAAAGTAGATTACATTTGCTATTACTCGAAACTAAAGCTTAACCTTCCATAGGCCTCAACAGATGAGGACGTAGTGTCTTACAAAAAGACACCCAAACCCAGTTCCAAAATGGTATACATATGTTGTCCCGGCAAAGGCACAGTGAGCATGACTCACCCAGATGGGGATGGTCAATCCATAATAGATCTATTTATAACATTCGGGCGATTTACAACAATTTAATAGTTTCTATAATAGTCAATCGTAGTCAATTTTATACAATTCAGTTATGTCCATTTTAAAATAGTTGCATGTTTTCTCCCCCGTAGAGGAAAAGTTTATCAATAGTTTATATGGGGCTGTAAACTCACCTGGGAGTTGGCAATAGCTGTATAACACGAATATCCAAATAATGTCACGCCAAAAGTTATGCCTAATCAAATAGTACAATCTTAATAGATAGTACAAAGAACATATGTGTATGCTTATACAGATTTTTAGTCAGTTCATTTATGCTACGGTATTTATCTAAATAACCGTAGTACAAGTATTAACAATATCCATTTAAACTTATCTATATAAGTTTTATAGTTAAGTAAACACAAAAATGTTCCACTTAAAATATTAGTTCACGTTCATAGTTCATGTATTATAATCATTCATTTAAACTTACTATTAAGTTTCATAATTAAGTAAACATAAAAATGTTATACTTAAAATATTAGTTTACGTTCGTAGTTCATGTATTATAATCATCCATTTAAACTTACTATTAATTTTCATAATTAAATAAACATAAAAATGTTCTACTTAAAATTTTAGTATTCAATTTATTTAACGTTCATATAATTTTATTTCTTAAAAGTATATGAGTTCATGTATTAGTAATACATATCTATATTGTTTATACAATTTATTTCATAAAGCAAAAATATAAATATTTTATTTTTGAAAAATAAAATAAAATATTTTATTTAACTTAAAAGTTCCCATAAATTATTTAACATTTATAAATAATTTATTAATTACAAGTTTAAGAATTTATACATTAATCCATATGGTTTAGGTTTTAATTAAGTTTTACTCAATTTAAAATAGAATTAGGGTTAGGGCATGTTAAAGTTTCGGTACATGGCAAAACTAGTCCCTCCATATTTTAAACAAAGTATAACTTTCGGATTTTTACACATTCAGTACCTAGGGCTTGTTAAAGTTTCGGCTTATGGCAGATTTAGTCCTTCTAGTTATATCTAGGTTTTATAACTTCCCTAAAATGACAAAATAGCCCCTAGGGCTTCTTTAAGTTTCGGATTAATACAAAAATGGCCCTTAGGGTTATAAAATGACAAAAAAAACTTTTAGAAACTTCCCAAAATGGTTCCTAGGGTTTTATATGCCACAGATGGTATTTATTAAACCCTAGACTTTTGGATAATTACATTTTCAGTCCTTGTGTTTACTAATTTATCAAAACAAGTTTCATAAGTCACGGTTTAGTCCTTAAGTTTCATAAATTATCATTTTAATCCAAAAGTTTTTATAAGTTACATTTTATTATAAAAACTTTTATTTAAGCATTCAAAACATTATATGGACTTATTAAATGGGTTAAAATATCTAATGGGCCATCTAGTAGGCCTAAATACATTTTTAAGTTTACTAACTTGTTAAATGGGCCTTCAACACATTTATTGGGCTTAAATACATTTTAAGTCCATTAATTTATTTAAATGGGTTCAAGTATAATCTTAAGTCCATTAGGTCACTAAGATTTATTAAATGGGCTTATTGGGTCCATTTAAGTATTGGGCTAATATTACATGGGCGTAATTAGTCCATTAATACTACTTTTCATTTTATGTAAGTATTAACCTAGGATTTTCTTATAAGTTTATTATTAGCTTATTAATAATTAGTTTTAAATCTTAATAAAAGAATAAAACTTATAGTTTATTTTATGTGATGTACCAAATGAGATCTAGATGTGTTACAAGGTTGCATGCAAGTCATAAGCCTTATTATGAGCTTATAACTCACGGCTATAATTAATCATAGCTTATTAAAATGAGTCAAAACTTATTTTATGGTTGCATGTACTTATAAGTGTCCCCAAAATAAGATCTAGCTATATACAAATCAAGAAATCAAGTCACAAGTCCATACATACATACATATAGACCACGGCTAAAATTTCAAATCTTGGTGTTTCCAAGATGAACATTTTAACTAGTTTTATGTCTTGTAAATATTTATAAAAATACCACATGATTATCTTGGTTTCATGCATGTTTCCAAGGTTACCACAATTCCAAGAAAACAACATACAACTCACGGCTATATTGTTTTCTCCTAATGTTCCCATAAGATTTATAAGCTTGTTTTATGTTTATCATGTTAAGTTAAACTCTTATCATTAGATCTATGTTCTATATAAGCATGCATGTACATCTAAAACCCATTTAAGGCTATAAATAACCCACGACCATATATATTTATATATATAAAATGTTTTAGATATTTTTAGAAGTCCATTCCACATGTAATAACACATATTCCACCATTTATAAGTTATTACACAAATCATAAGTGTCCATTAAATTATGCCGTAACCTTTAAGGTCATGGTCTTTCATTATTTTTGAGTTACACAAGTTTACTTATGAGATACATGATTATTAGTTAACCAAAATCCCAAAAAGTAATATTTGTAACCCATGCTACATTTAAATTCATAAAATGTTTCATATGATTTTAAATCAAGTTAAAACATAGAATACTAGTCATAGGTTTCTTTATTAAAAAGATTTTAACCATGACTAATGGTATTCCATTATATGCCGTGACCAAGATGGTCAAGGTTTTATCAAATCTTGATCTTTAACAAAGTTTGTTACATGTGATTATAGGTGAATGATGATGCATGCAAGTAAAATGAAGAAGCATAAGGAGTACACCTTTCTTGCTTAAAAGTTACCAAGGAAGATCTAGATGAACAAGGAGATTAGAGATCTAATCTAGATGATGATTAAAACCCTAAATACAAACCAAGCGATGACCTTTAAGGTTTGTCTAGGGCTTGGTAGAATGATTCCAAAGGTGATAATGCTATTAACTGGTTAGTAGTAAGATGGTACAAGGATCTAGTAGATTTAATGAACAACTTTGGATGTTTGTGGCTTAAAACCGAATGGTTTGAGAGAGAAGGTGAAGAAAGAAGTGAGATTAAGTTTCATGAGAGAATGAGAATGTATGTGTGTGTTTTTTGGCTAAAAGGGGAGAGAAAAGGGTGAAGGCAAAAGGCATGATTGCCTTGGTAAGAACCATTGTGCCATGTGTTGGCTTTTCCAAAACCAAGACAACCCTTCTTCTTCCACATATGTATGTGTGTCGTGTCTAGCTAGCCAAAGGGGTAATGGGCTTTGTCTTCGGCTTATGTTGGGCTAGCACATAAGGAGTATAGTCTTGGGCTAGTCCATTAAGGTTTAAACATCTTTGTGGTATACATACATACATACATACATACACGGCTACATATAGTGTGTAGCATGTTTTCCAACTTTGATTTAGTGTTGTGTATAGCCAAGTATTGATTATAAATTTTTATTATTTGTTCTCCTAGTCTTAAGTACAAGGTTTAAGCTATGTAACTTATTTACAACAAATATTATTATAAAAGTATAAGTACCTAAATGAACAAGTTCACACACAACTTATAGAAATATACACATGAGAGAGTGTTCTAGGATTATTGGGTGGAAATTTTGTTACATCAAATCATGGTAAAATCATGGATTTTACAGTATTAATACTTAGCTTTGCTTGGATGGGAGCCCGCAGGATATTATCGCTGCTTGGAGATTTCTGTGTATATTTAAACTTTGGTTTTATCTAAAAACTATCAGAGGATTATTATGTATTTTTGGTAACTATATGTTATGAACCATAATTAAATAATAGATTTTTTTCCGCTTATAAAACTCTGGGACCTTTGTTTAAACTCAGATCTTTTATGATGTAATGTATATGTCTTTTATTACGTCAACTTTGTGTCAACAATATTTCATTGTTTCGTGTACCTTGACGTGGCACCCCCTTGCTGCCTAGTTGTTTCCTTGCCTGATTTTAAGGGTCTCACAGAAGGGGTCTCATCAATTAATACACTAAACGCAATCGACACAAAACTCAAATCCGCACCAATATCAAATAAAATTAAAGCATAACGACCATTGAGAAGAAACGTACCCATAACAAATTCAGGGTTTTGTTGTGCTTCTACTCCTCCTGTCACATAAGCCCTTCCACGAGATTCTCGAGTCTTATCAAATTTTCCTTGGTCCTTATTCTTCTTCTTGCGAAACTCGTTGTTGTAGTATTCCTTCTGTTGGCACTCAAAACATGTAACATTTTCTTTTGGATTAGGGGATGACTTGCAGTCCCTAGCAATGTGTCAAGTTTTCTTACAGTTGTGACATTGCACATTACACTGCCCATTATGGTGACGCTTACATCAGTTACACATTGGTAACATCCCATTGTAGAAACCATTTTCTCTAGCACCAGTAGTGTAAGCCCTCACAGTCTCTTTCCTCTTGTTCGGATAATGCCCTCGATTGTTCCTCTGGTTATTTCCCCATTTTATGTTGTTGTCCATAACTCTTCCAACAATTGCCTGAACAATTTGATCCATTAGGTTGTGAGACATCCTTATAGCATCACTAACCTTAGTCAGTCTAGCCGATGTCACATTTCCTTGAATACTACCAGGAAAACCCCAAATGTAACGCTTAAACTTTTTCTCTTCAGCCGGAACCATTCCAGGACATAACAAACATAACTCTTGAAATATCCTTGTATACCTCCCAATACCATTACTCTTCACTGTCAAATTCCACAATTCATTTTCCATTTTCTGAATTTCATTACGGGGACAATACTCGTTAGTCAACAACTTCTTACGTTCATCCCAACTCAGTCCATACGCCTCCTCGGCTCCAACAGTTTGCACATGGGTCTTCCATCATGTCAACCCTACAGTAGCTAAAGTACACGTAGCAAAAGTAACTCGGTTTCCTACAGCACACTCACTAATACGAAACACAGATTCCATCTTCTCAACCCAACGAACTAATCCAAGAGATCCTTCGGTACCATGAAAACTAAGAGGGTCACAATTCCTAATGTCCTTGTAAGTGCACGACTAGTGGTTGAATATCAACATTTTTCAGTGGTGCTTGGTTCACATTGTTAGCTTGCACATGCGCCACAACTGCAGTCACTCGCTGCATAATTAGTTCATCCAATGTTTCATCAGTCATTCCAGCACACATGTTCACCATTGTTTCTATACTTTAAGACAACAATGCAAGGTAAGATTCAAGCACGAATAAACACGATATATTAGTTATGCAAATAATGCCGCAATTAACGATACAAAAACATAATAGAGATATTCAATATCAAAAAAATAAGATCACGCTTCCATTCATAAAAATAATATCAAATACATATCCGCAAAATACAAGTTCCGATTACATCTCTAGTCCACTCCAACCAACTAAGAACTACTCTAGCTTAGCGGATACAATGCCCAAAAGATACAAGATGTTAATCTACTCTATCAGTCTCGATAAGTGAAAGTACAAGTCTAGCGATGATAGTCGCGTCCATCAATCTCTATGGCTCGCCCCTCTGGCCCAAACAACCGCTTGATCTCCACTACGAACTAACTCCAACTTACTCTCGAAAGTAGCAACATGATCACGCGCAGTATCCAACAAATCGCGTAAATCCTTAACATCCTCTACTAATCCCTCGATTTCATCCTCAACTCGAGGAATACGAACTTCATTTGAATCCTCATTAGGTCCTAACATTACAAGACATGACATATGTCTAGAAGGCCCTCCAATGTGATGTGTAGCTGGTGCAGTAGCAGTAACATGACTCTCATGAGCAGGTGATGTCTGAGAAATAGTATATGAATCAGACATACGACACTTCTCCCGTGGGAAATAGGTGGGTATGATCATAATCAGATAAGGTTCGGCAGCTCACACCAGATGGTCTAGCCCCATCAGCATGTGATACGGTAACATCAGAATCAGTGTAAACCTCACCAGGTGTCAAACTCCATGGTGCTTCCCTAAGCTCTCTAGATCTCACACACGGAACAATATATTTCTTCCTTAATACAAGGTTTTCCCAAGTATAAAAATTTCGTTGTTCCAGTCTTTTCGAATTGAGAAAGGGAAAAATGTGCGACTCAGTCGTCTTTTGGTGGATAAAATAATAGATTGGTCGTTGTAGTAAAGTAAATTGCAAGACTTTAAAGTAAATGACGTTAATTAAAACTAAAACTAATCAAAACGTAAATGGTGCAATATTAAAACTTTTTAAAAGTAAATGACGAGAAATTAAAACTTGACGAAAAATAAATTTGACAATTAAATAAAAATGCAAAACGTAATTAAAATAGGCTAAAAGCAAAACGAGAAAAACTGTCACTTTTTCTCTAAAAATAAAAACTAGAAAAACACTTGGTAAAAATAGAGATTTCGGGAAGCGTGAAAAATTTGAAAACTTAAAATAATGCAAACTTAAAATAAAATAAAACTAAGACAAAATATTAAAACAAAACCCCAATCCGTCGGAATCCCGTCGGAATGCTGTCACTATAAGCCGTCGGAATACTTATCGGAATGTAGGTATCGGAATACCAGCTTACCACTCTATCGGAATGAAGATCGGAATGTGTTCCTGTCGGAATGCGATCGGAATCCCCTATCGGAATAACTGAAACCAAGTCCTATCGGAATAACACTCACCTATCGGAATGTCAAACGAACCTGTCAGAATCCTAATCATAATGCTTGATCGGAATCTCCTGTCGGAATGTAAAAATTATCGGAATATGGCTAGTGAAATTTTGGCATCACTTCGTCTCAATGTAGCCTTAAGACCCGTCGCAGTCCACGATCGCAATGAGCGATCGGAATCTTGATCGGAATAAGGGGGAAAGAACCTATCTGAATGCTGATCGCAATCCTCTGTCGGAATGTAAAACCTTAAGCTGATTGTCACGATCGGAATAAGAGTAAAACCTGTCGGAATGTAGGACCTCTTTCCGATGGAAGTGGATACGTAATAAGCAAAAACCAAATAAGCTATGACTAATAAGCAAATACCAAATCACTTGATTAAACAAGAATAAGACTAACTAAATAAGCACAAATTTAAAAACTTTCGAGACACAAAATAAACAACTTTATAAAATATACTTTAAAAAGATAAAACTTTTAAGAAAACTTTAAAACAAATAAGCTAAATACAAAATAAGCCAATAAGATTGTCAAGCTTATAGCTTAATTCGTATAAAATCCTAGATAGAAATAAAAAGATAAACTTTTTACTCAAATAAGCAATAAGATTAAGCAAAATTAATGCTTAATCCGAATCAAAAATCAAAAGAACAAGAAAAGTAAAACAAGAATGAGAAAGAAAAGCTTGATTAAATGAAAGTAAAGATTCAACAACAAAATTAAAAGACTTACTTGAATTAAAGGCAAGAAATTTTAAGGTGCAAAACAAGATAATTAAATTGACAATTAAGTAAATGACATGAAAATAAATGTGCAAGTAATGAAAATGGTGGAAGACTAGTTTGTCAAAATAGCCAACACCTCCTAATGTGAGATTAGGAGGGTATTTATAGTGATTAGGGAGGTTGAGCATGTGTTGCTTCCTTCTTTCTTTCTTTCTCGTCTTCTTAATTCTTCGACTTTTTCGACATTGTCTCGGGATTAATTAAACTCGTCTTGTAATTTCTTCATTAATTTAGACTTGAGTTCTTCGGCTTTTATTAAACTTCCGTCTTTAGACTTTTCTTCGATAAATCTTCAGAATAGGCCTTGGACTTCCGTTCTTTTTGCACTCTTGATCTTTAGACTTCGTCTTTTGTCGTGTTCTTCGATAAAAGCCCGTGAAAGACCGTGTTTTCTTCCCTTTTCACATTTTGATCCTAAATCACAACAAAAACACAAACCACGCATAATTCCGACATTTACGACATAAAATACACGTTTTGGCTTGGTTATTATTATAATTAAGTGGTCAAAGGATGGGTGTTTTCACACCTATAATTCCTCAAATTCGATGTCTTCTTAATCACAACTCTCCTAACAGGCACAACCCCCTAAGGTAAAACAGTCATAGCACGATCAGTAGTATGAGTCATCAATCTACGATGAGCAGGAAAATTAGGATGTCCCTCATCGTCCGACACAAGTGGTAACTCAACTCTAACCTCATCATCAAAATCATCACTCTCAACTCTAGCTAAGTCAATCCCAACATCATGGTTACTCTCAACCTCATCGTCCATCACATCTCTCTCGTCACTGTCTACCTCATATCCACTCATCTCATCATCCTTGAGTCCTAGTCTAAGTAAGGGTGATTCAACCACTCTAGGTGAAGCAACCTCAGTATCATCACTCTCCACATCCTCATCACCATCCTCTGGATAATCTACCGGATCTCCTCTCCACCATTCTCACTATCGCTAACCCACTCAATCAAAGTATGATGCACAACTGGTGGTATCCCCTCAACAACATTACATGTATCAAAAAACTCAGCAGGATCAATCTCGTCATCCTCCTCTGGATCCTTGTCAGAATCCTCATCATACTTCTCATGGTCAACTTCCGGATCCTCTTCTAGTTCAACCCAACATGGTATCAACTCAATCATCTCTTCTTCCTTTTCCCAATCAGTAGAATCAGACTGGTAAGTAATAGTAGATGATGACGACATATCTTACAACAACCAAACGCGCATCACGGCAGTTGTAGGGTATGCATGAAAAAATTATGTATAGAAATTAAAGCATGCAAATCATGCGAAATGCATATATATAATACATATTACGTATTACATATTACATATACTATTATCTTACGTAGTACATATACGTACACAAAGTATAAACAAGTAGCACACATTGGTTATAGTCTAGGCCTAAGATGCAAACCAAATTCTCTATAACCAAGTCTCTGATGCCAAATCTGTAACACCCCAAAAATCGGTCAACGGAAGCAGTAAAGCTCGAGGGCTGTTACGTCATTTTATCAAAGTTCAAGGCACAAGAGAATGACTCTAAATAAGACGTTTTATGAAAATACCTCGTTGAATTAATTAAAACATTAAGGTACAGAGCTCACAATTTTTAAAACACAAAGTAGAGGAAGAATAAAGCTTTAAAGATGTCAACGAGATAATAGTTCAAAAACATAAATAGATAAATATCCAAAGATAGCAATGAAATGCATGTGGACTCCAAGTACTTCATACAAGCAGATAATCATCATCATCAAATACCTGAGATAAATGTTAAAATGGGTCAACATAAAGTTGGTGAGAATATAGGTTTCAATTCAAAGTCATATAAAATGGACCGCAAAAGTTCAGTTCATGTATACATGCATCTATAGGAGATATAGTGCAAAGTTTGGGATAAATCGGGTGTTCACAATATTTATGATAGCTAAGCTCATGACATCAAAACTAATGATCTAGTACATGCAGAATTACACATATACATTGCCCCAAGTGGGTATCTAGCCAAGAAAACTCAAGTTTGCAGAAACGATATACACTCGTTCGGCGTCAGAATTCCCGAGTGGAGGTTGTCAAACCTCAATAGATCTATCCATAACATAAGAGCTTACTCCAGCAGAGTAATTAACGATTCATGATAGTGGGGACTCTGGCTAACGCAACTTAAGCTATCATAAACAATGCTCACTGAGCGTTCACACAAAATAGTTTTATTGCGTCCAGACCCAAGTATAAAGCACTTACAACATCACAAAATATTAAACATATAAAGCAGTTTAATAGAGACTATAAATTCACCTCAAGTAAAGAAATCAATCACACAAGTAAGATCAAGTAATAGCGAACAACATTATCACATATGTCCATCACATATATTGCTTATCAATCATATGCATTGTTTCGTAATATGCATTGTTTCGTAGATAAAACATGACTTATCAAAATTATATCGTTATAAGTAATATATTATACTCATGTAAAATATTTATTTTTGACTCGACGAAATTTTGACAGTCTTTCGGCATAATTTTAATTTATCCAAATTTAACTTAGTCAATTTCTCAACGCGCTTTCTAAAGAAAATCCAGCAGCCTTTCGGTGTCATTCAAAAAAGTACCATTTTTGTATGTACTCAAATCACACTCAAAATTTCCTATTTTCAACACTTTCTCAAACACAATAAACCAATAGCTCATTTTTCCGCAAAACGCTCACTTACAACTTTCAAGTAGTAAGAATCGCCAAATAAGTCCAATACGCGCTTTTACCCTTTTCAAAACGTTTCCAACAATTTTATACAACATTTAGTACTTATTTCGACACTCAAAATAGCTCGGTTTAACTCGAAAGCGTCATTTCGACCATTTTTAAAATCTAGACAGCGATTATATTTTCAGTTTTTATAAAAATTAAGTTTTTCGACAACAAAATTCAAACGACCATATCTTGCTCATTTTAAACCCGATTATAGCTTATAATATATCAAAACGAAGGTATTAACATATACTTTCATAATCTCGTACTAATTTAGTGACAACACAACTTTTATAACCCATTTTGCTTCATATAACATTCGGACAGAATACATGACTTTTGTAAAAATATATTTTTGACTATTTTTAAGGACAACCACTAATAATAACACGAGTGGTTCTCATCAAATTTTTATAAACATAAATAATATGACGAGAACATATTTAATTTCACAAATCTATAAATATATTAATATATATTTTGTAAAAACTTCAAGTCATACTTAAAAATACATGGATTTAGTAGATCCATCCATAAATCATATAGATCTAAAAGTTTACCAACATAAAAATAATTTTCATCTTTTTATTTTCAAAGACACATATGATAAGCAACATGCATGCATAGATCTTCAAAGATATGTTTGAAAAATAAAAAGAATCAAAATAGGTTTAAAAAATAACCCTATGTAGCATATCTACGTAACAACAATAACCTGATCTACTATCTAAACCACTCTAACCAAATATATAATCAACCTCTTCCAATCTTTACTAAATCAACCCATAATAATAAACCCTAGCTTCCTTTTACTTATGTAACCTTTGATTATGTAAAACAAGTGCCAAAATTTCATGAAATCAAGCTTTAAAATATCAACAGTGGTGGTTTTGTGGTTTTATGTTTTGGCCGAGACAAAGAAGAGGGAAAAGAGAGATTGTGTGTGAAAAAGGAAGGTGAACTATGAGTGTGGATATGTGTTAATAATGTGGGTATAATAAGGTTAAAATGATGATGCATACATGGTTCAAAAGAGAAATGGTGTAAGCATATAGTCTTAACCAAAAATTTCAACTTTCCATATTGTTTGTGGGGTTGTCTTGGTCAGTTATGGTAGCATATTGGGAAGGGGGGGTAAATATTTCAAAATTTTACATGCTTGAAGTAATTAGTTAAAAGGTTTAAGGTAAATTAACTTTAGGTAATTATTGAAAAGTGTACAGTTAAGTTTAAAAATACGTAAAAGTTAGAAATTAGACGAAATAAATTAATTCTATGTTTTTTCAACGCAAGATGACTTTTTATGATTTATTAAACATTTTATGCATGCTAACGACTGTTAAACGTAAAAACAACGTAAAATACAAAAATACGTTACATAAAATAATTATTCACTAAAGATATGTTTTATTACTATAAAGAGCAAAAATACTAAAGTATGTACACGTAACTGTATAGTGAAGCAAATAAACACTCAGTTTACTGGAAGAACGATCACGTAAGTAAAACTAAACAGTTAAGCATGTAATTCACAGTTAACGAATAATCTCACGGATTTCGTCAATTCATTGACCGTCACAGCAATTAGGTAGATTCATAGAATGTTGGAAATACGTTTTTTCGTATTTAGAAAGGATCGGTCACTCCAACGATATATTTAAGTATTGGGCTCGTGATCCATTATGTAAACAATATAGCCCATCATAGCCCACATGTAGGGTGGGCCATATATACCCCCTCCTAGCATGTTAGGAAGAGTTGGTCATTAGTTGTTTACTTTTCTCATTCAATACATCTTTCTCTCTTCCTTTCTCTCCTTTCTCTCTCTAGCTTTCTCTCTCTAACTTCTTCTTCTCTCCCTCTCTCATTAGATCAATACAACACTTGCACAATCCTAAGAAACTAAGGACCTACAATTGGTATCAAAGAGCTATGGATGAATTTTTGAATTTGCGTGTTTTGATCTATTGATTTGGTGGTCAAAATTCTTTTTATCCTACTGTTTTTTGTCTCAAATCTGGCATAATCTTCTATTTTTTTTATCCTACTGTTTTTGTCTAAAAAATTTCTTGTCTCAAATATTGTTTCTTTTTGTCTCAATCTGTGTCCCAGTTTTATCACCTTTTGTCTTGATCCACTTTATCAACTTTCATAAACTTTTGTCTCGATCTATATAATATTTTCATTTATCAACTTTTGTCTCAGGATATATTTTTTAATATTGCGACCTGTGTCACTTTTTGTCTGTTGGAAACTAATCCCATCGCAAATGCAATAAGGGTTTTGTGGGATTCTAAAATATATTCTGAATAAGGATGGAAAATATGTTACGGATAAGGTGAAAACACGTATTCCGACTAAGGTTTAAAACCGTATTCCGGATAAGGTTAGAAAACTGTATTCCGGATAACGTTGGAAAACCGTATTCCGGATAAGGTTAGAAATGGTATTCCGAATAACGTAGAGAACTGTATTCTAGATAACGTTAGAAAATTGTATTCCGGATAACGTTGGAAAACCGTATTTCGAATAAGGTTAGAAACTGTATTCCGGATAACGTAGAAAACTGTATTCCGGATAACGTTAGAAAACTGTATTCAGGATAACGTTGGAACACCGTATTCCGGATAAGTGTTTTGTGAAAAATATATTCCGACTTACATACTGTGCTTCAGTTTCATATTCTGGCCTGTGTTTTAGTTTCCTATTCCGTATAAGACTTAACACTCAAACATCACAACTCTACAACAAAAACCTGACTCGATCTCTTGACTAGACAAAGACTCGAATACACTCAGTTTTCAAACAGCAACAAAAACCCCCACGACTCAAACACCCCCGAAACAGACTCGACTCCCTCATCATTCAAAATCTAGTCTCAACCAAAACACAAACAACACATACAACTCCCCACACCCTCCGACTCACCCTCGACACTAGACTTACAATCTCATCAACAAAACTTTTACAAAACTCTCATCATACCTCAGTCAGAAAAACCCTCATCGATCCAAAAATTAAACCAAAATTAAAATTCTTACCCAAGACCATAATCTCGAAGAACTCTGTGAGTCGAAGTTAATCTCGGATTGAGTGGGTTTGATTCAATTAATGGGATTGTGATTCATATAATATTGGTCATCACTTTGGTGGTGTGGATTTTAGATGATAGCAGATTGGAGAACTATTTTTTTTAGATTAAGATTGTGTTGATGAGATGTTTGCTGTTATAGGAGAGTGAGATATAGGGGTAAAGTCAGGCGGAGGTTACAAGAAAGCAACATTGGATATTGGGATATCGTGTGTTTATTTTGGGAAGCCACGTGTGTAGTCAGTTTTGACTGGGTCAACATCCAATATATATTTATAGTTTGGTTAAAACTGATACTAGTTGGTAACCAGTTATTAAAATAGGTTGCTTTGTTTTATTGGAAAACAGGAAGACATTATCTATATTTACACAAGATACAAAAGTTTACTCGGTTCTCTGTCTAGGCCCACGAGTAGTATTGCTATTTAATACCACTGCTCCGTTTGTACATGTTGTTCTTTTCTTTGGCAGACGCAAACGCGTTTGGTTAAGCGTTGGACCCAATTGTTTTTGGCTTATATATATGATATAATTTTTTGTTGATCAATTTATTTTCTTTACATAAGTTTTTTTATAAACTTTGTGTTAAAAAATTAAATTTTAACAAATTTTGTTATATTATATTGTATGTATATCAAGGGACATCGACGTGACATAGTGTTGTGACAAAGTGACGAGAAAAAATGTTACCTTTTACTGAACAAGGACTTAAAACATTTAAGAGTTCTTTCGTTGGTTTTGTCAAATCCCGCGAGTTTCAATTTCTTGGTTTCTTCACAAATTGTAAAATCCCGAAAACAACCACAACCACAATTATCTTTCTTCGAAATTCAATGGAATCGTTGCATTCGACATGTCAAGAGGGAGAACTGTAACAGATGCAACTCAAAGAGATCAAATTACGCCAAAAAACATTGGAAATCTTTCACGAGCTCAAGACACACCTTGCACTTCTCTATTTGCACAACATGACCGGACTTCCAACCTTAGTTCAAATGTTCTTTGGCAAAGTGGATAATTTTAAAGAGAAGATTTTCAATAATTTGGATGAGTTACGATTGCAATTTGAAAGGGAGAATCTTCATGAGGTTAAAGCGAAGATGTGTCTAGAAATCCTTCGTACCCAGTTTAAGGAATTCTTTGCCTCGAAAATGGAACCTCCTTTTGATTATTCGACTCAAATCCTTCACCACATTTTCAACTTGCATACAGGTTTCCAGACTGAAACCTTTAGAAGTGGTTTACTCAATCAAATCAATATACTTGAGAAGTGTATTGAGGCAAGGTTAGTTAATTACAACGAGATACGGTTGATAAAGAGTCAGATTCAAAGAATCAAGGAGTCATCTAAATCATTGCATGCAGCAATACCTCATGAACATGAGAGAGAGACACGCCTCAAGCTGTCGTCACGAGATGACGAGATCTGCCCGGTGCAAGAAATGGGTGCCAATTTGGTCGTCACGGTAAGCAATGGCAAGGAATCAGGAGGAAAGCATGAACCGAGCAGCAAGTCACAAGTTCCAACTGTTCAGGTGCCAAGTTTCAACAATATACAGCATGTTGAGCATTCCGAACCTAATTATGCCACACATGGGATGGAAAAGAGTGATAGCGATACCACTTCTGATTCATCCGATGTGAGTCATAATGGGGGAGAAAGTGTTCAAAATGCTAAACATCATGATAAGTACCTTATGAATGCTTCCTTAAATAACTCTGATTCTAGGATTGAAGAGCCCGAAATGATCGTAGCTCAGCAATCAAAAGATCTTGAGGATACCAAACTAGAATTTTCGAAGAAAACGAACAAATATGAAACATAATTTGAAAAACTTGAAAAGTCAAACGTTGTTCTTGAATGAAAATTGGATCAAAAGGTTCTAGATTCTAAATCTGAAAAAGATAATCTTTTGCAACAAATTAAGGTCCTAGAATCTAAATTGGCATCCCAAGATAAATTGCTCAAAGAGAATGAGACTTTAAAGGCTCAGGTTCAGGAAAAAGTCTTTGCTATAGCCGCGTTGAAAAACAAATTGAGAAAAACTAAAGGATCTAGTGTGGACACTAAACTTGAAAAACCATCAATCTTGGGGAAACCGCCTACAAATCAGTCTGTTAGACAACCGACTGCATTTAGATCCGAGCGACCACAATCCTCGAGACTGCGGTTTGCCTCCCAAGTTGATATGGTTCATATTTCTAGAACTGTCACTCCACCAATTAGGCCTAATGTGACTAAATCAACTTTAGCAAGACCTAATAACATGATTTCCTCTAGTTTCTCTACAAATACAAAGAACACGTCTAGAAGTAGTTCAAATGACGTTCGCCATAAATTTGGTGTAAGGGAAGCTACACAAAAGACATAAGTAAGAGATATGAATTTTAAACCTAGTCAGATGCCTTCTAGATTACCCAATACTGCTAACCGTAGCATGTCATATCCGAGGAGCATCCATCAATCATCTAGGAATTCTAGATCTTACTCGGATATTAAATATGCTACTTGTAAAACATGTAGGAAATGTGTCTTTAAAGCCAATCATGATTCTTGTGTCAAGAAATTACTTAATGAGGTGAACTCCCGTGCTAGACTTAAATCCCAGTGGTTAGCTAAAATCAAACCCATTGGTAAAGTTTGGCGACCCACGGGTAGAACTTTCACTGTTGTAGGAAACGAGTGCCCTTTAACTAGGATAGTCTCCGATTCTACTAAGACTACTAGGAAGGAAATTAAAAAGGATGATACATCACTTAAGCCTGAACTTAAAGTTTTCTATAAAAGGAAACGTTTGCCAGCTAAGAAAAGTGAATCATATCCTCAGGTCACCTCTGACACAAACAAAGAAAATTGTGAATCTCTGAATGGTTCTAAGATAGATATCTCTAACCCATATAAAAGCATATGGAAATACGTTTTTACGTATTTAGAAAGGATCGGTCACTCCAACGATATATTCAAGTATTGGGCTCGTGATCCATTATGTAAACAATATATCCCATCATAGCCCACATGTAGGGGTGTGCTATATATACCCCCTCCTAGCATGTTAGGAGGGGTTGGCCATTAGTTGTTTACTTTTCTCATTCAATACATCTTTCTCTCTTCCTTTTTTCCTTTCTCTCTCTAGCTTTGTCTCTCTAAGTTCTTCTTCTCTCCCTCTCTCTCATTAGATCAATACAACACTTGCACAATCCTAAGAAACTAAGGACCTACATAGAATAATTTTAGAATTATGACAGAGCACAGTGTCAAGTCATTGTATGTCCATAGACGGTTTTTTCAGAAAACGCGAGATAACTTCCCGATTCCAAAACAGCTCAAGCATATAGTTGACTAAATAAAAGTCAAAGGGAAAAGATGTCATTTAACGAGTCAGGAAAATTACCAGATGTTACATTCTTCACTGCTTAAGAAGCTTTGTCCTTAAAGCTTAGGTGTGTCACGGGTTCTAAAGTCGTTGAATAGATGTGGGTATTTCTTTCGAAATTGATCCTCACGCTCCTAGGTAAATTCAAGTCCACGCTTAGAATTCCACCTCACCTTGATGATCAGAATACGACTCTGTTTCAATCGTTTGACCCCCGGTCCATGATTTCTACATGTTCTTCAACAAATTGCAGTTTCTTGTCGATTCGAAGTTCCTCCAAAGGTATAACGAGTGTCTCATCAAAAAGGCACTACTTCAGATTCGAAACATGAAAAGTACGGTGCACGCGACTCAATGCCTGCGGCAACTCAAGACGATAGGCTACGGTTCCGACCTTTGCCAGAATCCTGAAAGGTCTAATGTAACGGGGGTTCATCTTCCCTCGTTTTCGAAAACGTACCACACCTTTCCAAGGCGATACTTTTAGCATCAATTTGTCTCCTACTTGAAATTCGAGAGGATAATGTGTAATGTCGGCGTAACTCTTTTGACGATCACGGGCTACTTGAATTCGGCTCTTGATTTGAGCGATCTTCTGAGTTGTTTCATGGATAAGTTCAGGACCAGTGAGTTGGTTATCCTCGACTTCATCCCAACACACAAGGGAACGACATTTACAACCATGCAACGCTTCAAACGGTGCAGCCTTAATACTAGTATGATAACTATTATTGTACGAGAATTCCACTAGAGGTAAATGTCTATCCCATTGCTTTCCGAAGTCAAGCACGCAAGTGCGCAACATATCCTCCATCGTTTGAATGGTTCTCTTCCTTTCTCCATCAGTCTGTGGATGATATGCGATACTCATATCCAATTGCGTACTCAACGGTTTCTGAAGTGATCTCCAGAATTGTGAAATGACTCTTCCATCTCTATCAGAAATTATCGATATCGGAACTCCATGTTTTGAGACTAATTCATTCAAGTAAAGTCTCATGAGCTTATCCATAGAATCATCTTCCTCCATAGCCAAAAGTGTGCATATTTCGTAAGTCTATCAACAATCAGCCAGATTGTGTCATATCCGTTTGTCATCTTAGGTAGCTTAGTTACGAAATCCATGGTTATATTTTCCCACTTCCACATAGGAATCACCGGTTGAACCAACAATCCAGATAGTTTTTGGTATTCCGTCTTCAACCTCGCACAAGTCAAACACTTTCGAACATAAGTGGTGATTTCAGCTTTCATATTGGGCCACGAATATAGCTTCTTTATATCATAATACATCTTGTCAGATCCTGGGTAAATCGAATACTTTGATTAATGTAGCTCGTGACTAATCACATCCCTTAGTCCTCCAAAAAGTGGTAGCCAGCTTCTCCCATTTAGAAGTCGCGTTCCATCAGAGCGAGTCTCAAATTTCTTTGTAGCCGTTCCTCCCATTTTTTAGCTTCAACACGTTCTGGTTTAAGGGTTTTGGTTTGTGGTTCACGAATTTGCATAGGTAATTTTGGATTAATAAACACAGCTAACAACCTAACTCTCTGCATCATCAATTGTTCCTTTCTACTTAGTGCATCCACAACCACATTCATATAATAATATCATGGATCTTCGTCAATTCATTGACCATCACAACAATCAGGTCAGATTTATAAAATATTTTCAAAATTATGACTGAGCACAGTGTCAAGTCATTATATGTCAATAGACGTTTTTTTAGAAAACATGAGATAACTTCTCGGTTCAAAAGCACTTTAAGCACATAGTTGACTAAATAAAAGTAAAAGGGCAAAATAGTCATTTAACGAGTCAGGAAAATTACCAAATGTTACATTAGAGACTTTGGTGGGTTGTCATTCTCTTGGGCTTGGAGAAGAGCTGTTTGGTCACAAGATGAACTCTTGGAGCTAACTGACCTCCAAAATATGATAATAACCTTCATCTATCTTTAGAACAAGATACTTGGGAATTTACCCCCTGATCCTTCATGGTATTTCTAGGTCAACGCAATGCGTAAGATCATTTCAAGTTCATCCATCGATGCTACTTGTCAACAAACGAGATGGAACAATATTCTCCTTCAAAAGTAAACATCCTTGCTTGGCGTGTGCTTCTTCACAAACTTCCAACTAGGGTCAACCTTGATCATCGTGGGATTGACCTTGACTCGGTTCAGTGCCCCATATGCAATGATGATATCGAAATGGAAACCCATGTTTTTTGTCAACTGCTCACTTGCGCGTTGCATTTGGAAGAAGGTCTTCTCTTGGTGGCAGCTCTCGACTTATACTTCCATTACAAACATAGACGATTTGTTCTTGTTGCTTGATCGTGTTACCATGGAGTGTAAGCTCAAGCAATTCTTTGATGTGGTTATAAACATCGGTATTTGGTCTTTGTGGAGCTATAAAAATAAAGTACTTTTTAAAATTAAAAGGCCTCAGAAAATCTCATTTTCAACGAGATTAAGCTTTTGTCGTTCAATTGGATTACTAGTAGAAGCAATAGAAAAGTTTATTTTAGCTGGTTAAAGTGGTTTAGCTATCCATGTAACTCTTTATCATCTCGTTTGTAATTGGTCCTCCTAACGTCTTGCTAGTTGTTATATTAAAATGATGTTCTAAAAAAATTTGGTTCCACATGTGGGTTCGTTGTACCTTTAGGGTTTTCCTTTTTCTTCGAAAGGTTCTTTAAGGAGTCAAATGAGGTTCTTTTGCTCCCATTATATTGCTGCTGGATGACGAGGAGTTTGCTTTGGTTACATGACTTATCTTGCTCGTTTAGTCTTTTTGATATTCTGTTTGTGTATACGGCATAAACACATTGCTACTTGTTTATCCAGCAGTTTTGCTAGAGATAAATAACCATATTTCACATGTACTAACTTTTTTTTATGATTAATCACTACAAAATAAAACACATTTATATACTAAAAGTTTTGCTTACTCGTAACATATAGAATTATTCAATTCGTTGTAACTTTTTTTTACTAAAACACATTTAATATAAAAGTAGGCAAACAAACTCACGTCTTTTTATTTTTCTTACTAAATATTGAGTAAAAATATACCTTTAGTGATTCCTTTATTACTCAATCTTTCTCTTTTAAATAGTAGTTGATGAAAATGACTTTTAGTGATTCTTTTTAATAAAAATTTATAAAATATATTTTTAGTGTCTCTTTATTACTAACTCTTATAACATTTAATTTTATTAGTTGTCATAAATTTTGTACTGAATATACTTCAATGGGATAAAACTCTTATAAAAAAACTTTTTCCAAGCTATCCAAGCAAGTTTATTGAAGTCCGAAGAAATTGCATCTAACCTTCTCCATATAATCGATATAATATTCGAGAGCTTCGAAGAAGGGATGTAATAAGTGCATGGGTTTCCTAGCACCAATTTGATGAGTGCAAGTCTTTCATTATAAGAGAGTTTTGCATTACAAGATGAGAGGTGATTTGTACATATATATGTCAAGTTTGATTGTCGTTTATTTACTAAACTCTCTATTATTAGACAAGATTATGTTAGGTGGTGTTTGTTTCATTAAGATGTTTTGGATCTGAATCTGACTACCACATCTTATTAGTAAGAGGTGGTAAGAATGTCTGAATCTAAATGAAATAACGTTGTTTGTTTTTTTACAATTGTCGAAATAGTTTTAATTGTCATTTTTTTAAATATATATCGAATTATAAGAGTTACACGAAGAAGTAACTTGAACAAATCATTGAAAAAGAATATCTAAAAAAATAATCTTTACATTAACAAACACATACGATAATCAATTCACACTCTGTCAACAAACGTGTCACGATTTACAATATAAGTTCATTAACTAATAGCTTTTGAAACACAAATACTAATTCAGAATAGTCCTAATTGCCTAAATATTATGAAGTACCAATATAGAAAATTTAGCCCAATGACTTATATGGTTAATAGGTCACAGGTATTAAAAGCCCAAAATTTACTCATAGCCTTGACCCATTAATAACCCTAAACCTAATAATATGTACAACTTTACAATCCCTAACTCCATTTTATTACGCAGCCACAATGCTCTTCTTTTTTCTCTTTCTTACATTCTGACAGAAGCGTGAAACACCAAACCATATGATGCACCTATCACCAAAAACAAACCAGAAAATCCAAACCAGAAATAAATACCAATGACCACTTACGGTCTTCTATCTCCTTCTCAAATAACCCAAGTACCATGGCTAAGATCTTGATGAAAAGGTCTTGGATAAGGTTTGGTTGTTAGTATATGTTCAAGATCGTTAACGGTTTAGAGTGTTTTGAGAGGTGTGGGATGTGGCTGGAGATACTGCATGGCTAAGATAATCAAACGTGATCACCAACTCTGACTTAGTCAGATGCTTACGCTCTTATCACGTTTGACTCGTCAAGAAAAAATAAACAGCCAAAACGTCTGACCGTCTCTAACCAGTCAAAGTCATACGTGATCAGACTTTTTTGTGAAAACAAACATGGTGTTAGTCGACCCAAGCCCACTAGGTCTGAAAACCTAGAAATCGTAATCGTTACAAATTCTTAAAACAACCTGCCGAGAAAAAACATTTTATGGAATCTAGGAACCAGAATCCATGACTTCTACAGAACCCATGAATACACAAGTGTCTTCTACACGATATTTTACAGAGAACATGCACTGTAATGGATTTGACACTCCCGGAATGTCGTTGTACACGACCATAAGAGAGCTTGTCGAAAACTCTCTTGATGCTGCAGAGTTCATTAACGAGCTTCCATCTGTCCAAGTTAGTATTTAGGAGATTAATGATATGATGATTTGTCTGGATCTAGAATACAAGGTTACTTGCAAGGTGATGATATCAAAATCTGCTTTGATCAAAGTGCTTGGTTGACCGCGTGGCTCGTCTTGACCTTGACCTTTGGGACTTCGGTAACAGTGCTAAAAAGACAAAGAAAGACCGTTAAAGAGGTCCCCGGGCTGAGCCCGGGGGAACCCCCTCCGACAATCAAGTCAATATTGATTGTATGGGTATATCCTATTGCTTAAGAGATAGCATGCTAAGTTATAGATATAGAGAGATGAGAGAATGTTGTGTCTTTACAACTAATTGTTGATGGCTATTTATAGGAAAGAGTATGATACTTCGTATCAAATCAATAAGATAAGATATAATGCAAGTGGGACTTGCTTGCCTATTAAGATTGATCTTCCACAGATTCTTCATGCATTCCATATCTAGTGTATCTCATATTGATCTTCCACTTGCGTTATCCGAATCTTCCATTACGTGTATACACATCTTACATATTATCTTGCATTGAAATATATGTTTTCCACTTGCCAAACTATATTATTTGTTATAGTCATTGGTTACACTATAAAGCCCCCGAGTTCATATGTGTTAAACGTTAACATGTATGAGCTCTCATTGTAATTATTTTCCGTTTGTGTTTCACGGCATATGTCCGATACATACTATCTACAACCTTTGATACCATTTCATTGCATCACATGTATGTGATAGTTTCTTTTTTAGGTATACCTAGGTTTCCGACTCGACACCGTATGTGATAGTTTCCACTTCACTATTTATGGTTCTCATATGTTAATACTCATATAGTATTGTTGAGGTCACACTGTTTTATGTGACAAGTTTCGTGCCTTTTTAAAACACGCATGCGCAATTTTGCGTCTTTTTAGATCACTTTGCACATTAGCTAATTGTAGCATTATATCCTATTATAGTGGGATGATGCTTTGGTCCGGACCTTTTCATCTCTTTAATCTCGAGAGATATTAATTGAAGCAACCATGCCGCTTTCCCTTGATTTAATTTCATGGCTTTAGACTTTTTGCACGACGGGTCTCGGGTGTTTGAAGTGATCACACCATTTTAGCTTTTTATAGCTTCTTATCCCTTTAATGGAGGAATAATTAAATTGTTTGAACGATTTCAATTTGCTATATGTTAAGCTTAGCGTCTTTGCTATTTGTAGCTTTCCATCCCTTACTGTCGGGATATATTCATTCAAGTGTTCGTGCCACTTTAATTTGCATAAATGAGTTTCACGTCTTTTGATAAATACTTCACTTTGCGTGAATGCTTCACTTTGCGCGATAGGTTTCATGTCTTTAAAAGCAATATAGCTTATTATCCCTTTTAATGGCGGGATGGATTTTTGATACTTTGCAATGTACGTACATGTCGCTATTTATAGCCTTCTTAATCCCTTTAATGGAAGAATTAGTATCATTGAAACGGACTTGCCGCTTTACGCGATTGAGTTTTTCGTCTCTGAAGTGGGCGTGCCACTTTCTATATTGGCTAATTATAGCTTTTCATCCCTTTTATGTCGGGAGATAATCATCGGAGTGGTCATGCCATTTTTGTGTGAGAGTTTCACGACTTTGGAGCGGTTGTTCCGCTTAGCTTTGTATTAAGCTTTCTGATTTGCTACTTATATCTTTTCATCCCTTTAATGTCGGGATATAATCATTAAAGTGGTCATGCCACTTTTGCGCGATAGAGTTTCACAACTTTGGAGTAGATTTTTCTCTTTGCGCGATGATCTTTCGAGTCTTCTGTTCGGACTTACTGGTGGAGTATTAGTTTACATGCATGAGGAGTTTTCATATCTCTTTGAGTATTTATATCATTTTTTTGTGATGTAAATGAAACCTTGTTATAACGAGTATTTGAACCTGAATAAAAATACAATTTTGTTCTTACTTTTTTCTTCTTGTTAGTCTTGACATCAAAGCAAAAATAAGATGATATAATTTACCAAATGAGCAATATTTACAAGTAAGAATTTACAAGAGCCTATATTTAGTGATAGAATCCAAACCATTGTCAAGCGATACATAGATATCGATTTACCAAAATAGGACAACCATAAAGTCCGGAGCAATGTATCATTTGTCACCCATTACTCCATCATTTACTTGTACGTTATGCTTTTTCATTGTCTTCCTAATACAATAGGGTAAACTACTAGATATTCTTTGCTAAAATTCTTGCATTAGGCAACATTTTCTTAAGAGCTAGACAAGACGTTTGAGTTTTATTTACTCGAATCATGTACTGGGCTCTTTATTTCAAATGGTTTGATCTCATAGTGATCCGTATAATCAAGAAATATGTCACATAACTTATATAGATTGTGATCTTAATTCACATAAGAATTCACAAGAATTTTGGGTTGAAACTGATCGCTTCGTAACTTCAAGATTTAAGTTCAAAAGTTACCTTTGATATATGCTCACTTTAGCATATTAGTTCAAGATTGAAGTCAGTTAGATGTGACAGATAATACACAGTGAGCATACGAAGCTAGTTTTTGCTTGGGTCCCACGGATGGCACCAAATGATGATACCAAAATCCGCATTCATCAAAGTGCTTGGTTGACCGCATGGCTCGTCTTAACCTTGACCTTTGGGACTTCGGTAACAGTGCTGAAAAGACAAAGAAAGACCGTTAGAGAGGTCCACGGGCTGAGCCCGGGGGAACCCCTCTGACGATCAAGTCAATATTGATCGTATGGATATATCATATTTCTTAAGAGCTAGCATGCTAAGTTATAGATAGAGAGAGATGAGAGAATGTTGTGTCTTTTACAACTAATTGTTGATGGCTATTTATAGGAAAGAGTATGATACTTTGTATCAAATCTATAATATAAGATATAATGCAAGTGGGACTTTCTTTCCTATTAAGATTGATCTTCTACAGATTCTTCATGCATTCTATATCTAGTGTATCTCATATTGATCTTCCACTTGCGTTATCCGAATCTTCCATTACGTGTATACACATCTTACATATTATCTTGCATTGAAATATATGTTTACCACATGCCAAACTATATTATTTTTTATAGTCAGTGGTTACACTATCACAAGGACAATGGTTGTGGAATTTCGCATGATAATATTCCGAATATTCTTGGGAAAGCTTTATCTGAGACAAATTTTGCTCTGAAGCAAACAAGAGGCAAAAACGGCATTGGAGCGACAATGGCGATAATATGGGCTCAACTGAGTACTGGAAAACCAGTTAAGATCTCCACATCAACCAAGGGTCAAAGTTATACTTCCATATGTGAGCTTCGTATTAATATTGATGAAAACGTTCCTGTTATTAAAAATCATGTTAAGGTTTTGGACAAGGAGCCATGGCATGGAACTGAAATTAAACTAGTTATTAAGGGTAATGATGAGATGGCATTTATACATGATCTCATCGTTCTTTTTGGGCTTTAAATGCATAAAATGTCATAAATATACCATATATATGCTTGTATTTGTTTACTTGTGTGTTTTAGGTATGGATACCGTGAAAAAGACAAAAGATCATAAGAAACAAGGAAAAACGGACACGAGAAACGAAGTCGTACAATGAACCGGGCCCTAGTTATGGATTTCTCAAAGAAAAACCCTTGAAGACTTGAAGATTTACAAGATTGATCCTTCATTTATGAAGAAATGACACTTAATACCCTTGTATATTCATAATTACAAGTTTGGTCCCTTAAGTTTGTCAAAATTACAAAAAGGTCCTTCAACTTTGAAGAATTGGCAAGTTTAGTCCCTCAACAATTCTAAATTTTCAATAATGGTCCCTCATGAAGTCAAAGATACATTAAAGACCTTTGAAGATCAAGAATGTCCAAGATCAGTCCTCAAACTATGCAAAAATGGCAAAAACAACCCTTGAAAACCTTTTGCCAAAGTTTTGGGGCAAAAGTATGAAATCATAAACTTTATTAACAAAGGATATGAGTTTGTTGGCTGAATAAACACGTTTTACAATTTTTCTCAAAAAACAAGGGCCAAAGATGTGCATTTGAAATATTTAAATGAGAAATGCGCCAAACACTTCTCCACTCTACAAAAAACGGATCAAAACTAGTTACTATTTATTGATGAACTCAGTTACCACCCCACTTAACATAAAGGGTAAATCAAAATTACCCAGACACATGCTTGATTCACATGCCTAGAAACTCATCCCACACTCAAAACCCCAATCTCCACTTACCAAAGGACCCCACCCATTCACACGTCCACCAATCACAATCCAACTTAACCTCCAAGGAATGACACGTGGCCAAATCAACAACCCACACTCATTACTTGGCCCCAAATCTAAAATGAACGACTTGGATGCATTTGGACAGCTTGAAAATAGTCATCTGATTTTGCTAGTTATCTTGTACTAACCCTTATCCAAAAGCTATAAGCCCTTGCAAGCTTGTTGACACCAAGCTAGTGAAGGTTTATCAACCTTTGGATAGGTTTTTTGCTGCTTGTGTTGAAGATATAAAGTCCTTGAGGTTCTGCTTTGAACCATCAACCAAGGCACATCTCATCTCCTTTGTTCAAGGACCTTTGTCACTCTATAGTTGTTGAGAGTTGTCCAAGGAGCATAGCTGATCCCTCTAGGAAGTTATGGGGGATAGGTATAAGCTCTTTTTAAGTTTCCTCTAAAAAATCACATGTTTATGTCTGATATGAATTTTGTTATATGATTTGTTGTTCTTGTGTTTGTGCTTTGTGTTTTATAGTTGATATCTCTTAATTTTCACCTAGTTGAGCTAATTGAACCATAAAATCAGTAGGTTGTTTGATTGAATAAAAAAATTGTTTGAAAAAGGACTAAAACAAGGTTGTTTGGGATTTTGGGATCATAAGGCCTTGTGGCCTTGTGCCCTTGGTTCTTAGGGTTTGGGGAGTCTAAATAAGTCACATGCAACAAGTTTTGGTCACTCGTTAAGTATCAAGAGGATTGGAAAAGGTTTCAAAGTTTTGGAAAAATCTGATAAAATTGGTTTGAAATTGGTCAAACACATCAGATCCAATAAAATCTTTGTTTGTTGGATCTAAGGTCTGAAACTTGGCTTGGGAAGAGTTTAGGTGATAAGCTATCTGTGCATTATCTGTTTGTTAAATTTGGTAGCTTATTGTGGGTGCTAGAGCTTATCAAAGTTGGTTGAAGTGGTCATTTGCATCAGCAAAGTGACCACCTCAATTTTGCCTTGCATTTTGTTATCTAGTGTATGCCCTGCTTGTTTGTTGCTTGGAACTTGTTTTTGTGCTGCTTGTGAGACTATTTGGCTATTTGGTTTGCTCTGTTGCTGTCTTATAAGCTAACTGTCTTATTAGCCTTATTTTTCCAAAATCTGTTGTGATTTGGTCAACTGACCACTTGATTCACAAGGACTCTACCTTGAGTTCTTCACAAAAATTGCTTAGAACAAGCCTATAAACAATCCCTGATCATTTGGTGAATTTTGGAGAACTTTGACTTTTGGTCAAATAAGCACAATTTGGCTTATTTTTTATAACTGCTTATTGGTACATGCAAAAACTTGGCTTTTGTAATAGGTGTCATTTTTCTCAGCTTAATATCAAATCTGGAAGGTTACAAGTCATTTGGTTAAGCTTTTGCTAGAAAACTAGCTTATTTGGCTTTTTCTACCAGCTTATTTTCTCCTACAGCTTATTCTACTTGGATTTTTGTGAATTTTATGATTGATTATTCTTAGTTAAGCTATTTGTGAGATTTTACATCAAACCAGAGCTTCTGAAACGTCCTAGAATTCTAACCCGACTATTTTGTCGTTTTGTGAAATTCTACTTTGCTTATTTCTGGCTTATTGAGTGTGCTTTTTCAAAATTTCTTTTCACAGATCTCTTAGCCATCTCAAAAGAAGGTTGTGTGTTCAATTAGAGCTTATGGCATTGGCTTATTGCTTAATGGGCTTATTGGCCCAATAAGAATAAGTTGTTGACCTTTTAAGTTGTGATAAGCTCAAAACCAGCTTTTGGGCCTTCAAGCTTTTGTGTTTAGAATTAAATTTTGAGTCAGATAGGGCTTTTTCAGGTCATTTGGGCCAAGTTTGACTTTTTGGGTCCATTTAGCCCATTTAAGTTGACTGTTTTGGTTTTTAGCCCATTTGGGGGCCCAATAGGGGTATTTTGGTAATTTCACTTTCATTTTATGATTAATTAGGTTAAAATATACTAGCTTGCAAGTTTTTAGAATTTTTTTTATAATTTTTGGATTTTTAATATTATTTTAATATTATTTTATTACTAAATTTCAAATTTCACATTTTCGCACTTTTTATATTTTTCTTAGGTTTAATAGATTAAAATAGGATTTTTTTCAATTCTTAGATTAATTTTATCTTCATTTTTCTAATTTCTAGAATTATTTTAAGTTTTTAATAGTTTTAATCATTTTAACTAGTTTTTATTAGTTAAAAATTTTATAAAAATATTTTTTAATCTTATTTAGTCATTTTAGAGGTTTACAAAGTGAAAAATCTTTATTTGGGCTTTTTAATAATTATTTTGATTTTTAAGGCTTTAATTAGCATTTAAAAATTAATATTTAATTAATTAAAAGGTTTGAAAAAGTTTTGATCATTTGTAAACTCTTAGTTTATTTAATTTGATTTTTGGTAATTTTTTGGGAATTTTTAGAATTAATTTTTATATTTAGCTCTTTTACGGTTTTAATTTTAGTCGTCGTAGTAATAATTTTCACGTCTTCATCATTCTACTTTCTCATCCCCTTCTTTCAAATACTAATCTCAAATCTCTTTGCATTTTAGTCACACACATATACCTCCTTGGGAAAAGAACTTATTTGGGTCATTAACACTTGATTTTCCTAAGTCATTTGTTTAATACTTACCGCTTTTACACCTTTTTCCTAAAAGGTCGTATTTTTTCCTACAATCATTTTGGCGCCGCTGCTGGGGAGGTGTGTCGTGATTAATATGTCTTTTTTTAATAATAACCAGAAATAATATTTGTATTAGTAGAACTCTACTAATATGTATTATCGATTTTTTCGTTTTTCTTGTGAAAATATTATTACTATATTGTATTAAGTATCACGACAAAATCAAAATATCTCCAAAAGTGTGAAAACACAACCTTAATTGGGATTGATCTCCTAATTATTGTATTCGAATCTCAAACAAAAAGAAAAAGGAAAAAATAGATAAATACTTTCGTGAAGCTCGATTTTGAAAAATACAAACTATAAGGTGGGTATAAGGCGGGTATTATAAAATATACCCTAAGGAAAAAGGCTCTTAAGTGCTTCGCGCCGCCTTGTTTCCCAGCTTGCTTGTAAGTATTTTGAGATTGAAGGCTAATCGAGGGTTTTGCCGCCCAAAGTATACGTAACATATATATTTGCTTGGTTTCTTTGTGATTAAACCCTCTTGAACAATTTGGTTTTCACCAAAGTTCTAAAGTCATTCGAAGGCATTCACTCCACGTGATCGTTTTCATTCTTTTGAGGCTTCTTTAATCAAGAGTTTGATTCAGAGGAGAGATTTGGTAGATTGTTGTCTACGAAGATACAAAAAATCCAAAAAAATTAAAAACAATCAAAAACACAAAAAAATTGAAAATCCACAAAACATCCAAAAAGAATCATCTTTGCTCACCTCTCATTCTTCGTCAAGTTTATGTTAACTCGTAATCAAGAAAAACGAGCTCGTAAACGTCGTCAAAGTCAAGGAAATCAAGAGCCTTTGATTGAAGAACAATCTCCAATTGTTGAACCCGTTGTAGAACCAATAGTCGCCATGGCTAATCGTACTATAATGGAGTTGCTTCAAGCACCCACCGAGGGTTTTGGAGAAGCTATTGTGATTCCCGCCATCCTTGCGGAGAATTTCGATATTAAGACGGGTTTAATGTCGATGTTCCAAGCAAATAAGTTTAGAGGTCATGAAAAGACAACCCGCATTATCACATAAGGAATTTTAATCGTCTCACCGCAACTAGCAAGTTTAAGGATGTTCCACATGACACCATTAAGATGATGTTGTTTCCATACTCGTTAGATGGACCCGCTAGAATTTGGCTCGAGAAAGAACCACCAAATTTGATTTTGACATGGGGTGATCTCGTTTCTAAGTTTGTGAACCAATTTTTTCCACCATCTAAAACAACACATTTGAAAAATGAAATTTCAAGGTTTGTACAACGTAATAATGAAAGTTTTTCAATGGCATGGGAACGATTTAAGGAAATGTTACATGAATGTCCACACCATGATTTTTCAGAATTGCATCAAATAGATACTTTTTATAATGGGCTTAATGATCATGAACGAGATTATTTGAATGCCGCCGTGGGTGGTAATTTTTTGTGCAAAACGACCGATGAAGCTTTATAGATTATCGAGAATAGATCTAAGGTTTATAACCCTCGTAACACACCGAGTGTTGCCAATATGGGTTCGTCATCGTCTCGTAACATTTATGCCTTACATGATGAAGTCAATGAGGAAAATCGGTTTTTTGATAGATTTGCAAATCTTATGACTCACTGGAAAGCACAAGATGCTTTGAATTCCACATCGGTTAAAGCGGTTGATAAGAGTTGTTTATCTTGTGGTGGAGCTCATGATCTTTCCGAGTGCATTACCGCCGGTAGTAACACTTCGAGTTCTTACGTAGCAACGGGAACTTACAACCAAAACGGCCATGGTTCCCGCCCAAATCAAGCTCCACCAAATCAAAATGCTAATAACTATCGAAACAACAATCAAAATAGTAGTTATCAAGGCAATTCACGTAATTACAACAAGGGGAATTATCAAAGTGGGAATGGAAAAATTTCAAATCAAAACCAAAACCGTGATTTTCAAACTACTACTCAAGGTTTTCAAAATGATCACACCAAAAATCTTCAAGGAGAATTTTTGAATTATGCTAAGGCAAATGATGCTAAATTCGATAATATGCAACGTGAAATGATTAGCTTAAGATCCGAGTTGAAAAACGAGCTTAAAAACGAACTTGCTAATGAACTTAAGACTCATGCTAATAAAATGGAAGGAAATGTTCAACGTCTTCAACAAAATCAACAAAAGATGGAACAACGACAACATGAGATTAAGCAAGAATTGTTAAAAGCAGATGCTAGGCAATCAAAATTTGAAGACCGTATGGCAAAAATGTTTGAAGCAATCATGTGTAAACCCTCTTCCTCGGGTGGTCTTCCTAGTGATACCATTAACAACCCGAGGGGAGAAATGAAGGTTATTACTACACGTAGTGGTAAAACTTTCAAGGAACCAAGCTCTCGTCTAAGTACTTCTACGGAGAAGGAAATCGAGAAAGAGCCCGAGGTGATGGTCGAAAAGGAGCATATCACAAGCCCACGAAGTACCGCTCATACCATACCTACGGTTGAACCAATACCAATCATGGAACCCGAGATTCCAAGGCCGTTGCCTAATGTCCAAAACACATCACCCTTACCTTACCCTTCGAGACGTGACAAGGACAAGACACAAGAACAGAATAATTATCAATTTGAGCTATTTATGAAAATGTTTCGTGATATACATTTTAACATAAGTTTTGCTGATGCTTTAATCATGATGCATCGATTCGCCGCAAACTTCAAAAGTATGCTAAACAACAAAGAGAAGTTACAACAATCGTCTAGTTGCTCATCGGTTTTTCTTATCCGCATACCACAAAAAGTCGGTGACCCCGTTAAATTTTTGATTCCGTGTGCAATACAAGATATGGAGGAATGCTACGTCTTGGCCGATATTGGTGCTAGTATTAATTTAATGCCTCTTGCGATTTTCAAATCGCTTTCGCTTCCGGCTCTTACTCCTTCGAACATGTCCATCGAGATGGCCAATCATTCTACGATTTTAGCATGTGGAGTAGCCGAGGACGTCTTCGTCAAAGTTGGAAAGTTTTACTATCTCGTTGACTTTATCGTTTTAGACATTCCCATCGATCGAAAAGTTCCTCTCATTTTGGGTCGTTCATTTTTGGATGCATCGAGAGCACTTATTGATGTTCATGCTCGAAAAATCACTCTTCGCTTCAATGAGGAAGAACTTGTCATCAATGCAACACAAAACTCCAAGCTTTCTCATGTCTATTCTATTGCTACTTTAAACCATGGTGATTCAACCAATGTCGTTTGCAAATAATTTTCACCAAGAGTTTTAGGAAATGTCGCCAAAAAAAATTTACCATTTCCTCCGCCGATGGAGGTTATGAGTATGAAACCTACAAAGAAGAAACTGTCAATACTTGAACATTCATTCTTGAAAAGTGTTGATAAGTCGCCGGTTTCTACGGAAGATCTTTCAGATGACGAATATGTTGACCCCGATGGGGAGGTTTTCTTTGTCGATAAACCTTTTGAGAACTTACCACCACCAAAACCAAAACGGTTTTCAAATGTGAGAATTTTTAATGTGACTAACATCGTCTTAGAAACACCAAATATTTTCGAAATAATCAAAAAGGGTTTTCATAAGGAGAGTTTAAAAGATAAAAAAGGAAAAGATTTTGAATGTGATTTAAAAGATTTTTCTACAAATCTAACTCCGTCTTCACCACATGTTTTGAGTGCTACAAGCTCGTCTACTCCTTTTGATGATTCTTTGTGTGGTTTTAGTATGGGGGAAGCCCCTTATGTTCCCTCATACTTGTCCACCGAGGACGAGATATTCGATCCCGGAATTTCATGTAAAGAGAAATCTCGGTCTTCCACCGATGCAATAAATGGAAACTATATCTATTTGCTTGGTGCGAGTCTACCTTGAGTAGCTCAAAATTTTGTCTTACCAATTGTCCCACCCTTCTACTTCTTATCTATATTCTTCAAACTCTTTGAGTTTATGGCACGTGTTGAAGTGGCGTAGAATTGTTTATCCAATGAAAACGAAGATGCCATCTTCGACCCCGGTACTTTGCATCATCAAAGGACTTAGTCCTTAATACCGGTTGCTTTTTGGGCCTTGTTTTTCATGTAAGCCCCACAAAAAATTGACCATACCATAACTTTTCCCTAAATGATCACATTTTGAGGGGATCTAGTCGAGCTCATGACTCGGTAATCAAAAACGAGGTGCCTCGTGGGGGAGATCTTATGCTTATCTTTTTATGCTTTCTAAAGAATAATAAGAGGGGATTTGTGCCCTTCCAACTCGTTTTCTCGTGGTTGTTTGTGAATGTGTTATCTAGATCATCATCATCACTATGATTGAAGACTCTCATGTTCGTTTACGTGAGCCTCGATCGTTTTTCACGAATCCATGACATATCCTTTATTGTTCTAACAATTATCTTTTAGCATATTTAATAAACGGCTTTAGATATATTGTTGATCACCCTTTCCATGCTAGATCCTAAGCATTCGATTCTTCGTCTCTAGTATGGGGGTGCTCCACCTTTAGACTCGAAACATTGAGAACAATGTTTAATTTTAGTATGGGGGGTGAATAGATACTTGCTTTGCTACGCCCTCACGTTTTCCAACTTTCAATGTTTTGTTTTATTTTGTTGCTAATAAGACTAAAAATGGCCAAATTTTAATTTTTTTTTTAGTTTTCATAAGTGTTTTTAAGACACGAATGTATATTTTTTGATGGGTAGAATAAGAGCTAATTTTTTACTTGATGGGCATTTGGAGCCCTTTACATTCCTTAACCCGCTCAATTCAAGTTTTGCTAGACTTTTATATAGGGAACTTTAAAACGCGAAAGTCTTAGCTCATTCGGGTTAAGAATAAGAACTTTTCGCAAGTTCCTATAATTGATCCTAGAAAGTCACTTATCAAGGGAACTATAAAATGCATTCTCTAAACTTGAAAAAGTCCAAGAAAGTGCAAGATCCTATAGGTGGCTTGACCCAAAACTTTGATTTGGTATAGTCTTAATGAAAGCTAATCCAAATTTGGCTTAATTTTGAGTTGCATGGCTAAGTATTCACGAGTCTCTTTAATTAGATGTCTTTAAATAGTGAAGAAAGAGAAATGATAGAGTTAGACAAGTGATCATGCTAATCGTAGAACATGAAAATGTTCTTTCAAAAACTCATATGTTATTAATTGTGGCTTTTTCTCCCATAAGATCAATGCATTAGGAATAAACATAATTGCAATAAGTAAGGTCGTACGATTTGAAAGGTTACTTAGCTTCTAGCACAAGATCGTTTAAAAGTTGCTCGGGGTTGAATAGAGTTCATAGCCAAGGCATAACTTATTGAAGTGGGATGCGAAGATTGGTGAATATCCAAAAAGGCCCTAACAAGGCATGAGGAGCTCTATTTTGTTGCTAAAGATCCAAGATGATGTGAAGTATCATTATTCCAAAATCAATATGAAGGATCGAGACACACGACGAAAAGCAATTACTCCCCTAAAGATCATGGAGAAAGTCTATCCAAAAAGACACTTACAAGGTACGAGGATAAATATATCCAAGTCCGAAAAGGAGGCAGATCGTTGTATATCAAAATCCAAAATAAAGATTGAAGAAAAATGATGAAATCGTGGTCCAAGTATGAAGAATCTCTAAAAAACGTGAGGTGAAGAAATTCCAAAATATGAAGAGAAGACAATAATTTCAAGAACGTCTTCCCAAGATTTGAAGTATGAAGTACATGCCAAATATCGGTCCGAGAAAGGTCTCAAATCGTGAAACAAGTCATGTCAAGATATGAACTTAAGGAGATACTCGAGAAGTCGTTTTAAAAGATTTTGTCCTTCGGCTAACTATCGATTAAATCATGCTACTTTACTTTCGGACTAATAAATACTCAAATAAGTCAATATGAATCACTTGTGATCCATGACAAATAGTTAAAAAAATGTAGAAACCCATTTTCTTTCATAATAACTAGGATTGCGGGGAGAAAAAGTATTACACAATTTGAACGTATGAGTAGTGTTAGCATTGTCACTTGTACCAACAATGATCTCGTTTTTGCACTTAGCATAGAATGTATGACAATCAAAGATGACGAAATTTACTCTATGAAACAGTTACTTGTTTCTATTCATTGATCCTAAAAGCCACACACGTGATGAAAATCATACATTATGTCTTTACACATTTTCGCAGTATTGTTGCAAGTATTTTACTTTTCAATAAAGGGTAATAAAATTGAATTTTGGTGATGCTTAGATACTTTATTCTAGCATTGCGTGAGGGCATGGCAATGGCTTAGTATAGGGGAGTGATGAGATGGCATTTATACATGATCTCATCATTCTTTTCGGGCTTTAAATGCATAAAATCTCATAAATATACCATATATATGCTTGTATTTGTTTACTTGTGTGTTTTAGATACGGATATCGTGAAAAAGACAAAAGATCACAAGAAATAAGGAAAAACGGACACGAGAAACGAAGCCGTACAATGAACCAGGCCCTAGTTATGGATTTCTCAAAGAAAAACCTTTGAAGACTTGACGATTTACAAGATTGATCCTTCATTTATGAAGAAATGAGACTTAATACCCTTGTATATTCATAATTACAAGTTTGGTCCCTTAAGTTTGTCAAAATTACAAAAAGGTCCTTCAACTTTGAAGAATTGGCAAGTTTAGTCCCTCGACAATTCTAAATTGTCAAAAATGGTCCCTCATGAAGTCAAATATACATTGAAGACCTTTGAAGATCAAGAATGTCCAAGATCAGTCCTCAAACTATGCAAAAATGGCAAAAACAACCCTTGAAAACCTTTTGCCAAAGTTTTGGGGCAAAAGTATGAAATCATAAACTTTATTAACAAAGGATATGAGTTTGTTGGCTGAATAAACACGTTTACATTTTTTCTCAAAACACAAGGGCCAAAGATGGTCATTTGAAACATTCAAATGAGAAATGTGCCAACACTTCTCCACTCCACAAAAAACGGATCAAAACTAATTACTATTCACTGATGAACCCAGTTACCACCCTACTTAAAATAAAGGGTAAATCAAAATTACCCAGGCACATGCTTGATTCACATGCCCAGAAACCCATCCCACACTCAAAACCCCAATCTCCACTCACCAAAGGACCCCACCCATTCACACGTCCACCAATCACAATCCAATTTAGTCTCCAAAGAATGACACGTGGCCAAATCAACAACCCACACTCATTACTTGGACCTAAAGCTAAAATGAACCACTTGGATGCATTTGGACAGCTCAACAACAAAATTCGTCTAGAAGAATCAAGGGATATTTTTGGGACTTCATAGCCTAGGGTTTTGCTTATTCCTTCTTTGTATTTGCCTATATAAGGACTCCTCAACATGTGAGAGAGCCTTGTTCCAGTTTTACTCTTTAAACATTGTAATTCCTTTTTAAAATTTATAAAAGTTGGTATTTTAAGAAAATTGTAATTCCTTTTTATGTTTTTGAAAGTTGGTGTTGTTTAAGGGTAATTCTGAGTTCCATTTGATGTTATAAAGGTGTTTTGATCTTGTGGTTAAAGCACGTTTATGTTTGGTAAGGTTTTCAAGTTTGAAATAAGCTTGAAAATTGTCATCTGATTTTGCTATTTATCTTGTACTAACCCTTATCCAAAAGCTATAAGCCCTTGCAAGCTTGTTGACACCAAGCTAGTGAAGGTTTATCAACCTTTGGATAGGTTGTTTGCTGCTTGTTTTGAAGATATAAAGTCCTTGAGGTTCTGCTTTGAACCATCAACCAAGGCACATCTCATCTCCTTTGTTCAAGGACCTTGGTCACTCTCTAGTTGTTGAGAGTGGTCATAGCTGATCCCTCTAGGAAGTTGTGAGGGATAGGTATAAGCTCTTTTTAAGTTTCCTCTAAAAAATCACATGTTTATGTCTGATATGAATTTTGCTATGTGATTTGTTGTTCTTGTGTTTGTGCTTTGTGTTTTATAGTTGATATCTCTTAATTGTCACCTAGTTGAGCTAATTGAACCATAAAATCAGTAAGTTGTTTGATTGAATAAAAAGTTTGTTTGAAAAAGGACTAAAACAAGGCTGTTTGAGATTTTGGGATCATAAGGCCTTGTGGCCTTGTGCCCTTGGTTCTTAGGGTTTGGGGAGTCTAAATAAGTCATATGCAACAAGTTTTGGTCACTAGTTAAGTATCAAGATGTAACACCCCATTTTGATAAATGGAATGTCACGCGTGATTATGGCGTGTCATCAAAGCATGCAAGGTGATATGTAGTAAAACATACATGACCATAGGGAAAACCAGAATCAAACATCGGTTCCCAAACATAAGCCCAAAACATAGATAAAGGAAAATGAATTGAATAAAGACTAAACAAGCATAACTATATGAAGGCAAAAAGGAAAAGAAGTCTTTGGCAGCTTCCATCCTATGCGCGTCCTCCAAATGCTCGAGTCTTGGGTACCTGCCGTTTTGGGACATGGAAAGGAAAGTAACGGCTGAGCAAGACGCTCAGTGCACGGATGTACAATATAGCATGAATAGGATAAGCATGTAACATATAACAGCGGAAGACTAAGTTCTGAGTAAACTGGTTAAGTATCAAGAAAATTGGTTTTATAGTTTGAAAAGTCTTATGTTTATCTTGTGAAAACTGTTTTAACATATATATACCATAGCCCATATAGGTCATGAAAAGGTCACGTGCATGAATACTTGGAGGGGTGACCTCATCATGCTGATTAGAGGGGATGCCTCTAATCAATATACTGGTTTGGGTAGGAGGGATCAACTCCTTGTGAAGGGTGCAAGGCACACACCACATTCACCATGATAAACTGAATAAAACATGTAACTAGAATGCACCCATACGCCCCACCTGATATAATAATATGGCCAAAACTGAAAGGGACGCCACGAGCAATCACTCCGCCGTGGGGAAGTCATAACATCGGTGCCTCCAATGCTATGGTTATGGTACCTCCATAACTAGGTGAAACTGGTCATGCTTGTATATGGCTATAGATTATGCTAAATTAACATAAGCAGTTCAAAACAGTAAAACAAATGCTGGGGAAAACAGTTGGCTGCATACGGGGAAATCCTAATAAGGAAGGAATGTCCATACTGAAAGGACGGGAATCCGTACCTCAAGTCCAGTGAATGAACGGAAGAAAGACTCCTACTTCTGGATCACTAACGCTACATGAATACACACGTGTATAAGTATCGATTCACTGATTACGTACTGGGTTTTATGTCTCATTTTAGCTGATTAGGTATGTTTTAGGTCATGGTTCACTGTTTAAAGCCTTAAACTGTGTTTATCTAGTATTCTGATTAATCTGATTAAGTATTACTGGTGTTTCATGTATTATTATACTTACTGTGTAATAATAAGTAACTTTCCAAAAATAGCAGGTTTCCAAAAATAGAAAGTTTCCAAAAATAGAAAGTTTCCAAAAATAGAAAGTTTCCAAAAATAGAAAGTTACCAAAATAGAAAGTTTCCAAAAATAGAAAGTTTCCAAAAATAGAAAGTTTCCAAAAATAGAAAGTTTCCAAAAATAGAAAGTTTCCTAAAATAGAATTTACTGCTTAAAATAGATTAGTTTCTAAAAATAGAAAGTTTCCAAAAATAGATCAGTTGCCTTAATTAAATAAGTTTCCATATATAGAAGGTTTCCATGATTAGATTAGCTGCCTGAAATAGATTAATTTCCATATATAGAAGGTTTCCATAATTAGATTAGTTGCCTTATTTAATTAAGTTTCTATAAATAGAAGTTTCCATAATTAGAATTAAGCTGATTACATAAGCTAACATATAAGTCTAAGTGTTATAAGCTTATTTCTTAAGTCATATGATATAGTGTATAGTTTAATTATTATTTCATGTATTTTAATTAAACTATAGGTTAAGCATTTTAATTAAAGTATAACATGTATTAATTAAAATGAAATAAAATACTTAGGTTAAAATGTGTATTATTATTATTAATAATATAACCTAAGTCATGTCTAAATTAATTAATTATAGGCATGTTTTAATAATTAATTAATTATATCTTATAACATAAAATACTTAGGTTAAATTAATGTCATGTTAAACTAATAATTAAAATAACCTAAGTCATGATTTAATTAATATTTCATGTTATTAATTAATTATACCCTAAGTTCATGATTCATAAAAATTAACATGTAACATAGATCATGATTTAACCAACGAACCATGAATCGGGCATGAATTCGACACCGTACCCCGAGCCAAACCCGGGGCACATGTGTCTCCTTGCTGCCGTGGGTCCCACATGAGCCAACCAAGACCAAAAATGGTCTTGGTGGTGGCGGCAATAGCAAACCAAACCCCCGTCGGGTTTGTTTGCTAGGCGGCCAAAACAAACATCCCTTTTAAATCATTCTTTGATTTTATTTAATACCAAAACATGTTAGATCAATGATTAATTACCATGTTTTAATAAGAAAAATAATAACATGTTCATGAAAATAATCAAAGGTTAAAAGAATTAAAAAGAAGGGTTAGAAAGGTATACCACTATGTAGCTTGGAAAAAGGATGAACAAACACTGATTATACAATAGTTTTTGAGATCAAAATCAACCAATCACCCTCCAATGGTGATGTGTAGGTGGCGGCACAAAGAGGAGAAAAAGGAGGAGGAGAAAACTCTTTTTAGGGTTTTTATGTTTATTTCTTGAAAATGAAAAATGAAAACATGTTTTTACTTTTACCCCCCTTTACTTGTAAAGTCCATGGGCTAAGCCCATTTCTTGTATATGTGCCGTGGGTATGGGGGCCCCACATGGGGTACCCGTACCTTTCTCGTGTCCCGATGTTTCGTGTTCGTTCGTGGTTAAACGTGCTCGTGTTTAAAGTGTTTCTGTTTCTTTTAACGTGTCGTTTATCGTAAACTTAACGCTCGTAATTATATTATCAGTATTTACGTAATTATTCTAGTTCGTATTTTAAATGGTCATCATGATTTAATTATGTTCACGTGATATATTTATTACTGTTTATCATGAGTTCGTACGTAATCGATACTTGTCATGTCATACACGTATGCACTTGCTTGATTATTAGCACATGAATGTGATCAATACTAACTGAGGTAAGTTTTAATCTAGGACGTACGATCTTAAGGGCACTATTCATGGTAAAAGCATGCGGGTTTTACACAAGAGGTTTGGAAAAGGTTTTCAAAGTTTTGGAAAAATATGATAAAATTGGTTTGAAATTGGTCAAACACATCAGATCCAATAAAATCTTTGTTTGTTGGATCTAAGGTCTAAAACTTGGTTTGGGAAGAGTTTAGGTGATAAGCTATTTGTGCATTATCTGTTTGTTGAATTTGGTGGCTTATTGTGGGTGCTAGAGCTAATCAAAGTTGGTTGAAGTGGTCATTTGCATCAGCAAAGTGACCACCTCAATTTTGCCTTGCATTTTGTTATCTAGTGTATGCCTAGCTTGTTTGTTGCTTGGAACTTGTTTTTGTGCTGCTTGTGAGACTATTTGGCTATTTTTGTTGCTGGCTTATAAGCTAACTGGCTTATTAGCCTTATTTTTGCCAAAATCTGTTGTCATTTGGTCAACTGACCACTTGATTAACAAGGACTCTGCCTTGAGTTCTTCACAAAAATTGCTTAAAACAAGCCTATAAACAATCCTTGAGCATTTGGTGAATTTTGGAGAACTTTGTCTTTTGGTCAAATAAGCACAATTTGGCTTATTTTTTAGAACTGCTTATTGGTACATGCAACAACTTGGCTTTTGTAATAGGTGTCATTTTTCTCAGCTTAATATCAAATCTGGAAGGTTACAAGTCATTTGGTTAAGCTTTTGCTAGAAAACTAGCTTATTTGGCTTTTTCAGCCAGCTTATTTGCTCCTACAGCTTATTCTACTTGGCTTTTTGTGAATTTTATTATTGATTATTCTTAGTTAAGCTATTTGTGAGCTTTTGCAACAAAACCAGAGCTTCTAAAACGTCCTAGAACTCTAACCCGACTATTTTGTCGTTTTGTGAAATTCTACTTTGCTTATTTCTAGCTTATTGAGTGTGCTTTTTTAAAATTTCTTTTCACAGATCTCTTAGGCATCTCAAAAGAAGGTTGTGTGTTCAATTAAAGCTTATGTCATTGGCTTATTGGCCCAATAAGAATAAGTTGTTGACCTTTTAAGCTGTGATATGCTCAAAACCAGCTTTTGGGCCTTCAGACTTTTGTGTTTAGAATTAAATTTTGAGTCAGATAGGGCTTTTTAGGTCATTTGGGCCAAGTTTGACTTTTTGGGCCCATTTAGCCCATTTAAGTTGACTGTTTTGGTTTTTAACCCATTTGGGGGCCCAATAGGGGTATTTTGGTAACTTCACTTCCATTTTCTGATTAATTAGGGTAAAATATACTGGTTTGCAAGTTTTTAGAATTTTTTATAATTTTTAGATTTTTAATATTATTTTAATATTATTTTATTATTAAATTTATAATTTCACATTTTTGCACTTTTTATATTTTTCTTAGGTTTAATACACTAAAATAGGATTTTTGCAATTCTTAGATTAATTTTATCTTCATTTTCTAATTTCTAGAATTATTTTAAGTTTTTAATAGTTTTTAATTATTTTAGTTAGTTTTAATTAGTTTAAAAATATATTAAAATAGTTTTTAATCTTATTTAGTCATTTTAGAGGTTTACAAAGTGAAAAATCTTTATTTGGGGTTTTTAATAATTATTTTGATTTTTAAGGCTTTAATTAGCATTTAAAAATTAATATTTAATTATTTAAAAGGTTTGAAAAAGTTTTGATCATTTGTAAACTCTTAGTTTATTTAATTTGATTTTTGGTAATTTTTTGGGAATTTTTAGAATTAATTTTTATTTTTAGCTCTTTTACGGTTTTAATTTTAGTCGTCGTAGTAATAATTTTCACGTCTTCGTCATTCTATTTTCTCATCCCCTTCTTTCAAATATTAATCTCAAATCTTTTTGCTTTTTAGTCACACACATATACCTTCTTGGGAAATGAACTTAATTGGGTCATTAACACTTGATTTTCCTAAGTCATTTGTTTAATACTTACCGCTTTTACGCCTTTTTCCTAAAAGGTCGTATTTTTTCCTACAATCAGGTAACTGGTCAAGTTATGGTTCCAATATATTGCAGTATGTGCCCACATAGCCACTATTACTCCGTATGCCGACTTTAGGTTCAACTATACAACAACCACATATAAAAGTGAGAGCCTATAGTTTCAGAGAAGGTCAAATTCTATGCCTTTGGCTCCTCTTGAAATGAAGTATCATCCATCTTTGGTGGATGTGATACTCCTTGAACAACTAATTGATGAGAATCCAGAGAAGGAGCTTTTGTAGTTTCTTCACGACGATTTTGATAAAACTGATTTCAAGCTTGCTACATAAATAATAGGAGAATTGGGTTCTACTTGCAGCTCAAACCCCCCCCCCCTTAAGTCGCTCACAAAAAACATTGTTTATGCCATCGCCAACTTGTTCCGAGAAATCAGTTTCCCCGATCCAAGTGGTGATTTCCTTCGCCTGGTGGCAGAGCACAACCTTTGCTTGGGTATTACACAGGAACTCCAGCCAGATATGGTCGCAATGTTTACTTCAAGTACCAAAGTATGTCACATACACCCTTTTGTTGTGTAAGCTGCAGTAAGTCTTGGTGGAAATCGTGTGTAAGCTACATTTGTCAGTTTGCAAATAAAATCCCATTACTGTTTGAGGGAACAGCTGATGTTGTCACAAAAACTGCTATCACTTTCAACTGGAAACTCTACAAAATTAATCCATTGCAGCATAAGATAGGAGTATTTGCTAGTATAGTCGGTACGAAAATACCTTTCAGTGGGACGGTGAAGGAATATATTGAAGGTGCGAAACAAATTAAGTCTGTTGTTAAGGCTACTCTTGAAAAGTGTTGCATCCAACTAAAACCACTGCTAGCAAAGAAAGTCTTTGTTAGATCGATACCAAAACAATCTCTTTAAAGGGAAAAACTCAATCAGATGTGAATCGGGTATATTGGTGATGAAATATTGCTATCCGAACATTAAGAATGTTATGCGGCACACATGTTAGTGACTTAAAGCTAAGAAGAGACCCCAATTTCTACAAATAAGGTACGTAGCTTGTAAAAAGATCCTTAGTTTTTGGAAACTAAGTTGATAACCGTTTACTTTATCGTATTAAGCGGAAACACGTAATGTGATCTTAGTTTTTCAATTGTAGACTTCTCTATTGGATTGTCTTGCTAAGAAGCCATGTATTGAGCCAAATAGTTTATTTAAACGGTTTAAAAATGTGATGAAGTGTGTTTTATAAATGTGGAAGTTGTCAAAGTGTTATGATCTTAATAGTTACTACAGGCACTTACCACTAGGCCACCCCCTAAGTGGTTATTTGATCAATTTCTTGTTACAGACTAAAAAAGCAAAGAAGTTGTTTTAATCTTTGAGCTAGTGCAGTTTAGTACTTAATTTTGTGTGAAGTTAGTAAGGTTGGTATATTTATTACAAGTCATCGGCTGTACAATAAAAAAGTTTTATTCAACATTTTTATGCTTATTATCTGTGAAATAGGAGTAATACCAGTTTATCAGTTTGGTTCATTGTTTGTCTGCAAAATCCCGTGTGGATTCAACCAATTAATGTGAAGATTGAAGCTGTTAACATTGTGATTCCATGTCTGGTGTATGTCTTGCTCTATTGAGATAATTACGCTATTAAGTGTGGCTTAAAAACATATCGTGCTAGGGGAAAAAGGATACTTTCATGTTCTTGTTGGTAATCATGTTATACGTGCCACTTAACTAAGTCCGTCTTTACTAATTAAACTGATGACATCATAACAAAAATTCTTTTGTTTATAGATATCTAACTTCAAACTGACATCTGCGATACTTGAAAATGTCTCCCTTTCTTGCATAATGTCTTCTCACCTGCATTGATTTATTATTGATAGAAATCAGTGAACATTAAATCCAAAACAAAAAATAAGTCCTGACTTGTGCGTGTTTAAACTGAAGTAATGCCGCCTGTGACAAACTTGAGAGATGGCCTTTTTTAAGTTCCTTTGGAGTATAATTGTTTTCAAATTTGCTAGTGGTTGTATGTAACAAATGATAATCCTTCTTTAATCCATAACACAAGATTTAGAGTAGATTTAGAGAGAGAAAGAGAAGAAAGTTAGAGAGAGAAAGTAGAGAGATAAACTAGAATGATGGAAGGTTTACTATGTGTAAAATAATGAACCAACACCCTCTTCCACACATGGAAGAGGGTTTATATACCCTTGGCTTGTTGGGCCATGGGTTTAAGTAACTTGGGCCGGGCTTGGCTTATCTTGGGCATAAAGCCCCTACCTTAGACAATATTAGCTTAAAGTCCAAGCCCGGTTAACTCGACTAACCTATTACAATACATGACCATTTACGACTAAGATGACCTATTACATTCTTGTTAGACTATATAAAATATAGGGCTAACAATCTCCCCCAATGTATCGGTCATATTTAAATGCATAAGATGATTGAGAGAATACATTCTTGTGGAGGTGGTCTTTCTTCTTTGGTCTTGTATCTTGGTCTTGATCTTGTTTGTAACGGCTTTGTTCCTTCATGCCTTGCGATCTTTATCTTGAGCCTTTGTCTTTTGACTTTGAGTGCTTGAGATCTTCAGTCTATCCTTGATAGTGTTCATCTTGTGCTATTGTGACAAGATGACTTATTACATTCTTTCATTCTTAAATATCTTGATTATCCCCATCTTGTGCTCTTGTGACTTCTGATTTGACATGTTCGTACTTTATTGATTTCGAAAGGCTAACAATCTCTCATACAAATATAGTTGTTGTTAGTCCTTCAAATATTCATTAAAGTTGCGGAAGTCTTTAACTTTTTATATGAACATATGAAGACGACTTCGGTTAGCACACAGCTATGCCACCATCTTGACATATATAGACACGGATAAAATGGCTTTGAACATTTCATCCTAATTCGATAGCGTTTTACCTCTGGTCGGTGAAGACCGTTAGACGGTATTAGATACCGTACCTGTGATAGGGTAGATTCGATTAAGAACCTCCTTGACAGGGTTTCCCGGTGGTAGTAGCCAGTTCTCTTTACTCGACCGTCTCAAAGCAGACTGCGAACGTAAAGAGTGAACCATAAGGATAAATTATTCGTCTGATTAGATTCGTCAATTCAGAATTCCTAGAACAAGTTTGATTTTATAAGAATCGCACCATTGTTGCATTCCAGTTTGTCACAAGCTTGATTGATAGAGAATCTTACGAGTCACCTACCGCAGTGCTGTTTGATGTTGACACTGGAAGGATTTCCATTCGTCACTGTGAACCCTAAAGAGTGTCATTCTGAATGTTCTAGCAATATCTCATGGATTTTGCGAAGAAACCTGGAATAAAGTTTAAATCAGTTAAGAATCTAAACTTAGTTGCATTCAAGTTCTCACAAGTTTGATTCGTGTAGAATCACACAAGTTACCTACCATGAGCTTGTTTGATGTTGGCTCAAGAAGGATTTCCATCTTTTTTGTGAACCGTATCACTCAGATGTTCTGGCAATATCACACGGATAATGCGTAGGACGCGATTGTGTCCTAATGAGATGATAGATAGATCTCGTTTGGCTCTAGACTCAATAAGTGCATATTGGTAATCGGAGGCTGGAGCAGACTGCCACCTTTTCAATATTAACTAACTCGAAGTGAGAAAGTCAATAGATACGTGTTGATCTCTGTGACAATGAGACAAGTTTCTTTTGAGAGAAGCTCGAATGGCTGGGGAAGGGTTGTGCGTTGTATCACTGGGTCCATGACGACTTGTCTTCAATAGATGTATTGACCCGGTTTCTGCCTATATTGCATAGAATATTCAACTCCTTAAGTGCTTGCCAACACGTCATCACTAGCACCTTGTTGTGATTGTTTAAGTGCTAACTTAAGTAATTGGTCCACATTCAGCTTCATTCAACTCCATCTTCCCTAAGGACAACTATTTCTAGCTATGGGATGTCCTTGGGTAGATCCCTCCGGTTCTAGTTGGATCATAGGACTTAGTTTCCTATCCTAAACCACCTTTTGACTCCAACGTTCCGTCGTGGATAGTAGGTAGTTTTGGGTATAGATCGTAACCATAAACCATTCAAAACCATTCAAAGTGCTTGATAAAAATCAAACTTTTAACACTCTGAAAGTTTTACATTTCCGAAAAGCTCCCCCTACACACATGCATCAATTTAGTTTAGCATGTGAAGGAAAGAGTTGCACTTGAGTCTTTAAGATCACATGTTGCGATATATTACATTTTAATCACATTTTCTCCCCTATCTCTAATATAAAAACATAAAATATTAGAGATACCATATAATTAAAATATGACAATTTCTGAAAACCGATTGGGAGAGAAACATGTGTGCACGCATGAATCATGGAACTTTTGTCGTTAGGTTGCTCCCCCGCAACAATATATGTGTGTCTTGAGACAAAATTTGACAAAATTTTAGAAAAACGACACCACAAAATATGTTGAGGTACGGAGTTGAGATGCCTTATTCGATATAGTATATTACATATGACAGTTTTAAACCATATTCATTATGTGTTGGATATATAAGATATGACAATTTTAGAGATGTACCCAACAACATTAAAGGCCTGAATTTAAAATGCTCCCCCTCAAAAATTGATCAAAATAATATATGACATTTTTGTGATATAAAATCGCATTATTAGGAAGGGAGTGTTAAACACACAATTTTGAAAGATTTAGAAAAACCTTTTGAGAAATTCTTGAAAAATTGTGTTCAACGGTTTTAAAATAACCATGATAGAAGACTTCTCTTCTATTTCTTTCGGAAAGCGAACCGAAACGTACACTTCCCTTGCGGGTCGGTTTTTCATGAGCTCAAAACTTTGATTGTTTTGTGACTAGCTCATGACCGAGAAAAATAAATTTCCCGTTGTGAAGGATAAGTTATCATCCATGATAAACTTTCCTTAAGTTGAAGTTTGAGTTCTAAGCTAACATTTACTTAGAAATCGTTTTTCATGAACTTAAAAACTTTGAATGTTTTTGTGAGAAGCTCATGACCGAGAAATGTAAATTTCTTGTTGAGAAGGATAAGTTATCGTCTGCGATAAACTTTCCTTATTTGAGGGAGTCCTAAGCTGTGATGCGCTTAGAAGTCATATACACGAGCTTAAAACTTTCAGATAGTTTTATTGAAAGCTCGTGTCCGAGAAAATTAAATTTCTCGTTTTGAGGATAAGTCACACTCGGGATGAACTTTCCTGTGTTTGAAGTATGAGTTACAGTCTGACATGTGACTGTAAGTCTTTGTACACGAGCTTAAAAACATTGAATGTTTTTACAGATAGCTCATGTCCGAGAAAACTTAATTTCTCATTCTGAGGATAAATCATCATCGGGATGAACTTTCCTATCTCTGAAGAACGAGTTACAGCCTGTAATTTGACTTTAAGTCATTGTAGAAGCTTAATTGTGAAACCCTTGAGACACTTGTTTCTCAGATATCTGTTTCTTCAGCAGCCAAACTCTGAGAGTGTCTTTTGTTCAACGGGTTACAAATATAGGACCTTTGTGTTCCCGTTGAACCGTGACGTTGGTACCTGCACTTTCATTAGTATTTTGTATGCTTGCATGCGGATTAGAGATATCTTTATGAGAACCATGTGGGGGTTCACTGTGAACCTTTGTCGCGCTAGAGGGAAATGTCTTTCCAGTAGGAACCCACCGTAGACCTATTGTTTTGAAGGTTCTACTCGTTGGTATCCACCTAAGACAAGGTCTAGGAGACATAGGTTTCTGATGCACAGCGGAAGACTTAATTTGAGAAAGCCTATTTCCTTTAGGGTTTCGTCTTTGAGGTGCTCTAGATTTTTGGTTCACCTTGTTCAGGACTTTTGTTATACAATCATCATGAATGGCATTAAACACATATTTGTTACATTTCTTGCAAACATAGTGCTTATCATCTGAGAAGGCTCTAGTGTTTCTAGGGTTGGCAGATTTGTGCACATCATAGAAGGGTCTAGAATTCCTAGATGTGTGATTCTCGCTCCTAGGTTGTGGTTTTGTCCTATCTCTTGCTTGTGTCTTGTTCTTAGCATCGTCTAGATAGCTTTTATGACCCGTGTCATTTGAACTACGCCTAGGCATGTTCTTAGAGCTAGATCTAGAGTTGCTTGAAGCATTCATGTGATTGGGTTTTGCATGGGCATGATTTCTTAAGGAGGATCTAGATTTTGGAGTGATTGGTTTAGGCAAAATGCTACGCATGTCATCTTGGGATGCAAAACTCGAATTCGACGTTTTGGGTCGTTCAGATTTAAACGCATTCGGTTGTCTAGCAACTGAGTGGTTTCTGAATGGTTGAGAAGGAGGTTTCCCCAAGACTGACTGTTTTGCTAACTTAGTATCCACATTATTTCCTTTTAGCTTCCTTAATTCGTTTTTCACCGCTATCAGTGCAAAAACTTTTTCCTGAATCTGAGCCTTTAATTGCTCATTTTGTAGAAGTAATTGAGCGACACGTTGTTCTAACTTGATGTTCATATTATCAAATATGTTGTTATCAGCATTCGCGTCATTAGTGTCTACAGTGTCGATAGGTTGCACAGATAATTCAGTTAATGAAGCAAGCGGAGGACTTGGATTTTGAGAAGCCAACTTTGATTCTAACAAATTTATTTGTTTCACAAAATGTTCTTTTTCCACGTTAAAATATTGAATCTTATGATCTAAATTTTGTTCAAGAACAACATTTGCTTTTTTAAGTTTTTCAAAGTAAGCCTCAAATTTGTTATTTTTCTTTGAAAATCAAGTTTGGCATCCTTAAAATATTTAGTCTTCTGAGCTAACAGAATTTCAAGCTCGTGAATCTTAGAATCAACATCCTGAGAAGTCTCTCCTCCATTAGTACTCGTATCTGTTGAATCAGGTGTGGTATTGCTATCAACCTTTTCCACTAGATACATGTCAAAAATGGGTTCAGATTGCTCAGTATGTTGAGGAACATCATATTCAGCATTTAAATGTACCATTGCCATTGGCTGATCATCATAAATGGGTCTGATATCCGCATCATTGGTTGTTTGATCATTCCCTGAGCTGGTACTGATATGTTGCGTTACTGATTCTGTCTCGCTGCTTTCTGTATCAACCGAAGAAGCATCCAATGCTTGACCCTTATCGACGTTGTTCTCTTTCGTCTACATCAGTCTTTGATTCATCCTTCTTTCAAATTCCTTTTTAAGGCGTGTTCTTTCAGCAATTGACTTCTTTATATTACTCATATGTTGAAGAAGTGTCTCTTTGAATGCTTGAAGATCTACGAGAGTGTATTTGACAAAGTATGTACTTGTGAACTCCCGATATTTGTTGGATAAGCCATTAGAGTCAATGAATTGTTGGAACTGATTGTTTAGAGCTAAAAGAACCTCCATGGATATAATCTCGTGAAAATCATCGCTGTCAAGTTCTTGTTGAAGATGGTCCACATTAAGTAGCATCGTTCTGGTGAATGTCTCAACATCTTGACCAAATAGTAGAGCGAATACCCGTTTGAATCTAATTTCAAGACGAGTGCCTTTTAGGTCTTCTCTTGAAAGAATCTGAAGGTGTGACTGAAGCAACTTTAAGTGTTCCATGCATCTTTCTTTTGCTTTCGACATCTTGTATTTGATTGCATGAATGGTTTTGGTTGTAGAATCCTTGTTAGTAGGTTTACTAATTGGAGTCTCAGTATTTTTCTGAACCTCTGGATTCTGCATCTTCTCTTTACTCACCGCATTCATAGACGTAGTTGTTGTGGAATCCGTTGTATTGAAAATGTCCATTGAGCGGATGTAGTAAGAGGATATGGTGTATATGGATTATGGATCTTAGTGGATGTGTTGTGATTTGATTGTGGTTGAAATTCCGATAGTTCCAATTTTTTCTCAGTCCGAAAATAAATTCCTAAGTCCGATATAACGGTAGACCGAAAATTTAAGAGTCGCCAAATTTTGAAATCGAGTTCGAAATAGCCAATAACTAGTAGGGAAACAAATTGAAAAGTGAAAAATTTTGACAAAAAATAAAACATAAAATAGCCTAAAAATTTAAATTTTGGTACGAATATTCGAATTTTTTGTTGAAAATTTTTCGTATCGCCAAAATCTTAAATCGAAGCTTAAATGGCCTAAAAATGATCTAGGAAAAAATAAATTTTATTATGGTTTTCCCGCCAAAAAAACTCGTTTTTTTGGTAAACTATGTTCCGGGGCTAGTCTAGATAGTGGCTATGTCTAAAAAGTACTAGAACAAAATTTAGCCAAACATATCGCAATGTCCATCGCAATATCTATCGGAATGTCCATCGGAATGTGCTATCGGAATGTTCTATCGGGATGTTCTATCGGAATGTGCTATCGGAATATCTATCGGAATGTGCTATCAGAATATCTATCGGAATGTGCTATCGGAATCCATCGGAATGTCCATAGGAATCTCCATCGGAATGTTCTATCGGAATGTTGGATCGGAATGTTGTATCGGAATGTTGGAACGGAATGTTGCATCGGAATGTTTGATCAGAATGTTGAAACCCTTAAGCGATTCCGACGCAATATTACCACGGTGATCAAAATTTACACTTTTCTGGGACAAAACCCAACCAATTCGAGATTTTAAACCAAAAAATGATCAAAACACCCAAAAATTTTGTGTTTTTAGCAAAGTAAATATACCAAATCTCTACCACAACTATGTAGAAGATTTGTATCAAGAAAAAACCATTAAAAACACAAAAAAAATTGGATCGAAAGTTTTAGATTGATTGTGGTAAAATACACCTTTTAGGAAAAAGGCGTAAAAGCGGAAAGTATTAAGTGATTATTTAGGAAAATTAAACACTAATGACCCTTATATGGTGTGAAAGTTCGTTTCCCAAGGAGGTATATGTGTGTGATTAAGATGTAAAGATATTTGAGATTAATATTTGAGAAAGAAGGGGATGAGAAAATAGAATGACGGATATGTGAAAATTATTACTACGACGACTAAATTAAAAACCGTAAAAAGTGCTAAAATAAAAATTAATTCTAAAAATTCCCAAAAAACAAATTACCAAAAATCAACATAAATAAACTAAGAGTTTACAAATGATCAAAACTTTTTCAAACCTTTTAATTAATTAAATATTAATTTTTAATTGCTAATTAAAGCCATCAAAATCAAAATAATTATTAAAAAGTCCAAATAAAGATTTTTCACTTTGTAAACCTCGAAAATGACTAAATAAGAATAAAAACTTTTTTTATAAATTTTAAAACTAATTAAAACAATTTAAAATGATTAAAAACTATTAAAACCTTAAAATAATTCTAAAAATTAAGAAAATGATGATAAAATTAATCTAAGAATTGCAAAAATCCTATTTTAATGTATTAGACCTAAGAAAAATATAATAAAAAGTGCAAAATGTGAAAATTGAAATTTAATAATAAAATAATATTAAAATACTATTAAAAATCCAAAAATTATAAAAAATTCTAAAAACTTGCAAACTAATTTATTTTAACCTAAATAAACAGAAAATAAAAGTGAAATTACCAAAATACCCCTAATGGGCCCCCAAATAGGCTAAAAACCTAAACAGTCTAACAAAATGGGCTAAATGGCCCAATAAGTTCCACTAGGCCCAAAAGACCTAAAAAGCCCTATCTTACTCAAAAGTTGATTCTGAACATAAAAGTTTGAAGGCCCAAAAGCTGGTTTTGAGCTTATCACAGCTTAATGAGTCAACAACTTATTCTTAATGGGCCAATAAGCCCATTAAGCCATAAGCTAATGCCATAAGCTCTAATTGACACACAACCGTCTTTTGAGATCCCTAAGAGATCTGTGAAAATAAATTTTGAAAAAGAAAACCTGATAAGCCAGAAATAAGCAAAGTAGAATTTCACTAAAAGACAAAATAGTCGACTTGGAGTTCTAGACCACCTCAGACCTTCAAATAAGTTGCAAAAGACTCTAAATGACTTAATTAAGACAAATCAACAAAGAAAAGTTCAATAATCCAAGCCAAATAAGCTGAATAAGCTGATAAGCACTTATGTAAAAGTCAAAGTTATTGGTTTTCTAGTCAAAGCTCAAAGTCAACCCCTCAAATGCTCCAGAATGAACAAATGGGTCAAATAAGTGACACCTTTTACAAATTCAAAGTTGTTGCAGGTTTAAAAAAGCAAGAACAGCTTATTGATAAGCACCAGTTGAAATAACACAAGCAGTGGCTAGCAGCAGGGGAAAGGAGTTCCCACTACTTTGACTATTTGACTTGCTTTTTTAGAGAGTTCCAGTTGGATTCAATGGAAAACAAGGGCACCCTTGTAATCAGTGAATCACAAGGAGTCAATATCAATCAACAAATCACAATTTGGTTCACTCAATAAGCACAGAATAAGCAAACAGTCCCCAAATATGATACAGACCTGGCAAATAAGCAGTTATGAACTAAAAAGCAGTTTTAGCATGAATAAGCCAACCAAATTGAACCATATGCATACACAAGCTATAATAAAGTCCAATAAGCACAATCAAACTTGTTTCAAACACTGGATCAAATTAAATAAGCAGATTCAAGCATAAATAGTTACTTATGAACAAGGCACTTTTTCAAAACCCTTTTGTTGATCTATTTGACCACCAATCCAATTTCAAGCCCTCAAATCCCTTTCCCTGGTTAATTTCACCAAAACTTAACACTTGTTAACCCTAGTCTACCCTTAGATCTAGGTGTCCTCAAAATTTTAGCCAAAATTCCCAAGTAAAACTAATTTTATAGACCTTTGATTGATTTAAGTGTTTAGACCCTCAAAAATTGCAGATAAGTGACCCAATACACCAGATAAACGAATAACAACAATAAGCAACCACAAAGGTTACCTTGAATCTTGATAAATCAGTTAACCTAAACACCCCTTTGGAATCTGATTTCTCAAATTTCCAAAGGATTGTTGTGATTTAACCCTCAATCCAGGATCAAAACAACCCTAACAACAATAGTCCAACCTTAGAAACACAAATCAACCACAAATTCACAGATGTACAAACAAATATGCAGATTCACCCAAAAATTAAGCAATATTAAGAAAAGTAAAAGAGATAAGAGATTCAAACCTCCAAAATGTACATCCACACTTTGGAATGTTTGAGCTGAGGTGCTAGCAAGAAGAAGCACTAGCTTCCACAAGCTGCTAAGAACAACAAACCAAAAAAAGTTAACCAAAACAGATTATACTTTGATTTTTGAAAGCAAGAGTTTTAAACCTTAAAACCTTTCCTTAAAATCAATCAAACATGTAAATGGAACTCAGATATTAGCTATTCAAACACCAAACTTTTATAAATCACAAAAGAGAATTCAAAATTTTCAAAAATTCAAATTTTATTTCATAAAAATGAATTACAAAGAAAATAGCTAAAATCTGGAACAAAAGGCCTCACCACAGGTTGGGGGTCCTTTTATAGGCAACAATAGACGATTCTAGATGAAAAATACATGAAAACCCTAGCTATAAAATCCCTAGAATGCCCTTGAGTGCCTAAGGCGTGTTTGATGTTGAGATCCGTTCAAAAAAATCTTGGTTGTTCATTTTATGCTTGGGGACCAAGTAGTAGCTATAAATCATTGATCTTGCCAACTAGGATTGCTTGGAGAGGAGGTTGCAATATGATTGGTTGACGTACTGAATGGTGGGGTCACATGGTGAGTGGGATTGAAGGTTTATTGGTGTGGGATGGGTTTCTGGGCATGTGAATCTAACGTGTGCCAAGGTAATTTTATTTTACCCTTTGTTTAAGTGGGTGGTAATTCTGGGTTCATAAAGGTGAATAGTGGTAAGTTTGATTCGGTTTTACTGGGGTGGAGTTTTTTGGCGCGTGTTTTTGTATTTGAATGCTTGACATGGCAAAAATGGCCCTTGTTCTTTGGAAAACATGTAAAATAAGTTTCTCAGCCTTAAAACGTATTCCCTTCACATTTAAACTTTATATTTTCACACTTTTCCCCAAAACTTTGGTAAAAGGGTTTCAAGGGTTATTTTTGCCACTTTTGAATACTTCAAGGGTTGATCTTGGACATTTCTCATCTTTGAAGGTCTTTATTGGGTGTTTGACTTCATGAGGGACCATTGTTGACAATTTAGAATTGTTGAGGGACTAAACTTGCCAAATCTTCAAAGTTGAAGGACCTTTTTGTAATTTTGACAAACTTAAGGGACCAAACTTGTAATTATGAATATACAAGGGTATTAAGTGTCATTTCTTCATAGATGAGGGATCATTCTTGTACATCTTCAAGTCTTCAAGGTATATTCTTTGAGAAATCTATAAACTAGGGCCCGGTTCATTGTACGGCTTCGTTTCTTGTGTTCGTTTTTCCTTGTTTCTTGTGATCTTTTGTCTTTTTCACGATATCCATACCAAAAATACACAAGTAAACAAACACAAGCATATATATGGTATTTTATGACATTTTTATGCATTTAAAGCCCGAAAAGAACGATGAGATCATGTATAAATGCCATCTCATCACTCCCCCATACTAAGCCATTGTCGTGCCCTCACGCAATGCTAGAATAAAGTATCTAAGCATCTCCAAAAATCAATGTTATTACCCTTTATTGAAAAGTAAAAGACTTGCGATACTACTTACGAAGATGTGTAAAGACATAATGTATGATTTTCATCACGTGTGTGACTTTTAGGGTTAGTGAATAGAAACAAGTGAATGTCCCATAGAGTAAATTTCGTCATCCTTGATTGTCATACATTCCATGATAAGTGCAAAAATAAGATCATTGTTGGTGCAAGTCACAATGATAACACTACTCATACGTCCAAATTATGTAATACTTTTTCTCCCCGCATTCCTAGTTATTATGAAAGGAAATGGGTTTCTTGAATTTTTTAACTACTTGTCATGGATCACAAGTGATTCATATTGACTTATTTGAGTATTTATTAGTCCGAAAGTAAAGTAGCACGATTTTGTCGATAGTTAGCCGAAGGACAAAATATTTTAAAACGGCTTCTCTAGTATCTCCTTAAGTTCATATCTTGACATAACTCGTTTCACGATTTAAGACCTTTCTCAGACCGATATTTGGCATGTACTTCATACTTCAAATCTTGGGAAGACGTTCTTGAAATTATGGTCTTCTCTTCATATTTTGGAATTTCTTCACTTGACGTTTTTGAGAGATTCTTCATACTTGGACCACGACTTCATCATTTTTCTTCAATCTTTATTTTGGATTTTGATATACAACGATCCGCCTCCTTTTAGGACTTGGATATATTTATCCTCATACCTTGTTAGGGTCTTTTTGGATAGACTTTCTCCATGATCTTTAAGGGAGTAATTGCTTTTCGTCGTGTGTTTCGATCCTTCATATTGATTTAGGAATAATGATACTTCACATCATCTTGGATCTTTAGCAACAAAATAGAGCTCCTCATGCCTTGTTAGGGCCTTTTTGGATCTTCACCAATCTTCATGTTCCGCTTCAATAAGTTATGCCTTGGCAATGAACTCTATTCAACCCCGAGCAACTTTTAAACGATCTTGTGCTAGAAGCTAAGTAACCTTTCAAATCGTATGACCTTACTTATTGCAATTATTTTTATTCCTAATGCATTGATTTTATGGGAGAAAAAGCCACAGTTAAAAACATATGAGTTTTTGAAAGAACATTTTCATGTTCTACGTTTAGCATGATCACTTGTCTAACTCTATCATCTCTCGTTCTTCACTATTTACAGACCTCTAATTAAAGAGACTCGTGAATACTTAGCCATGCAAGTCAAAATTAAGCCGATTTTTGGATTATCTTTCATTAAGACTATATCAAATCGAAGTTTTGGGTTTTCAAGCCACCTATAGGATCTTGCACTTTCTTGGACTTTTTCAAGTTTAGAGAATGCATTTTATAGTTCCCTTGATAAGTGACTTTCTAGGATAAATTATAGGAACTTGCGAAAAGTTCTTGTTCTTAACCCGAATGAGCTAAGACTTTCGCGTTTTAAAGTTTCCTATATAAAAGTCTAGCAAAACTTGATTCGAGCGGGTTAAGGAATGTAAAGGGCTCCAAATTCCCATCAAGTCAAAAATTAGCTCTTATTCTACCCATCGGAAATTTACATTTGTATCTTAAAAACACTTATGAAAACTAAGAAAAATTTTAAAATTTGGCCATTTTTAGCCTTATTAGCATCAAAATAAAACAAAACGTTGAAAGTTGAAAACGTGAGGGCGTAGCAAAGCAAGTATCTATTCACCCCCCATACTAAAATTAAACATTGTCCTCAATGTTTCGAGTCTAAAGGTGGAGCACCCCCATACTAGAGACGAAGAATCGAATGCTTAGGATCTAGCATGGAAAGGGTGATCAACAATATATCTAAAGCCGTTTATTAATTATGCTAAAAGATAATTGTTATAACAAATAAAGGATATGTCATGGATTCGTGAAAAACTCTTCAAGAAAACGATCGAGGCTCACGTAAACGAACACGAGAGTCTTCAATTGTGGCGATGATGAAAATCTAGATAATACATTCACAAACAACCACGAGACAATGAGTTGGAAGGGCACAAATCTCCTCTAATTATTTATTAGAAAGCATTAAAAAGATTAAGCATGGGACATAAAATGACATTTTTCCCAATTAAGCACAAGGTTGGTTTCTTCACAACGTTTTAACATTTGCTCGAGATTAGATAAACACGACGTGAACGAATTGCCAAACACCGAAAATTCATCCATAAACACTTCCATCGACTTCTCGATCATATCATGAAAAATAGCCATCATACACCGTTGAAACATACCCGGTGCATTACAAAGTCCGAAAGGCATCCTACAATAAGCAAACGTTCCATAAGGACACGTGAACGTAGTTTTCTCTTGATCACGAGGGTCGATAGGGATTCGAAAGTAACCGGAAAAACCATCTAAAAAACAATAGAATTCATTTCCCACGAGTCGCTCCAACATTTGTCCATGAATGGCAAAGGAAAGTGGTCTTTACGAGTGGCGTCATTTAACTTTCGGTAGTCAATACAAACCCTCCAACCGGTCATAACACGAGTGGGAATTAACTCGTTGTTTTCATTAGGTACAACGGTCATTCCTCCCTTTTTAGGGACACAATGGATTGGGCTCACCCATGGGCTACCGGAGATAGGATAAAATCATTCCCACGTCAAGGAGTTTTAAGACTTCCTTTTTGATGACATCGTGAATTTTAGGGTTTACCCTTCTTTGACTTTGAATTGCGGCTTTGTAGTCCTCCTCCATTAAAATCATGTGAGTACAAAATTTTGGGTCAATACCCTTAATGTCGGAAATTTTCCACGCAATTGCCCCTTTATGAGCCTTAAGAACTTTCAAAAGTGCGGTTTTTCATCATTAGCAAGACCTTTTGCAATAATAACCGGCAACTTGTCATCACCTTCCAAGAATGCGTATTCAAGGTGAGATGAAAGATCTTTCAATTCAAGGATAGGCGGTTCCTCGATCAAAGATTTTTGCTCAACACTCATAACTTCCATCAGCGGAAGAAATGGCTGAATAGAAGTATCATTTCCAATTATCACCTCATCTTCATTGTCGATTTCATTTGAAGTAAAATCGCCTCCTTGGAATAGAGTGTGATTTGGTGTAGAATTAGCAAGAATCGGATCCAAAATAGTGGGATTGCCACTTGACGAGCTATCGGAAAAACCTAACACTTCTTGTGAAAACTCATCGCAAATCACATCAACTAAGTCGATGTGATTGATGGTAGCGATTGCATAAACATGAGAAGGTGTCGAGTTTTGAGTAGCGTATATAACAAGTTCCTAATCGTTGAATCTCAAAGTAATAGTTCTTGCATGAACGATAAGCGATCTCGAGGTGTCTAAAAATAGACGACCTAAAATTAGAGGAACTTGAGGATCCGCGGGGATGTCAACTACTATAAAATCAATGGGATAGTAGAACTTCCCCACTTTCACGAAAACATCCTCGGCTACTCCACATGCTAAAATCGTAGAATGATCGGCTATCTCGATAGACATGTTCGAAGGAGTAAGAACCGGAAGCGAAAGCGATTTCCAAATGGAAAATGGCATCAAATTAATGCTCGCACCAAGATCACCAACTTTTTCTGGTATGCGGTTAAGATAAACCGAAGAACAATTAGCAAGCTTTGAAAGCTTTTCCTTATCATTCATCATACTTTTAAAAGTGGAAGCGAAACGAGGCATGTATAACAACGCGTCGGCTAAACTTACATCAAAATGAACTTGTTGAAACAATTTTATAAAAATCTCGATTTGTTGTTTGTTACGTTCTTGAAATTTCTCTTTGTTTCATCTTGAAGGATAAGGTAAGGGTGGTGTGGGTTGGACATTAGGCAACGGCCTTGGAATCTCGGGTTCTATAATTGGTATTGGTTCAACCGTAGGTGTGGTATGAGCAGTACTTCGTGTGCTTGTGATATGCTCCTTTTCGACCATCACCTCGGGCTTTTTCTCTATTTCCTTCTCCGTAGAAGTACTTGGACGAGAGATTGGTTCTTTGAAAGTTTTACCACTATGTGTAGTAATAACCTTTTCTCCCTTCAGGTTTGCAATGGTATCACTAGAAAGACCACCCGAGGAAGAGGGTTTAAACATGATTGCTTCAAACATTTTTGCCATTCGGTCTTCAAATTTTGATTGCCTAGCATCTGCTTTTAACAATTCTTGCTTAATCTCATGTTGTCCTTGTTCCATCTTTTGGTGATTTTGTTGAAGACGTTGAACGTTTCCTTCCATTTTATTAGCATGAGTCTTAAGTTCATTAGCAAGTTCGTTTATAAGCTCGTTTTTCAACTCGGGTCTTAAGCTAATCATCTCACGTTGCATGTTATCAAACTTAGCATCGTTTGCCTTAGCATAATTCAAAAATTCTCCTTGAAGATTTTTGGTGTGATCATTTTGAAAACCTTGTGTAGTAGTTTGAAAATCACGGTTTTGTTTTGATTTGAAATTTGTCTATTCCCACTTTGATAATTCCCTTTGTTGTAATTACGTGAATTTCCTTGTTAACCACCATTTTGATTGTTGTTTTGATAGTTGTTAGCATTTTGATTTGATGGAGCTTGATTTGGGCGGGAACTTTGGCCATTTTGGTTTTATGTTCCCGTTGCTACATAAGCACTCGAAGTGTTACCACCGGCGGTGATGCACTCGGAAAGATCATGAGCTCCACCACAAGATAAACAACTCTTATCAACCGCTTTAACCGATGCGGAATTCAAAGCATCTTGTGCTTTCCAATGAGTCATAATATTTGAAAACCTATCGAAAAACCGATTTTCCTCATTTGCTTCATCATGTAAGGCATTCATGTTACGAGACGATGACGACGATGACGAACCCATATTGGCAACACTCGGTGTGTTACGAGGGTTTTAAACCTTAGATCTATTCTCGATAATCTTTAAAGCCTCATCGGTCGTTTTGCACAAAACATTACCACCCGTGGCGGCATTCAAATAATATCGTTCATGATCATTAAACCCATTGTAAAAAGTATCTATTTGATGCAATTCAGGAAAATCATGGTGTGGACATTCATGTAACATTTCCTAAAATCGTTCCCATGCCATTGAAAAACTTTCATTATTTCGTTGTGTAAACCTTGAAATCTCATTTTTCAAATGTGTTGTTTTAGATGGTGGAAAAAACTGGTTCACAAATTTAGAAACGAGATCACCCCATGTCAAAATCGAATTTGGCGGTTCTTTCTCGAGCCAAATTTTTGCGGGTCCATCCAACGAGTATGGAAACAACATCATCTTAATGGCGTCATGTGGAACATCCTTAAACTTGCTTGTTGCGGTGAGACGATTAAAATTCCTTATGTGATAATGCGGGTTGTCTTTCTCATGACCTCTAAACTTATTTGCTTGCAACATCGACATTAAACCTGTCTTAATCTCGAAATTCTCCGAAAGGATGGCGGGAATTACAATAGCTTCTCCAAAACCCTCGGTGGGTGCTTGAAGCAACTCCATCATAGTACGATTAGCCATGGCGACTATTGGTTCTACAACGGGTTTGACAATTGGAGTTTGTTCTTCAATCAAAGGACTTTGATTTCCTTGACTTTGACGACGTTTACAAGCTCGTTTTGCTTGATTACGAGTTAGCATAAACTTGACGAAGAATCGGAGGTGAGCAAAGAAGATTCTTTTTGGGTGTTTTGTGAATTTTCAATTTTTTTTTGTGTTTTTGAATGTTTTTTATTTTTTTTTTGGATTTTTTGTGTATTCGTAGACAACAATCTACCAAATCTCTCCTCGAATCAAACTCTTGATTAAAGAAGCCTCAAAAGAATGAAAACGATCACATGGAGTGAACGCCTTCGAATGACTTTAGAACTTTGGTGAAAACCAAATTGTTCAAGAGGTTTTAATCACAAAGAAACCAAGCAAATATATATGATACGTAATAATACTTTGGGCGGCAAAACCCTCGATTAGCCTTCAATCTCAAAATACTCACAAGCAAGCGGAGAAACGAGGCGGCGCGAAGCAATTAAGAGCTTTTTTCTTTAGGGTATATTTTATAATACCCGCCTTATACCCACCTTATAGTTTGTATTTTAAAAAATCGAGCTTCACGAAAGTATTTATCTATGTTTGCCTTTTTCTTTTTGTTTGAGATTCGAATACAATAATTAGGAGATCAAATACCAATTAAGGTTGTGTTTACACACTTTTGGAGATACTTTGTATTTGTTGTGATACTTAATACAATATAGTAATAATAATTTCACAAGAAAAACGAAAAAAACCGATAAAACGTATTAGTAGAGTTCTACTAATACAAATACTATTTATGGCTAATATTAAAAACAAAATGACAAATTAATCACGACACACCTCCCCGGCAGTGGCGCCAAAATGATTTGTGGTAAAATACACCTTTTAGGAAAAAGGCGTAAAAGCGGAAAGTATTAAGTGATGATTTAGGAAAATCAAACACTAATGACCCTTATATGGTGTGAAAGTTCGTTTCCCAAGGAGGTATATGTGTGTGATTAAGATGTAAAGATATTTTAGATTAATATTTGAGAAAGAAGGGGATGAGAAAATAGAATGACGGATATGTGAAAATTATTACTACGACGACTAAATTAAAAACCGTAAAAAGTGCTAAAATAAAAATTAATTCTAAAAATTCCCAAAAAATTTTACCAAAAATCAACATAAATAAACTAAGAGTTTACAAATGAAAAAACTTTTTCAAACCTTTTAATTAATTAAATATTAATTTTTAAATGCTAATTAAAGCCCTAAAAATCAAAATAACTATTAAAAAGTTCAAACAAATATTTTTCACTTTATGAACCTCTAAAATGACTAAATAAGAATAAAAACTATTTTTATAAATTTTAAAACTAATTAAAACTATTTAAAATGATTAAAAACTACTAAAACCTTAAAATAATTCTAAAAATTAAGAAAATGATGATAAAATTAATCTAAGAGTTGCAAAAATCCTATTTTAATGTATTAGACCTAAGAAAAATATTAAAAGTGCAAAATGTGAAAATTGAAATTTAATAGTAGAACAATATTAAAATATTATTAAAAATCCAAAAATTATAATAAATTCTAAAAACTTGCAAACTAGTTTATTTTAACCTAAATAAACAGAAAATGAAAGTGAAATTACCAAAATACCCCTAACGGGCCCCCAAATGGGCTAAAAACAAAAAGAGTCCAACAAAATGGGCTAAATGGCCCAATAAGTTCAACTAGGTCCAAAAGACCTGAAAAAGCCCTATTTGACTCAAAATTTGATTCTGAACACAAAAGTCTGAAGGCCCAAAAGCTGGTTTTGAGCTTATCATAGCTTAATGAGTCAACAACATATTCTTAATGGGCCAATAAGCCCATTAAGCCATAAGCTAATGCCATAAGCTCTAATTTAACACACAACCTTCTTTTGAGATGCCTAAGAGATATGTTGAAAGAAATTTTGAAAAAGAAAACCCAATAAGCCAGAAATAAGCAAAGTAGAATTTCACTAAAAGACAAAATAGTTGACTTGGAGTTCTAGACCACCTCAAACCTTCAAATAAGTTGCAAAAGACTCTAAATGACTTAATTAAGATAAATCAACAAAGAAAAGTTCAATAAGCCAAGCCAAATAAGCTGAATAAGCTGATAAGCACTTATGTAAAAGTCAAAGTTATTGGTTTTCTAGTCAAAGCTCAAAGTTAACCCCTCAAATGCTCCAGAATGAACAAATAGGTCAAATAAGTGACAACTATTACAAATTCAAAGTTGTTGCAGGTTTAAATAAGCTAGAACAGCTTATTGATAAGCACCAGTTGAAATAACACTAGCAGTGGCTAGCAGCAGGGGAAAGGAGTTCCCACTGCTTTGACTATTTGACTTGCTTTTTTAAAGAGTTCCAGTTGGATTCAATGGAAAACAAGGGCACCTTTGTAATAAGTGGATCACAGGGATTCAATATCAATCAACAAATCACAATTTGGTTCACTCAATAAACACAGAATAAGCAAAAAGTCCCCAGATATGATACAGACCTGGCAAATAAGCAGTTATGAACTAAAAAGCAATTTTAGCATGAATAAGACAACCAAATTGAACCATATGCATACACAAGCTATAATAAAGTCCAATAAGCACAATCAAACTTGTTTCAAACACTGGATCAAAGTAAATAAGCAGATTCAAGCATAAACAGTTACTGATGAACAAGGAACTTTTTCAAAACCCTTTTGCTGATCTATTTGACCACCAATCTAATTTCAAGCCCTCAAATCCCTTTCCCTGGTTAAGCTAACCAAAATTTAACACTTGTTAACCCTAGTCTACCCTTAGATCTAGGTGTCCCCAAAATTTTAGCCAAAATTCCCAAGTAAAACATATTTTATAGACCTTTGATTGATTTAGGTGTTTAGACCCTCAAAAATTGCAGATAAGTGACCCAATACACCAGATAAACAAATACCAACAATAAGCAACCACAAACAACCACAAAGGTTACCTTGAATCTTGATAAATCAGTTAACCCAAACACTCCTTTGGAATCTGATTTCTCAAATTTCCAAAGGATTATTGTGATTTAACCCTCAATCCAAGATCAAAACAACCCTAACAACAATAGTCCAACCTCAAAAACACAAATCAACCACAAATTCACAGATTCACAAACAAATATGCAGATTCACCCAAAAATTAAGCAAAATTAAGAAAAGTAAAAAAGATAAGAGATTCAAACCTCCAAAATGTACATCCACACTTTGGAATGTTTGAGCTGAGGTGCTAGCAAGAACAAGCACCAGCTTCCACAAGCTGCTAAGAACAAGAAACCAAAAAAGGTTAACCAAAACAGATTATCCTTTAATTTTTTAAAACAAGAGTTTTAAACCTTAAAACCTTTCCTCAAAATCAATCAAACATGTAAATGGAACTCATATCTTAGTTATTCAAACACCAAACTTTTATAAATCACAAAAGAGAATTCAAAATTTTCAGAAATTCAAATTTTATTTCATAAAAAGGAATTACAAAGAAAATAGCTAAAATATGGAACAAAGGCCTCACCACAGGTTGGGGGTCCTTTTATAGGCAACAATAGACGATTCTAGATGAAAAATACATGAAAACCCTAGCTAGAAAATCCCTAGAATGCCCTTGAGTTCTTGAGGCGTGTTTGATGTTGTGAGCTGTCCAAAATGATCTTGGCTGTTCATTTTATGCTTGGGCACCAAGTAGTAGCTATTAATCGTTGATCTTGCCAACTAGGATTGCTTGGAGAGGAGGTTGCAATATGATTGATTGACGTGTTGAATGGTGGGGTCACATGGTGAGTGGGATTGAAGGTTTTTTGGTGTGGGATGGGTTTCCGGGCATGTGAATCAAACGTGTGCCAAGGTAATTTCATTTTACCCTTTGTTTAAGTGGGTGGTAATTCTGGGTTCATAAAGGTGAATAGTGTTAAGTTTGATCCGGTTTTAGTGGGGTGGAGTTGTTTGGCGCGTGTTTGTGTATTTGAATGTTTGGCATGGCGAAAATGGCCCTTGTTCTTTGGGAAAACATGTAAAACAAGTTTCTCAGCCTTAAAAACGTATTCCCTTCACATTTAAACTTTATATTTTCACACTTTTGCCCCAAAACATTGGTAAAAGGGTTTCAAGGGTTATTTTGCCACTTTTGAATACTTCAAGGGCAGATCTTGGACATTTCTCATCTTTGAAGGTCCTCATTGGGTGTTTGACTTCATGAGGGACCCTTGTTGACAATTTAGAATTGTTGAGGGACTAAACTTGCCAAATATTCAAAGTTGAAGGACCGTTTTGTAATTTTGACAAACTTAAGAGACGAAACTTGTAATTATGAATATACAAGGTTATTAAGTGTCATTTCTTCACAGATGTGGGATCATTCTTGTACATCTTCAAGTCTTCAAGGTATATTCTTTGAGAAATCCACAAACTAGGGCCCGGTTCATTGTACGACTTCGTTTCTCGTGTTCGTTTTTCCTTGTTTCCTATGATCTTTTGTCTTTTTCACGATATCCATACCTAAAATACACAAGGAAACAAACACAAGCATACATATGGTATTTTATGACATTTTTATGCATTTAAAGCCCGAAAAGAACGATGAGATCATGTATAAATGCCATCTCATCATAGATCAAAATAGGCACGAAAATCAAGAACACAAACACGAATCTTCAATCACCTATCCACTATAGGCTCTGATACCAAATGTTAATCCTTCTTTAATCCATAACACAAGATTTAGAGTAGATTTAGAGATAGAAAGAGAAGAAAGTTAGAGAGAGAAAGTAGAGAGATAAACTAGAATGGTGGAAGGTTTACTATGTGTAAAATAATGAACCAACACCCTCTTCCACACATGGAAGAGGGTTTATATACCCTTGGCTTGTTGGGTCGTGGGTTTAAGTAACTTGGGCCGGGCTTGGACTATCTTGGGCATAAAGCCCCTACCTTAGACAATATTATCTTAAAGTCCAAGCCTGGTTAACCCTACTAACCTATTACAATACAAGACCATTTACGACTAAGATGACCTATTACAATTCTTGTTCGACTATATAAAATATAGGGCTAACAACAAATTAAAGAATCGAGTGTAAGTAAATCTCTATCCATTTGTTTGTACCAAAGATCACCTATACGTAGTATGTGCAGTGACACGTGCAAAACATGTTTTGCCACTTTAGTAGAGCATTCTATTCCTGAAAGTTCTTTTTTGTTTGTATAAAGACCTATGAAACGACAAATGGATATCCTTTTCCTTGCCTCTATCAATGATGAATTAAGTATCTACATTTGGAATACTCAATTAATTGACCTAGTGTTTGTAAATTCTGATTTTCTATGTTTAAGACTAGATTTGTGGGTGTTTTAGGAAGTTAAATCAGAAAGCAAACAAACATCATGCTGTATTTTCAGAAGTTTAAAGGTAATATGTGTAGTACATGCTTGTTTATGATCATTTACTTTGACCTAGTGCTGACAAAACTGCTTTGAATTTTGTTATTTTGCTACTGTATCCTAGCTGTGTGTGAACATTAAGAATAATTTCGTTTAACTAGTCCTACACGTCAAAACTTGATGGACTTTAATATGAAGACATGTTTTTCATTCCATGATGTACATCAGGATTGCTATTTCATCCTCATTTTACATCTTCAACTTCCTTAAGTTTATAGTACAGATTTTACCAAATCGGGGAGAAAACTTCGTGATAGTTAATACAGACAGAACAAAACTAGTATGAGGTTCGATGTTAAAAAACAAAGTGCAGCTTTTATTATTTTAAGTAGGCAGTTATTGTTTACATAAGGTCCTAGAGAGACATTATCCTATAGTGTTATACGGAGTATTATTTTTCATACAGATCAGTAATATACTTAAGGTGAATATGTAGAAAAACATGAATCAAAAGACCTCAAAACCCTTTAAGCTTTATTAACCAAGATTTGAAGAACAACACAATGAAAAAAAAAACTAAATCTACCAGTGCTACTCATGTGTAGCTCTATTATCTACATGATAATAGTTTTACAATCAAAAAATAAAATGAAAAGATCAAACTAAGGTTTCTGAGATCAAGAACAAGAATGGAGAGAGCAACTGTGTGTCAAAAACACACAGTAATAATGAGACGATTATATTAAGAAGGACAGACGCTCCCCCTTGATATGATAGGCTTGTGGGCTTTAAGAGTCGTTGGTCACAATGGGCTTGAGACTGGGCTGAGTCCAAAAGTCCATCAGCATAATAAGAAAATCCAATAATAGATCCTGCACAATGAAATAAACATAATAAGTCCCCTAAGTTTGAATGGGTTGTCAGATAAGCAACAATTTTAACATCCCCCTTAATCTGACAACCCATACAAGTTAATCATACCAAGCTTGTTAACAAACTTTTGATGCAAATCTGTTTCCAACCCTTTATTAAGGATGTCTGTAATTTGATTTGCAGAATCCACCTTTTTAGTTTTAACAACACCAATTAAAAAAATTTCCCTTACAAAGTGAAGGTCAATTTCAAGGTGTTTGATTCTTTCGTCGAAAACAGGGTTGGCTGCAATTTTAATGGAAGAGTTACTATCACAATGAAGAGTGACTAGGAGCAGGTTTTCACACTGCAAGTCTTTTAAGACTTTCAATACCCAAATTACTTCACTGGTTACTAAGGCAAGAGCTCTATACTCTGCCTCAGTGAAAGACTTAGAGAGAGTGTTTTGTTTTTTGTTTTTCCAAGATATTAGATTTCTATTAACAAACACACAATATCCAGTCATAGATTTCCTTGTAACAACACATTTAGCCCAGTCAGCATCAGAGTAAGCATTAAGTATCATACCAGATTTCCTTGTGAAGTGAATACCAAAACCTGGAGAGCTCTTAAGATATCTCAGTATCTTAAAGGCAATTTTGAGATGAGAATTCAAAGGAGAGTGCATGAACTGACTTAAACAATGCATAACATAAGAAATATCAGGCCTAGTGTTAGTTAGGTAGATAAGTTTACCCATGAGTTTCTGATAATCGAAAATATGAGAAAGCAAAGGGTCCTCATTGGTAGGTACATTGGTAATAACAAGTCTAGATGGCAAATGTGTTTTAGTAGGTTTACAAGCAAGCATGCCATACTCAGATATCAGATCAAGCACATATTTCCTTTGATTTAAACAAACATCATTGTTGGCATCAACAACTTCAATTCCCAAGAAGTATTTTAATTTCCCAGATCTTTAATCATAAACTTGGTTTACAAGAACCCCTTAAATTTCTCAATCTCAGTAGTGTTGTTCCCAGTTATAATAATATCATCAACATACACAAGTAAAGCAAGGAATAAATCACCATGGGACTTGGTGTATAAAGAGTAATCAGATTTACTTTGAACAAACCCATTTTCACTCAAAACAGAAGTTAGTTTAGCATTCTATTACCTAGGAGCTTGTTTAAGGATATAGAAAGATTTCTTAAGCCTACAGACCATGTTTTCACCCCTAGGAAGATATCCTTGGGGTGGTTTCATGTACACAGTCTCATAAAGATCACCATATAAAAAAGCATTATTGATGTCAGGTTGAAAAACATGCCAAGATTGCATAATAGCAAGATTAATCAAACACCTAACAGTGACCATCTTAACAACATGAGCAAAGGTCTCATCATAATCTATTCCCTCTTTTTGGCCAAAACCTTGGGAAACAACCCTAGCCTTATACCTTTCAATCTCTCCACTAGACTTAAACTGTAGTTTCCAAATACATTTACACCATAAAGCCTTCCTACCCTTAGGAAGCTCAACAATGTCCCAAGTATCATTTTCAAGCAGGGCATCAAGTTCAGAATTCATGGCATCAACCCAAAGAGAATTCCGAGAAGCTTTAAAAAACTTTTTGGTTCACTCATTTTATTAAGTTGGGTTACAAAATAGAAGTTTTATTTATCAAGTTTGGAATAGCCAACAAATTTTTCAAGACCATACTTAACTTTTGAATTAACAACAAAGTCATTATAGTTTTTTGGAAAAACAGAAGCGCTTGAAGACCTTCTCAATCCTTGACCACCCTGAGCATTTTTGATAGAATCATCCCCAAGGTTTCCTTCCATGTTTTAAACATAAAAGGAAGGATTGGGATTAAGTTCAAAATTTCCCTTAGATTTTGCATTATCATCAAGTGTGGCAGTCTCTTCCCTATTCAAGCTGGCATCACTGGTATCATTGCCTAAGGCAATGTCTCTAGTGTCACCTAGCCATGAAGGTGGGCTACTATCACTTGGTGACCTACTGTCACCATTATGTTTCATTGCTCTCTCATCATCATAGGGAAGTTCAGGGTCATCAAGGCCAAAAAAAGTTTAACAGATTTATGTCTTGAAAAGCATTTGAATTATTATCATTGTTTAAATTATCTTTATTGAAATTAGAAGCAGAATCTTTAAAAGGAAATATGGTCTCAAAAAATTTAACATCTCTAGAAAAAAACGGATGCCTATCAAGACTATAAATCCTATATCCCTTCTAAGAACTAGAATAACCTATCATAACACATTTTTTAGATCTGCTAGCAAGTTTATCATGACTATTAAGAATAGTAGCAAAATAAAGACAGCCAAACATTCTGATATGAGAGAGGTTAGGACAAGTATTGTAAATCATTTCAAAAGGGGTTTTTCCGTTAAGCACAGAGGATGGTAATCTGTTAATAAGATAAGCAGCAGTTAGCACACATTTAGTCCAATATCTAAGAGGAATTCCCCCCCCCCCACCGAAACATAAGGCATCTAGCAACATTTAATAGATGTCTATGTTTCCTTTCAGCAATGTGTTAACCATAAGATTCAAAGCTATTTAGGGGTGATCCGGAGGTCGGGGAGGATAAAACAAATGGTTAGACATTTTAGAGAGAGAAAGATAACAAGGAAGAAGGTAGTATGTGTATTTAAGAGAGAGAAAGTGAAATACACAAATGGGAATCCTCACCCCTCCATGGAAGTATGGAGGGGTATATATAGCCTAGACACACATGAACTATTCTAACTTAACAAAACTAGTCCCTACGTGTGTGGCTATATTATACTAATGTAATTCCGTAAATGGCGCTCACATTTTAGGGCTAACAATCTTCCCCCAATGTGGAGACATACAGAATTACTTACAATGTTCCTAACAAGTACAAATACAACAAAATAAAGTCTTCCAAGGCGCTTCCAATACTCTAAGTCTTCTTGTCTTCATAACTTGTATCTCAGCTTGAATCCTCTTTGTCTTTGCTTGTTGTGGAACAATTGTAATATGCATGATTTGGATTAACTTCTCCCCAATTCATGTAGCATGTATTAAAAAAACTTTCTTCATAGACTTCTTTTTGACGAAGTTTCTGAATCAGCTTCCCCCCAAACCAATATCTGTATCTTAAGCAGATTCTGACACTTTGATGTAGTTTGAACAATCTTCTAGCTCATCGGTTTAAGTGCACAGCGGAAATTTGTAGAAGAACCACACCAAATAACACTGCTTCTATACTGTTTCATGTCGTTTAGGTTTTGGTGTTAATCCGTTTGGGGTAACATGCAGAAAATCAGCAACAATTCTTCTTATGCCTGCAGAATACTTCATAAAAATCATATAAAGTGAAGTAGATACCATAATGTACACTACTTCCCCTGGAAGTTGATCTGATTACTTCAAAGTAAACGATCTTCCCCCATGATGATTTCGAACTCTCAGAAGCATCATTATCGTAGACGTCCATATACTCGAGAAGTTCTTAGTCTTAAGCAAATGTCTTGAAAATTTTTTGAAAGTCATTGAGAAACTTTGAAAATATTGCTTAGAATATGAAGTACCATTGTCGTTGTGTAGCTCAAAAATATCCTGTGAGATTTGATTGCTGATTCCATCTCTCTCTGTCTAACTTACCAACCTCGAATTCTTTCGGCTATTTGTTGTGACCACATGTGAAGTAAACCCGATATTCCAAACTTGAAACTAAAGTACAACCCCCAAATTTGTTACTTAAGCTTGCACTTATGTCGATTGAAGATGGTGCAGAAACAAGTCTCTTATACCTCTTGAAGTTATCCACACGAGCAACTGCGTGTGACACTGAGAACTCAAAAAAGCTCCAAAAAATGATAGTTATCCATGTCGTCGACCATCCACCCCTTGCCTGTGGAAACTAGATAAATAAAGTCTCAATCATAAATTTTATCGCCCAAGCAAGTCATCAATCGATAGATTGGGTTTAAAGAAAAGGGGTAGAAAAATAGAAGGAAGGCTCGATGATGAAATAAGTAGACGCCTTCATGAAATCCCACTTCAACTTCAAATAAAGAGTATCAGATTCACTTCGTGATCACTTATCTTTGTAGAATCAAAACTAGCCGTTGTCGTTTAAGTGAATCTTATATCGGATCGTTTTAGCGTTAAGTGTTTTGTTTGCTTTGGTTTTGTGTTGTGAATGTCGTTATCTAGAACAATTATGAGATGAATTGTCATTAAGGGACACAATTTGTCTAGACAACTTGTCATTTAAGCCCAACGTCAGTTAAATGCCCAACTGGTGCGCGGATCGAAACATATCAAATATCCGGCATTAAAAATAATGTCATCATAGCCCAAATATCAAACCCATCATAAATTCATATCCGGTCCAAAACCAATATGAGTCCGGCCTATCAATATAGTATCTTCGTAGCCCAACAATTCTTAAATGTTACTTGTAGTTGTCAATTCATTCCAATGTGAAGAGAAATGATAGCAAGATATTGTTTGAATGATAAAGCCCACCAACTATATATATTTCGGGGATCAGCAAGGCCCAATGAAACAAAGACTCGGCCTGATAGGAATGGTGTATACCAGGTCCAAGAAGAGATATAGGAGTATAAGGCTAATGATACCCTAATCTCGTTATATTTACCCTAAACCAAATCATATGAAACACAGCCTCTATCTCATTTTCTTTCATCTGCTCTCCCGAATCTCCATCTTGGAACATCATCTCAAAACCATTGATATTCCTATGCATAGAACAACATCTATCACAATTGCCTACTGTAATCGTGCACCCCTCGTCCATCTAACGCCAATCCATGAGATCTCGCATCTCCATGTATCCCATCAGTTAGCCAAAAAAATAAATCCCATGAAGCCATAACCCTTCTCAGATCATACGAATCAAACAAAACCTATCTTCATCCATGTGTCATACTAACAAAACCCCCTTATAAATATAACTCGTTTAACTTAAAGATCAATTTAGAACTGATCTCGGGTAGGTTTGTTATATTCTTCGTGTTTTTTTTATTGTCATGTGTTATAATCGAAACTAAATAGGTTATAACATACTTGTTATTGATCTTGTTTATCAGTTTCGTAAAATAAAAAGGATGGTTTCATCTATAAAGATCTATGATGAATCAAGTTTTTTCGTGTTTATCTATATAGATCTTGGCTTGCATGTTGATACACGAATGAGATCTGAGATCAAGTGTTGTTTTTTTTTGCATTCTTTTGAGTCTAGATGTGATGGTTTTAGGTGATGATGGGATAGGTTAGAACTGGATTTTTTGGTTAATGGTTGGGACGAAGGTATTAGATAAGAGTTGGTTTTGGTTGTCTGTTGATATTTAATTATTGCATAGTCTCGGGTTTTTTTTCCTAGATTGGTCATGATCGCAATGTTATGCACTCCATCGGAATGATCCCATCGGAATAATCGCATCCGAATAATCCCATCGGAATAATCCCATCGGAATAATCCCATCGGAATAACCATTCGAATAACCATCGGAATAACCATCGGAAAAGGGTTTTGACCCATTTTGTTGCTTTTCCGGAAAAAGTAGATATGGGTTTTTTTTTTCTTTTTCTACAGTTCTGTTCATCTCCCACAAATCAAGAAATCATGAGATAAGCTAAAAATTAGCTTATAAGAACTGTTTGATGTTATAAGCCATAAAAAACCAATAAGCTGTGTAGCCGTGACTCATTTTTCGGCTTAAAAACATAAGAAAAAAATATATTGATTTGAGATGAAGCACCGACACCGAGAAAAAGGACCATAGTTATCAGTTTGAGACAAAAAGTAGAATTTTTAGACTGAATATCAAAACAAAGATTACTGATGACATCTAATGGACTGATAAACACTGATTGTAGTGTTTTACCACACCTTTATGAAAAGGAGGTAAATAGGGAAAGTATTAAGTGATAATTTAGGAAAATCAAACACTAATGACCCTTAAGATGTGAAAGTTCGTTTCCTAAGGAGGTATATGTGTGTGAATAAAATGTAGCAAGATTTGAGAGTAATATTAGAAAGAAGGGGATGAGAAAATAGAATGACGAAGACGTAAAATTAATTACCATAAATCAAATGGCTAAAATAAAAATTAATTCTAAAAATGGCTAAAATAAAAATTAATTCTAAAATAAAATAAAAATTAATTCTAAAAATAACCAAAATATTACCATAAATCAAAATAAATAAACTAAGAGTTTACCAATGATCAAAACTTTTTCAAACCTTTTAATTAATTAAATACTAATTTTTAAATGCTAATTAAAGCCCTAAAAATCAAATTAATTATCAAAAAGCCCAAATAAAGATTTTATAATTGGTAAACCTCTAAAATGACCTAAAAAGATTAAAAACTATTTTTATAAATTTTTAAACTAAGAAAAACTATTTAAAATGATTTAAAAACTATTAAAACTTTAAATAAATATGAAAGTTAATCTAAAGATGATAAAATTAATCTAAGAGTTGTAAAAATCCTATTTTAATGTATTAAAGCTAAGAAAAATATAAAAAGTGTAAAAATATGAAATTTGAAATTTAATAATAAAATAATATTAAAATAATATTAAAAATCTAAAAATTATGAAAAAATCTAAAAACTTGCAAACTAGTTTATTTTAACCTAAATAATCAGAGAATAGAAGTGAAATTACCAAAATACCCCTAATGGGCCCCCAAATGGGCTAAAACCAAAAACAGTCAACACTAATAGGCTTTTTAGCCCAAAAAGTCAAACTAGGCCCAAATGATCTGAAAAAGCCCTATCTGACTCAAAATTTAATTTTAAGCACAAAAGTCTGAAGGCCCAAAAGTTGATTCAGAGCTTATGGCAGCTTAAATAACAAACAGCTTATTCTTATTGGGCCAATAAGCCCATTAAGCAATAAGCCAATGCCATAAGCTCTGCTTAAACACACAACCTTTTTTAAGATGCCTAAGAAATCTGTAAAAATAAATTTTGAAAAAGCTCACACAATAAGCCAGAAATAGGCAAAATAAAAATTCACTAAACGACAAAATAGTCGGGTTAGAGTTCTAGGGCGTTTCAGAAGCTCTGGTTTGTTGCAAAAGCTCACAAATAGCTTAACTAAGAATAATCAATCAAGAAAATCACAAAAACCCAAGTAGAATAAGCTGTGTGAACCAATAAGCTGGCTGAAAAAGCCAAATAAGCTAGTTTCCTAGCAAAAGCTTAACCAAAAGACTTGTAACCTTCCAGACTTGTTATTAAGCTGAGAAAAATGAGTTCTATTACAAAAGCCAAGTTGTTGCATGTACCAATAAGCAAAACAGATTCAATAAGCTTGTTGACCAAGTTTGACCCTAAGTCAAACGCTGACAAGAGTAATTCATACGCTGACAAGTACAATTTTGGGCGTACGCAGACTTAATGAAGTGTTAAAACTTTGTTTTCAACCTGCTGGTCAAGGCTTGAGTACAAACCTTGTGAATCAAGGTCTACCAGTTGGGCAGACTTGATGAGTTTTGGCACAAATAAGCTAATAAGCCAGTAAGCTTATAAGCTAGCAACAAAGCAAACCAAATAGCCAAATATCCTCATAAGCAGCACATAAACAAGATCCAAGAAACAAAACAACAAGCCTTACACTAGAATCACAAATGAAAGCACAAAATGAGGTGGTCACTTTGCTGATGCAAATGACCACTTTAGCCAACTTTGATAAGCTAAAGCACACTCAATAAGCCACCAAATTCAACAAAAAGATAATGCACAGATAGCTTATCACCTAAGCTATTCCCAAACCTGATTTCAGACCTTAGATCCAACAAACAAAGAAGTTATTGGATATGATGTGTTTGACCAATTTCAAAACACTTTTTATCAATTTTTGCAAAACTTGAAGTCCCTTTTCCAAACTTTCAGAAACTTAACCAATGACTAAAACTTGTTCTATATGACTTGTTTAGACTTCCCAAACCCTAAGAACCAAGGGCACAAGGCCACAAGGCCTTATGAACCAGTAATCCCAAACAATCCTTTAATAAGCACTTTTCAAACAAACTTCTTAATCCTTTAAACAACCTACTGATTTTAATGATCAAATAGCTACACTAGGTGACAACTAATAGATACCAACCATAAAACACAAAGCACAAACACAAAATCACCAAATCACATATCAAAACAAAAATCAGACAATATCATGTGATTTTTTAGAGGAATCTTAACAAGAGCTTATACCTATCCTCCACAACATCCTAGGAGGATCAGCAATGCTCGTTGGACCTTGTTCAACAACTAGAACAAGACCAAGGTACTTCAACAAGGGAGATGAATGCCTGCCTTGGTTGATGTTTCAAATTAGAAACTCAAGGACTTGATTTCTTCAACACAATGAACAAACAGCCCAACCAAAGGCTCCAATCCCTTCACAAGCTTGATGTCAACAAGCTTGTAAGAGCTTATAGCTTTTGGTCAAGGATTAGTACAACAAAAATAGCAAAATCAGAAACCACTTTTCAAGCTTTTTTGAAACTTGAAAACCTTACCAAACATAAACGTCCTTGAACCGCAAGATTCAAGCACACTTATAACATATAATGTAACTCAGAATTACCCTTAAACAACACCAACTTTCAAAAACATAAAAAGGAATTACAATTTTCTCAAAATACCAACTTCTATAAAATTTAAAAAGGAATTACAATGTTTAAAAGGTAAAACTGGAACAAGGCTCTCTCACAAGTTGAGGAGTCCTTATATAGGCCACAAGGGCTGAGATTACAATGAGAAAACCCTAGCTATGAAGTCCCTAAAATGCCCTTGAATCTTCTAGACAAATTTTGATATTGAGCTGTCCAAATGCATCCTAGACGTTCATTTTAACTTTGTAACCAAGCAAAGACTGTCATCTGTTGATTTGGCCACGTGGCAAAGCTTGGAGGTTAAGTTGTGATGTGATAGGTGGACGTCTTGAATGGTGGGGCCCTTTGGTGAGTGGGAGTGAGGGTTTTGGGTGTGGGATGAGTTTCTGCATGTGTGAATCAAGCGTGGGTAGGGTTAATTTAGATTTACCCTTTATTTAAGTGAATGGTAAATCTGGGTGGATGAATATGAACAGTGGTAAGTTTTGATCCGAAAAAGGTGGGATGGGGTGTTTGGCGCGTGTTTGTGTTTATTTAAACTTTGGGAATTGGAACATATGGTCCTTATGTTTTGGGAAATATGGTAAAACATGTTTAATCAGCCAAAAACTTCATTTCCTTTGTAATGAAAGTTTCTCTTTTCATACTTTTGCCCCAAAACTTTGGCAAAAGTGTTTCAAGGGTTATTTTTGCCATGTTTGAATATTTGATGGACTGATTTTGGACATTCTTGATCTTCAAAGGTCTTCATTGGTTCTTTGACTTCATGAGGGACCATAATTGACAAGTTAGAATAGTTGAGGGACTAATCTTGCCAAATCTTCAAAGTTGAAGGACCATTTTGAAATTTTGACAAACTTAAGGGACCAAACTTGTAATTATGAATATACAAGGGTTTTAAGTGTCATTTCTTCATATTTTAAGGATCAATCTTGTACGTCTTCAAGTCTTTAAGGATTTATCTTGGATAATTCATGAACTAGGGTCCGGTTCTTTGTATGGCTTCGTTTCTCGTGTACGTTCTCTTTGTTTCTTATGATCTTTTGTCTTTTTCACGATATCCATACCTAAAACACACAACTAAACAAATACAAGCATATATATATGGTATTTTATGACAATTTAATGCATTTTAAGCCCGAAAAGAACGATGAGATCATCTACAAATGCCATTTCATCAAACACAAATAGAAATATCACTTACAGCTTAAAAATACACATAAATTAGTTGCTATAAGTCACGAACACCAAAAAATCCACAAACACAAACACAAAACACCCCCGGTTAGCTCTGATACCAATTGTTAACCATAAGATTCAAAGATATTTAGGGGTGATCCGGAGGTCGGGAGGATAAAACAAATGGTTAGACATTTTAGAGAGAGAAAGATAACAAGGAAGAAGGTAGTGTGTGTATTTAAGAGAGTGAAAGTGAAATACACAAATGGGAATCCTCACCCCTCCATGGAAGTGTGAAGGGGTATATATAGCCTAGACATACATGAACTATTCTAACTTAACAAAACTAGTCCCTGCGTATGTGGCTATATTAAACTAATGTAATTCCGTAAATGGCGCTCACATTTTAGGGCTAACACAATGCCATTCTGCCGTGGTGTACATGCACAAGAAGTTTGGTGTTTGATGTCATTTTTATCACAAAATTTTTGGAAACTTTGATTCACAAATTTTGTGTCACTATCACTTCTGAAAGTCTTAATTATGCTTTTAAATTGATTTTTAATCAAATTATAAAAGTTTTGAATGTAAGAGAAGACTTTATTGTTAGTTTTGATAAGAAACAACCAAACTGCCCTAGTATAATCATCCACAACAGTAAAAAAATATTTGTGGCCAGAGTGACTAGTAACCCTATAAGGACCCCACAAATCTAAATGCAAAATATCACCAAGTTTCTTAGTTTTGTGATCACTTAAAGGAAAAGGTTCCTAGTTTGCTTAGCTCTTTGACAGATTTCACAGAAAGAAGTTTTCTCATTTTTGTCAATTTTTAAGGACTGTATAAGCACATTAAGAGCAGGGTCAGCAGGGTGGCCAAGTCTATAATGCCAATCATAATGAGATAGAGAGCAGGTAACTAGATAGTTTTGATTTTTATTGTTAATACCTTCTGTATCTAAATAGTATATACCACCATACTGTTTACCAGTCCCCAACACATTTTTTAGATTCAAATCCTGATTAACAAAGAAACACTTATTCTCATCAAACATAACAAATATTTTATTATCCTTAGCTAACTTATGCACAAAGATCAAAGTAACACAGTACTCAAAAATAACCAACACATCCACCAAAGTTAGACCATTAGGAAGTCTAAGGTTACCAATTTTAGATATAATAGCCTCAGTCCCATTTGGGTGAGCGACTTTGATTTTAAGATGAGAGATGTCAAACACAATATTAAGTTCACTATCACTATTAGTCATGTGTTGGTTAGCCCCAGAGTCAATGACCTTCCCATTGTAAGTCATTCCAGTTTTAGAACTGGTGTTAGAACAAAAAATTTCATTAAAATTATCGTTAAAACCTTGATAGAATTAAAATATGTACGTGCCATATTGGCTTGTACATTCTTTCCGGTTCCATTGTTATCTTTAAAAAGAGAGAGAAGGGTAGCCATTTGCTCATCAAAGAACCCAGTAGTACTAATAGAGCCAACAGAATTATTAGACACACTTTTTCCTTTAAAATTTTGACCAGTCTTTTTCTTCCCATGAACAAAGTCACTAGGGTACCCAATGATCTTAAAACACCTGTCAATGGTGTGACCATTGTACCCACATTCTTCACACTAATTTAGCATTAGAGGTAAAGTTAGGTCTAATAGTATTTTGATTGTTAGGTCTAAAACCAGTATTACCATTGTTAGGTCTGAAGTTGTTGGTTATAGGTCTCAACACATAAGCATTAGGGTTCTGGTTTCTTTGAAAGTTGTTCCTAATGGGACCATTAGACAAGAATGCAAAGGTCTGAGCTCTTTGGGAGGACCCAAAGCTACTGCCTGAAGCCATCCTGTGAGATTCCTCACTAGAAATCATGGCATAGGATCCCTTAGCATCAAGGAGATTCTCTCTAGACAAAATAGAACTCCTAATACTCATATTAGAATCATCCAAACCCATCAAAAATTGCATAAGTTTCAAAAATCATTTATGTCTTTTAAACTCACTAGAAGAAGTACAAATATAAGCAGGTAGTTCCATCATAACATCATATTGTTTCCACAAAGCATTCAGTTTATGATAGTAATCAGACAGATTAGAGCCATTTTTGTTTTAAGGTATTAATCTTATGATGCAAGTTAAATATGACAGATCCATCAACCTTATGATAGATTTCCTTTAATTCCTTCCAAACATGTTTAGCCTTTTTAGAAAAAAATTAACCAAGGAAAAGTTCCTTAGATATAGAGTTAAAAATCCATCCCAAAACAACAGCATTAACCCTATCCATTGTTTCCCCAAGACTTCATCAGTTATAGATCTTTTGCAATTGCCATCAATAAAACCAGTTTTATTTTTACCTTCCAAGGCAAGTAACATAGAATTAGCCCAAACCTAATAATATTCAGTCCCCTTAAGTTTAACAGTCACAACAGTTAGAACATCTGAATCATTAGGGTGCAAATGCAATGGGTCACTCAAGTCAAGTTTGCTGATAAGTGTAACTGGATCAGTTACACCCTCAGTATCAAGATCACCATGTTCAGACATGGTGATGAGTCAAAGGATTAAAAAAGAACTCAATCCAAAGCCAACAAAGTTCCCAGGCTTCCAAACCACTCAATGGTGGCAAGTCAATGGCAAGGCAAAGGTTGAGGATCCAAATAAAGGGTAGAAATAAAGTACAACCAACCCCAATAAAAGAGAAAACAAGAACAAGCACAAATAATTAAAAAAACAGATAAAGAGAGAGCGTGAGAGGTGTTACAGCGCACGCAATAAGAACAATCGAACTGTTACTCCTAGATTCACTTAGTCTAGGAAGTAACAGAACCTCCTAGCCAGAAACCCAAATTTTCCTTCAAGGGAAAAATTAGGGAAAATGACCAAAACCAACGAACAAACCACTGAATCAACCAAAAACAGATTCGATTCACCACCAATTAAAGAATATCCCAAAGAACAGTGAAACCCTGATTTATTTCTCAAGGAAAATTAGGAAAAATCACTTTAATCAGAAGAAAGTAACACCAAACGAGCCAATCACCAACAAAATAGTATAAGAGCCAGATCTCAGAAACCCTAATTTATTCTCAAAAAAATTAAAGGGTCAAAACTTTGAATCAAGAAGTAATATTAACAGATCTAGCTATTTCAATAGCAGATCTTTTCAAAAATGTATGAATAATCAAAAACCCCCAAAAAAATTTCAAACCCTAGAAAATTTTCATCGATTATTAACAACCAGGCTCTGATACCAGGTAGAAAAACATGAATCAAAAGACCTCAAAACCCTTTAAGCTTTATTAACCAAGATTTGAAGAACAACATAATGAAAAAATAATCTAAAGCTACCAGTGCTACTTACGTGTAGCTCTATTATCTACATGATAATAGTTTTACAATCAAACAATAAAATGAAAAGATCAAACTATGGTTTCTGAGATCAAGAACAAGAATGGAGAGAGCAACTGTACGTCAAAAACACGCAGTAATAATGAGACGATTATATTAATAAGGACAGACGCTCCCCTTGATATGCTAGGCTTGTGGGCTTTAAGAGTCGTTGGTCACAATGGGCTTGAGATTGGGCTGAGTCCAAAAGTCCATCAGCAAAATAAGCAAATCCAACAATAGACCCTGCACAATAAAATAAACATAATATGTCCCCCAAGTTTAAATGGGTTGTCAGATAAGCAACAATTTTAACACAATACATATTATCTACCTAAATAAACGTATGTATGCTAATTTAATCCTAGTTTATACAGGAACACGAATCTTATAGTAAATTGATCACATCCTATTCAATAATCATCAACTAACCTTTGACATAAGGAAGTCATCTGTCACAATCGGGAATTTTCCAGGCTTTAATTAGTAATAATTTATACTATTTACTAATCGAATTTCGTTTTTGAGAGATATTAAATATTTTTTATTCAAAAACGGAGTTTATTTTACATGTTGTAAAAGACTGCGCAAAATCGAAGAAATGACACGATACAAATCAAATTTATATTTAATGATCAAGAAATATTTGAGGAATAGATTTATTAAATTATCGGATAATTTTATTCTAATTTTAAATGTTAAATAACGTATGTTGTAAATGATAAGATTATGGTTGAAGTCCATCAGTCGTAAAAACGATGCTCGTGATAGTCGATAAATAATCGACATTCTTAAACTAGCGTGTAAAATTATTTATAAAATTTCAGTAGTAAGAACTTACGTAATTTATTTGACAAAGATCTCAAACCCGTAGCATCATAAGTTCTAAGAAACACCATCATATTCGATTATAAATACTTTGTACACATACGTCCAATCTGACTAGTATTACTCTAACCATGTATATATTCTAAACATAAAACAACCTAAGAAATCGGCCCTTACAAATTTCTATCTCTACTCTCAAATCTCGACCCAACATGAAGTCGACCCTTGTCCTATATGTATTATAAGTTATCGAGGGTATATATTCGAAATCACGACGTAGCTCCTAAGATTTCTACAAAATACAACGACTAAGTTTCCTAGAAATTCTCAAGAAACCAACGACCATAAGACTTGGGAAGTCTTCACACGTTTATTTTGTTGTTGTTGTTATTGTACGAACAATCTTATTAAAAGCCCATGTACCATCCTTACCTTGATATAAACCAAGTAAGAAACAACTCATGTGATGTCTATAAGTCAAACCCTACAAGCCCTTAACCTGCCACACAACCTGCAACATATAAAGAATTCAGTACTTTCTTGTTCCCTCAACACCTTATTATGTAACTAAACTGATTCCATAGGAACCAAACTGGAAGAACTAGTAAACTCTCTCCTAATGTCCTCTCTATATAAACCCTCATAAACTCACATATCATACTCACAAAATATCATTCACGAACACATGTAGTTTTCTCACATTTTTCTTTGGTTTTCAAACCACAACCGCGAGATGGAAGCAACATCAACAAATCCTGAATCTCGTTACCACATTAAAACCTAGCATGATAAAACCCTAAACCGCCCTCGCCCTTTACTTTTTAGAGATTGTTGTTAGCCGACGAGTCACAAGCAACGGACAACCCACATCACTTTGTGTGTTTGCACTGCTGATGATTTCAAGAGTACATGTATGACGGGTGCGAAAGGAGCTAGCCTTGAAAGTACGAAGTTCGATTAGAATGGGTTTGGTTTCGTCATGTTTCTTGGGTGTTCACGAGTTTCGGTTTCCTCGGGTCTGTCGAGATGCTTTCTCTCGTCACCAAAGGTGTTGTGAGTATTTCCTTTTGTTTATTATCATACATACATATGAGCTATTGTCACCATGAAACTCATATCTGTCTTTTTAAAAAACAAGCTAAAACATACTGTTGGTATAATAAATCACTTTGTGAAACACACACTTGAGAATATCATGGTCACCAAACGTGAATGCCATCATTTAGTTTACACCATAAGATATAGCATGGCCAAAAACTAAAGCCTACGAGGTTGATTTACTATCTCGAAAATGGAAATAAGATCTAGTACTATATTAATACAAAACTTCTGATGTAATACATAACCGTTGAGGAAACGACACTTAAGATAGTGGCTCACCAAAAACACGAGTACTATAGCTTATATTACACCTTAAATAGTATTGTGGCCAAATTAGAGAGCAAACGAAACTCGTTTGCTAACTTTAACAAATGGTACATATTTGTGATTTTATGTGACAAGGTGTAAATAAGCAAACTTATGAGCTATAAAAGACCACTTTAGAGTGTTCATAGGTCCGGACTGTGGTCCTAGGAATAGACGACCTGAAAAGCTAAATTTACCAAGTTGAATCACTTAAAACGGAGTTATAACGAAACGGGAAACTTAAAATGAAAATCAAGAATTTAAGCTAAAAACTGCCAGCTGTGCGAAAATATACCAAGTCTGGAAACGGGGTAGTCTGATGAGCCATGTTTAGGCTCAATTTCGAGCCTGTTAGAGGAAGAATGGGGAAATATTTCTCAAGGACAAAATGATTATTTATCTGGCCTAGTTTTCAGGACACCAAACCGTTCCTTATAAGAATAAGTGAGCAGATAGTTACGTGACATCAAAGTTTCTGAAAAACCAACCCGTCTAGTGTAAAACTGTCCGGAACCGTGATTTTGTAAGCTGTTTTTGAGCCGTTTAGAGTCCGAATCACGACTAGCTCAGGGAGACCATTGTTTTAGCCTACCAGGTGGGCTATACAAAGAAACTCGATTTAGGACATAACTCAATTGCATGCATAAGTTACGGGCTCTCAAAGTAGGCCCATTGGACACTTTTCAAAACTTGTAAAACATTGGTATTTGTGCTAAAACCTGTTTAAACGTCGATAACTAGTTTACAAAATTGAAAGCATGACTTGGTTGATGGTGATATGAGTTTATGTATTTGCATACGCATTTGTACATTTATTCACGTATTTAGTAAACATATAATATTTACTTAGGTTGCGGATAATTGCTCGTGCATCGTTTCTGTGCCTCACCTTATGTGCTATTCTGTTTGCTACCGCTCTATAACATTGAGGTGAGTTCATACCCCACCTTTTCTTGCTATAAATCTAATTATAAATGTTTTATAATTGCTCTTTGGGGGAGGTACATGCTTGGTCGTAAACCAGTTATAAACTTACTTTGTTGTCAGGAACTATTTATAAACTTATTTGGCTGTCATTAATTGTTTATAAGTTACTTGGTTGTCTTAAGCTAATTTTTAAGCTTACTTGGTTGGTCAGAAACTATACGAAAGGTCTTACTTGATAAGTGCTCATATGTGAACTCCGTTAATTGTTTTAACACTTACTCTTTCTTCTACTATATGATTGCTTGATTTAACGCATGAACACAAGTACACTTACTCGTTTGATTATTTGTCTAAGTCTCTGTTTAACCCAAGTTGCTTTTGGCCCACTTTCATGAACCGTTAATTTCGGACCGGATGACCGGTCGAAAGCGCGAATGTTATGGATAGATCTATCGGGACTGACATCCCTACCTAATTGTGGCTGTGTGGTCAAACTAGGTACACCTACATTTGAGTCTGTTACGGGTGTCGCGGGTTAGGCACTCGTTTGGGCTGCTTTGTATTATTTTCTCTCTGATATGTTAATGTTTCGGTGTCATGAACTTAGACAATAATAAATGCTTTATTTTATCTAGTGACTTTGTATTTGTTATATTGTCACCAGGTGGTTGGAAAATCTTGTGGTTCATAATCCATTATATTGTTATCGAAAACTCTATTATTTATCAGTGAGCTCTGTTTTTATCAGAAAACGCTATTTATTATCTGTGAACTCTGTTTTATCTGAAACTCTATTTATTTCATGTGAACTCTGTTTCTATCAGAAAGTGCGGTTTATTATTTGTAAACCTTGTTTTATTAGAAAACTCTATTTATTTCCAGTGAACTCTATTTATCAGAAACTCTTTTTATTTCCAGTGAACGCTGTTTTATCAGAAACTCTTTTTATTTCCAGTGAACTCTGTTTTTATCAGTAAACTATATTTATTATCAATAAACTTTGTTTTTGTCAATAAATGTTGTCCTTATTAATAAACTTTGAAAGTTTGAAAGAAAGCCTATTTAACAAGAAACTATGATTTTTTTTTAAACTCTTATATATTACTATAATGTGCAGTGGTCAGTAAAACTCTAAATTTTCATAAACGTTTTAAAACAAACTTATGAACTCACCAACTTTATGTTGACATTTTTAAGCATGTATTTTCAGGTACTTGACCGTATGGACTATTTGGAGTCTGCTCTGTGGTTTTGGCATGTAGAGGTCGTTCTCGGATCAAGCTCTCGATTACTCATGAAGTCACAGCCTCCCAAAGCTAGTCTTCCGCTATGGTGAATTTGGGGGTGTGACAGATTGGTATCAGAGCCTTGGTTATAGAGAACTAGGTTGCATTAGTAATTCTAGACTATAACCGGCTCTCAATTTTATTTAGTAGTAACACTCATCACATCATACTTATTCTGCTGCTATATGAATATTTTCAATGCACGTTTGCAATTGCTTTGTTGCCTGCCATGTTATTACTTGTTTACATGAGTTCGATTGCTTGATTAGTGCACTCAGACATATAATATACTTTTATATATGAACGCTAGAATATTCATTGGGCATTGTGAGTTACGCAATGGTCCCGCATATCTTTTTATAATCAAACCTAGAGACATTATGTGAACTTTGGTTGACGATTGGTCGTGAGTAATCCCCAGGTTTGAGCTAATTCATTGAAAAAGGTTGAGAGGTGTAACAATACTTAACTATGCCTCAGTGGGCCTCATGTTTGATTGAGTGCGAGATTGAATTAAGTATGGGACGTTACACATCCTGTGATTTTTGATGAATTACCTCGGGGTGGGTAAGACTCGTAGTCTTACTTGTTAATGTTGAATGTACTCTATTTTCAGAGTCGAGTTGAGTCATCAAAAGGTTGAGATGTGTAATAATTCATAACAAAACCTGGGGCCATTCTTTGTGAGTGAGTTTCGAGGTTGGGTTATGATAAGTTATTACTCAGCTTGGTGTTTGATGAGTCTTCCTCGAGGATGGGAAGGTTTTGTGTGATTGGATCATTGCTTATTTATAACCGAGTACTATATAATTATCCTACTTATAACTGTGAGTTTCTTTACTTGATGTACGTCCACGATCGCGTTATCGCCTATTGACTTTTATATTCTTCCATCCCGTACTTTCGAGACGTCTATTTATGGAAGATGACTTATTATCAACTCGTACTCTTTGTTTTAGGTAATTTTGGATAATATCGTTTAGAGATTCTAACGATTTTGAATTGGGTATTTTGTCGGTGATACTTAAGTAGGATGATTTATGAAGTCTTTATGTAAATGGATTGGGACGCCTTTGCATTTGAATAAAGAAATCATAAATCACTGAACCATAAGTTTATAATGACATATTTGCATAGATTAGGACGCTTCTATATGCAAATATGAGATTATAAATGAGTGGGCTTAAGGATATCGGACGTGACCCTGTATTTATGGTATTGATTTTAGTACTCCAATTTTGGGAGTGTATTTATTTTGACTCATGATTTGTCTGTACGAAGTAACTGTTCTTTCGTCTTATTATCGTTACCATTACGACGTTGACGAGTAACTCTTGAAACTTCATTTAATTCGCGAATTGTCGCAAGAAATTTATTTGAATATACACTAATGAACATAAACCTAACCGGCTTGCTGTGGTGAACCACTAACGATTTTAAGAATTAACGTTTTTTATAGACTCTTCGTTTTGAATTGTTCCCTTTTATCGTTATATGAACAGTGATCAATTTGTCAGATTGACGTGTAGAACCGCTCAGATTTATTCCACTTCTACCTATTGCTTACCTAATTAACTATTGGTGGATAACACGATTTTAAATGTTCGGACAGAACTATATGTCAGTAGATATAAATATATTCAATATAACAACGGAGTAGAACTTCAAAACCTTTTTTTCTCTACACTTTTATTAGGGTAACAACGATTGAGTTCGAGGACGAACTCCAAAATAACACGAATTGAATGTCACAATCGGGAATTTTCCAGGCTTTAATTAGTAATAATTTATACTATTTACTAATCGAATTTCGTTTTTGAGAGATATTAAATATTTTTTATTCAAAAACGGAGTTTATTTTACATGTTGTAAAAGACTGCGCAAAATCGAAGAAATGACACGATACAAATCAAATTTATATTTAATGATCAAGAAATATTTGAGGAATAGATTTATTAAATTATCGGATAATTTTATTCTAATTTTAAATGTTAAATAACGTATGTTGTAAATGATAAGATTATGGTTGAAGTCCATCAGTCGTAAAAACGATGCTCGTGATAGTCGATAAATAATCGACATTCTTAAACTAGCGTGTAAAATTATTTATAAAATTTCAGTAGTAAGAACTTACGTAATTTATTTGACAAAGATCTCAAACCCGTAGCATCATAAGTTCTAAGAAACACCATCATATTCGATTATAAATACTTTGTACACATACGTCCAATCTGACTAGTATTACTCTAACCATGTATATATTCTAAACATAAAACAACCTAAGAAATCGGCCCTTACAAATTTCTATCTCTACTCTCAAATCTCGACCCAACATGAAGTCGACCCTTGTCCTATATGTATTATAAGTTATCGAGGGTATATATTCGAAATCACGACGTAGCTCCTAAGATTTCTACAAAATACAACGACTAAGTTTCCTAGAAATTCTCAAGAAACCAACGACCATAAGACTTGGGAAGTCTTCACACGTTTATTTTGTTGTTGTTGTTATTGTACGAACAATCTTATTAAAAGCCCATGTACCATCCTTACCTTGATATAAACCAAGTAAGAAACAACTCATGTGATGTCTATAAGTCAAACCCTACAAGCCCTTAACCTGCCACACAACCTGCAACATATAAAGAATTCAGTACTTTCTTGTTCCCTCAACACCTTATTATGTAACTAAACTGATTCCATAGGAACCAAACTGGAAGAACTAGTAAACTCTCTCCTAATGTCCTCTCTATATAAACCCTCATAAACTCACATATCATACTCACAAAATATCATTCACGAACACATGTAGTTTTCTCACATTTTTCTTTGGTTTTCAAACCACAACCGCGAGATGGAAGCAACATCAACAAATCCTGAATCTCGTTACCACATTAAAACCTAGCATGATAAAACCCTAAACCGCCCTCGCCCTTTACTTTTTAGAGATTGTTGTTAGCCGACGAGTCACAAGCAACGGACAACCCACATCACTTTGTGTGTTTGCACTGCTGATGATTTCAAGAGTACATGTATGACGGGTGCGAAAGGAGCTAGCCTTGAAAGTACGAAGTTCGATTAGAATGGGTTTGGTTTCGTCATGTTTCTTGGGTGTTCACGAGTTTCGGTTTCCTCGGGTCTGTCGAGATGCTTTCTCTCGTCACCAAAGGTGTTGTGAGTATTTCCTTTTGTTTATTATCATACATACATATGAGCTATTGTCACCATGAAACTCATATCTGTCTTTTTAAAAAACAAGCTAAAACATACTGTTGGTATAATAAATCACTTTGTGAAACACACACTTGAGAATATCATGGTCACCAAACATGAATGCCATCATTTAGTTTACACCATAAGATATAGCATGGCCAAAAACTAAAGCCTACGAGGTTGATTTACTATCTCGAAAATGGAAATAAGATCTAGTACTATATTAATACAAAACTTCTGATGTAATACATAACCGTTGAGGAAACGACACTTAAGATAGTGGCTCACCAAAAACACGAGTACTATAGCTTATATTACACCTTAAATAGTATTGTGGCCAAATTAGAGAGCAAACGAAACTCGTTTGCTAACTTTAACAAATGGTACATATTTGTGATTTTATGTGACAAGGTGTAAATAAGCAAACTTAGGAGCTATAAAAGACCACTTTAGACTGTGTTCATAGGTCCGGACTGTGGTCCTAGGAATAGACGACCTGAAAAGCTAAATTTACCAAGTTGAATCACTTAAAACGGAGTTATAACGAAACGGGAAACTTAAAATGAAAATCAAGAATTTAAGCTAAAAACTGCCAGCTGTGCGAAAATATACCAAGTCTGGAAACGGGGTAGTCTGATGAGCCATGTTTAGGCTCAATTTCGAGCCTGTTAGAGGAAGAATGGGGAAATATTTCTCAAGGACAAAATGATTATTTATCTGGCCTAGTTTTCAGGACACCAAACCGTTCCTTATAAGAATAAGTGAGCAGATAGTTACGTGACATCAAAGTTTCTGAAAAACCAACCCGTCTAGTTTAAAACTGTCCGGAACCGTGATTTTGTAAGCTGTTTTTGAGCCGTTTAGAGTCCGAATCACGACTAGCTCAGGGAGACCATTGTTTTAGCCTACCAGGTGGGCTATACAAAGAAACTCGATTTAGGACATAACTCAATTGCATGCATAAGTTACGGGCTCTCAAAGTAGGCCCATTGGACACTTTTCAAAACTTGTAAAACATTGGTATTTGTGCTAAAACCTGTTTAAACGTCGATAACTAGTTTACAAAATTGAAAGCACGACTTGGTTGATGGTGATATGAGTTTATGTATTTGCATACGCATTTGTACATTTATTCACGTATTTAGTAAACATATAATATTTACTTAGGTTGCGGATAATTGCTCGTGCATCGTTTCTGTGCCTCACCTTATGTGCTATTCTGTTTGCTACCGCTCTACAACATTGAGGTGAGTTCATACCCCACCTTTTCTTGCTATAAATCTAATTATAAATGTTTTATAATTGCTCTTTGGGGGAGGTACATGCTTGGTCGTAAACCAGTTATAAACTTACTTTGTTGTCAGGAACTATTTATAAACTTATTTGGCTGTCATTAATTGTTTATAAGTTACTTGGTTGTCTTAAGCTAATTTTTAAGCTTACTTGGTTGGTCAGAAACTATACGAAAGGTCTTACTTGATAAGTGCTCATATGTGAACTCTGTTAATTGTTTTAACACTTACTCTTTCTTCTACTATATGATTGCTTGATTTAACGCATGAACACAAGTACACTTACTCGTTTGATTATTTGTCTAAGTCTCTGTTTAACCCAAGTTGCTTTTGGCCCACTTTCATGAACCGTTAATTTCGGACCGGATGACCGGTCGAAAGCGCGAATGTTATGGATAGATCTATCGGGACTGACATCCCTACCTAATTGTGGCTGTGTGGTCAAATTAGGTACACCTACATTTGAGTCTGTTATGAGTGTCGCGGGTTAGGCACTCGTTTGGGCTGCTTTGTATTATTTTCTCTCTGATATGTTAATGTTTCGGTGTCATGAACTTAGACAATAATAAATGCTTTATTTTATCTAGTGACTTTGTATTTGTTATATTGTCACCAGGTGGTTGGAAAATCTTGTGGTTCATAATCCATTATATTGTTATCAAAAACTCTATTATTTATCAGTGAGCTCTGTTTTTATCAGAAAACGCTATTTATTATCTGTGAACTCTGTTTTATCTGAAACTCTATTTATTTCATGTGAACTCTGTTTCTATCAGAAAGTGCGGTTTATTATTTGTAAACCTTGTTTTATTAGAAAACTCTATTTATTTCCAGTGAACTCTATTTATCAGAAACTCTTTTTATTTCCAGTGAACGCTGTTTTATCAGAAACTCTTTTTATTTCCAGTGAACTCTGTTTTTATCAGTAAACTATATTTATTATCAATAAACTTTGTTTTTGTCAATAAATGTTGTCCTTATTAATAAACTTTGAAAGTTTGAAAGAAAGCCTATTTAACAAGAAACTATGATTTTTTTTAAACTCTTATATATTACTATAATGTGCAGTGGTCAGTAAAACTCTAAATTTTCATAAACGTTTTAAAACAAACTTATGAACTCACCAACTTTATGTTGACATTTTTAAGCATGTATTTTCAGGTACTTGACCGTATGGACTATTTGGAGTCTGCTCTGTGGTTTTGGCATGTAGAGGTCGTTCTCGGATCAAGCTCTCGATTACTCATGAAGTCACAGCCTCCCAAAGCTAGTCTTCCGCTGTGGTGAATTTGGGGGTGTGACATCATCACTGAGTATGCGTCTTGATCATATGATAAGGCATTAGTTATGACATAAAGGAGTTTAATTAGTAAACAGACATGGAAACTATACGTCCATCACCAATTGCGCCGTTTCTGATAGTGAATGCTCGTGCATTCATCATAGCATTCAGTCCTATAGTACAAAACTTGATCATGATTCATGTTATATTAATACTAGTCATATAATTCTTTTATTTATTCTTTTCTACTCAGAATACCCAAGTGGATCTAGCCTTAAGGGTGAGGCGGGTATCTGATTTGGAGATTTTCTTTTGATAATGATATGATTCTTATTCTCAGTCGAGTCTTATGAAGTTGTCATTACCAGCTATGATTATAGCTTGTTAAAGGTGTATGTCTTTGTTTTAATTCAATAGGTGTATGTGTAATAAAGGGATGCTCAATGTTACACTCGTTAAAACTAGCTGGGTTCTTTATATATTCTAGGTTCTCGCTTATTTGGTATTATATGTAGATGGTTGTATGTTCATATATAACATTCAAATGTCAACCTTTGTAACATTGACTGAATGCAAACTGATCACCAGTATACATCACCAGTATACATCAAGACTAAATCGGTCACATGAACATGAATTTTAGCAAAAAGGCGTGTTAGCTATGCAATATGTGACCAAATATTAAAGTTTAGAAAATCATCTTATCAGTAGAAAAGGTTCATTGTCTGGATATATAGTCCTTACCTTGTGTCCACAAAATCAACAAAGTTGGTGTGTTTGGTTGATCCCCGAATTTAGTTATTCCCCAAAATCAACTATGTAGCTGAATGAACAATCTATAGATCAACAACCAACTAAATGTTAGAATTGAATCTAATGTTGGATCGATGTTCTAACTCTAAATCAAAATATACCGCAATGAATTGAATTAATATGAATAATCTATCAAATGTTGACTTACAACAATCGAGTTCTATTTATACTATGTGAAATGGTGCGATGAATCGATTTATCGATTCATATGGGACTGTTGTAATGGTTGGTAGATGTAACTGCTAAATAACCATTTCTAAAATAATTGTCTGGATAAGGAATTTGGGATTAACCCATTGGGCTAAGGTAGTCGTCCCAACATCTTCCTCTTATTCACAAATGACGTCGTGTAGATTCCGTAGTCCAATAAGTTGCCTCATCGTTAGAATCTTATCTTTGGTAGTGCCTTTGTGAGTATGTCAACCTTTTGATATTCTCCACTTATAAATTCTACTCGTATATCGTCTCTTTCAACGCATTGAAGTGGTACTTTGTGTCAATATGTTTGCTTATTCCATGAAAAAATGGTTTTTCATTAGTTGTATGGCTTTATTTGTTGTCCACCATTATGGTAATCTTTTCTTCTATTGTATGTGTGTGTCTGCTTAGTAGTCTCTTTAACCATAATTCTTGTGTTGTTGCTGCAGTGGCGGCTATAAATTCTTATTCGCATGATGATAATGCTACAGTGGCTTGCTTTTGTGTACTCCAGCTAATAGGTGATTCACCAAAGTAAAATATAATGTCAGTAGTTTCTTTACCTTCTTGAGTGTTAACTCCGTAGCTACTATCACTGAATCCTTGTATTCTATTTCCTCCATTATGTTTCTAGGTTATTCCATAATCTTTTGTTCCTTTTACATAACGCAATACTTGTTTTATTTCCTTCATGTGTTGCTCTTTTGGTTCTTGCATATAGCGAGTAAGTAATCCTACATAATAACTTAACTCGGGTCTTGTGTGAAGTAGATACCATAAGCATCCAATTAAGCTTTGATATTCGGTTGAATTGACCAATGTTCCTTTAGTTTTCTCTATTAATCTTGTTCCAGGGTCCATTGATTTCAATGTTTCATTGCAGTCAATCATTCCAGCTTCCTTTAAGATCTTGCTTGCATAAGCAGATTGCTTAATAGATATTTCACCTATTGATTATGTGACTTCTATGCCTAGATAGTAGGATAACAATCCTAAATCGCTCATTTCAAATTTTCCTTCCATTTGAGTTTCGAATTTGTCTATCTCCTTTTTAGGTGTGCCAGTAATGATTAGATCATCCATATACATGGTTATTAGTAGGATTGAATCTCTTGTGGTTTTTGTGTAGATGGCTTGTTCTAATGCACATTTCTTGAAATGTAGTGACTTCAATCTAGCTTTATGTTCCATGCACGTGGTGCTTGTCTTAATCCATAAAGTGCCTTCCTTAGTTTGTATACTTTTCCATCTTTCTTTGTATATCCTTCAGGTTGTGCAACATACACTTCTTCTTTCAAATCTCCATGTAGAAATGCAGATTTTACGTTGAGGTGATGTACTTCCCATTTTCTATTAGAAGCTATGGCGAGTAATAATCTAATGGTTTCCATTCTTGCTACAGGAGCAAAAACGTTTTCAAAATCTATGTCATGCTCTTGTATGTAGCCTTTTGCTACTAATCTAGCTTTATGCTTGATTATCTTTCCATTTTCGTCTCTTTTGGTTTTTCCACAACAAGGTGAAGATTGGCGGGAACACCTTAACCCCGGGTGCCTCTTGGCACCAGCCATTGTCCACCCCACAAGGAATAGCTCCGGCAACTCTCCTGGCACAGAGGAGCAACACTTGGAGTGAGACGAGCCGAGACTCGACCCTCGATCTCTTATTCCACAAAGTCTCTCCAGTGTGCCCATAGGTTTTGCGGAGGCGGGTACCCATTTCAAACCAATTGCTCTATGTCGATTAGGTAGAGTTGTTAGTTCCCATGTGTTATTTCTATTTATGAAATCTAACTCAACCTTCATTGCTTCTATCAATTTTTGGTCGTTTGAAGCTTCTTTATAGTTCTTGGGTTCATCTTCAGTTAGTAGTAATTCCTTAGTGTTTTCATATACTTCATTCAATGATCTAAGCCTCATACAAGTGTATGATCAAGTCGTGAGTGAGAGCTTATAGTTGCTATTGATTCACTATCACTTAGAGTGAAGCTATTTGGTGTAATTTAGGAATTTACTTTAGATGACCTCGTTGATGGTGTTAGAGGCATGTGAGAATGGGTGGGTGAGTTATTTTTTGGTGTTGCATATCCATTATCGTCATACTTGTTGAAATTATCGTCTTCTTCGTTTGGTTCGTCTTCTTGATCATGATGATAATTTATGGCTTCAAGGTTGTCAATTTTGAACTCAACCCATTCAGGTTCGTCGTTGATATGCTCATCCAAATAATCTTTCCAAACCTATGTTTCATCTTCTTTAAATTTTACGTCTCTACTAACGCAAATTCTTCGTGTTGTTTGGTCAAATAGTCGATAAGCTTTTGATCCATATTCAGTTCCTAAGTATACCATTTTAGTGGTTCTATCATCTAACTTTGTTAGATGTTGTGATGGAACCTTTGCGTATGCTATGCAGCCAAAAATCTTTTGGGTTTCTAAATTTGGTTTTCTTTGATTTATTGCTTCGTGTGGAGTGATATCTTCTAGTGATTTTGTAGGAACACTGTTTATGATGTATATGGTGTGTATAACAGCTTTAGCCCAAAAGTTTTATGGCATGTTTGTTGCTTTCATCATACATCTTGTCATAGACATAATTGTTCTATTTCGTCTTTCTACAACTCCATTTTGTTATGGTGAGTAAGGTGCAGTTAGTTGTCGTGCTATGCCATTGTCTTTGCAAAATTGTGTGAATTCATTTGAAGTGAATTCTCCTCCACGATCAGTTCTCAACATCTTTAATGTTGTCATTAACTCTTTCTCTATTGTCTCCTTGAATTCCTTAAAAGTCTCAAAAGCTTGATCTTTTGTACTTAAGAAATATGCCCACATAAATCTTTAATAATCATCGACTAACAAGAATATTTATTTCTTTCCAGAAGGTGTTGGTGGTGTGATTGGTCCACGTAAGTCTCTATATACTAAATCTAGTGGTGATGTAGATCTAGTTTTGGCTTTCTTTTTGTTGTAGGTTTAATGGTAGGTATTCCATGGACTAAATTCTTTTGTGTCACAAATTTGAGTGACTCAAAGTTGAGATGTCCTAATCTTGTGTGCCATAACCATGATGTGTCTTGTAAGTTTACTGGTAGGCAGACATGTGTGCATATCCTTAGACTAGCTTTGTAGAGTCGGTTCCTTTGTCTTGTTACTTTCATAAAAATCTTGTTGTCCATGTCATAAAGTCGTAATTCATCATTTTCCATTACTACTTTACAACCTGTTTCAGTAAATTGTCCAAGGCTCATTAAGTTGCTCTTTAGGCTAGGGATATAATAGACATGTGATATGATTCTTTGTTTGTCATCATCACATTCTATTATGATTGAACCTTTTACTTTTATCTCTATGTATGAACCTGTTAATGCAAAGCAATGCCTAAAAACATTGTTAGTGCTAACTAATGTTTCTTAGTTTTGATCACAACAAATTACAAAGACATTTAGCATAAAATATAATCGAAAAACGAATTATCTAACAAACACTATCATCAAGGTAATAATCATTACACTAACATATCTTAATCATGCTTAGTGATCATAAAAGTGATTAGCCTTAAAACTCACTTTTGTCAAATTTGACAAAACATTTTTAACAAACTTTATTTTTAAGAAAATGTTTTATTAAAATGAAAATGTAAATTTGAATATGGCATATTCCAAATGCCATAAGAATATCCTTTGAAGGTTTTAAACTGCCTCAGATATTCCCACCCCACTAAAAGACAAAAAGGAGCGGAGTCTAAATCCGTAGTTCTTTAAGTACCTATGTGGTTCTTTATTGATAAGGAACCGCCTAGGGAGATAAAGAACCGCGCACAGGTAGCCGTTGGTTTTTGTCTCCTATAAATAGTAGATCAAATCTGCATTTTCGATAATCCTTTTTGTACATTTCTATCAGCCTTCTTTCTCCTTTCTCAATCCTAATCATTTCTAAATGATCACTTAATGTGTTAAGTATGTTTACTTATGATTATCCTCTTGATCCCCTTCTTTACCTTGTCCAAAGAGAAGATCACTCACACACTTGTGTTGTGATTAAAGATAAAGGCTTGATGAAGATCATCCTCTCCTAAAGATCTAGTCATGTTCATTGATGCGTCTCCGGTGTGATGGGATTGGAACACGTTTTAAATTTATAAACACGAATTACCGGATTGACTAAAAACGCACGGGAAAGTATAACCCTTTCGTTTGTGTATAGATTTTATGTGGTAATACCGAGATCGTTCACAGGGATTTGGAAAACCTATGATCATTCAAAAATAAACTATAATCTTTGATTGTAGCAATTGTGGACAAACAAATAACAAGTAAAAATGATGAGATTAATAGGTCGAAAGTAGTGGTTGTGATTGAGTCTATTGTGGTATGAAGTAGGGGTGAGCATATGGACCGAGAACCGAACCGGAACCAAGAACCGAACCGAAACCTACCTAAACCGAACCGCATTTTAGAACCGCGGTTCGGTTCTCGGTTCCAAAATTTATAGAATTGCGGTTCTCGGTTCGGTTCGGTTCAGTTCCGCGGTTCTCGGTTCCGGACCCAAAAATCCGTTCAAATTTCAAGTATATAAGAATTTTTCGTTTTTTTACGTAATATTTCACATATCGAAAATCCTAATATATAAGTTCATCGTTATAGCAACATGATGTTTATATTTATACAAAATAAATTCTATAATATATTGTAATCTATAAACAACAAAAAAAACTCGTTGAATACATACGATTTGAATTATAATTGAATTTTTTGAAGTAGTTTTACATTAAAACTATTACTTTTTTATCTTCCTATAGTATAGTTGCTACATTTCTTTTTGTTTAGAAGTAAATATGCGTAAACAAATAAAAAATATTAAATGTTTGGGTGTTTTTAAAATTTTGCGGTTCCAATCGGGTAAGACCCGAAATACCCGAACCGGACCCGAGAACCGAGCGGAACCGAAACATGGTATTCGGTTCGGTTCTCGGTTCCTATATTTTACGTTTTGCGGTTCTTGGTTCTTGCAGTTCCTGTTCAGTTCGGTGCGGTTCCGGAACCGCGCTCACCCCTAGTATGAAGTAGTGGATGTGATTGTGATTTATGTTTATTACATGAAACATAAGTAACAATGGTTCAAAGGAAAGCTTGAAATTGAAATAAACATAAATCATAATCACAACCACTACTTCATACCATAAACATCATCCTACCAAGTGTAGAATGATTTAGCTACTCATAATGAACAATGAAATAAACTCAGAAATAATAGTCTTATAATTCATAATCAAGAATCTTACAAAGTGGAAATATGTTTCTAATGGTTAGGGTAATGATTCCTATGAGTTTCGTGAATGTAACTTTGCTTTTCAGACTCCAAAAGTGACTTTTCTTACACCACCTTGCTCAAATCTGAGAATGGAGTTTTGGACAAGGTTGAGAGAGTTTATTTGATGGTTATGAAAGAGTAATGAGAAGTGATGAAAGTATTTTGAAAGGCATATGAGTTGTGTTGTTACATGACCCAAGGGTACTATTTATAAGCTAATTCAAGGCATAGACTTCAATGATTGGCTTGGAGCCAAAGACTTATACTTGGAGACAAAGGAAGTCTAGAATCTTCTTGTATGTTCTTGTGTGTTCTCCCTCAAGATTGCATGAATGTAGACACAAAATCTACCAACACAAAAGTGGGTGGCAACTTGTATTCTGCCAGTGGCAACTTTCAGATATTGGTGGCAAATTTGGATTCTGCTGGTGGCAACTATATGCTGAGTGACTTGTATGCTCCTTGGAAACACTTGTTCTTGTACTCGAGATAGATCTTCAAAGGCTTGTAACTTGTACACGGGTCTTGAACTTGACTAGGATTCTTCGTACTCGTACTAATCTTCATATTTTCATTGCTTTACACTTTATTCCTGCAATTGGCTACACAAAGACTTGCAAACACATTTCGGCACAAATATGCACAATAACATTATAGATATAACTAGAGGTGGCAAAACGGGCGGGCGGGCACGGGCGGTGGGCTAAATGGGCAGGGGCAAAACGGGCACGTGCAAAACGGGCGGGCGAAACAGGCGCAAGCTAAAATGAAAAAAAAAACATATAAAAACGTAAAATTAAAAAATAAAAATACTTGTTTAAAAGCCGGGGATAAAAACTAAATATAAAATATCCGCCGATTAGCCTAATTATTGTTTTACATGTGCGCCCATTAAGCCCATAAGTTTCTTACATATGCGCCCGTTTAGCCCATTAACTATAAAGAATGTGCAAAAACTGCCCCATCCTTTTTTGAAAATGGGCAAAAAAATGCCCATATTTATCAAAATGGGCAACATTTGCCACCTCTAGATATAACCAATATACATTTACAACAATACGGATAACGCTCCCAAAAACATGTTGGATTTGGGTGTTATCATTCGTCATTTGTTTATTTATGTGTTGTGTAGATCCAAGCTATTTGTGAATTCTTGGACTAGTTGTGTTCATCCAAGCTATTTGTGAATACTTGGATTAGTGTTGTGTACATCTATTGCATATGTGTGTGCTTGGATTTGTGTTGTGTAAATCTAAGTTACATGTGTGTACTTGGATATGTTTAGTTGAGTTGTAATGTATTGTGTGAGTTCTCACTAAACTATAAAGTGATGTAGTTGTGTCTTGTGAGTTCTCACTAAAGTATAAAGTGATGTGTAGTTGTGTCGTGTGAAGTTATCACTTAGCTTCAAAGTGAAGAGTCGTGAAGATTGGTTCTAGCTTTGGATTAGAACTCGACATCTAGCCTTGTGTCAGAAAATGGTGAAGTAGGCAACGTTGTCAAGATTGGTTCTATCTTTCGATTAGAACTCGACATCTAGCCTTGTGTCGTTAAATGGTGAAGTGGGCAACGTTTTGTAGATTGTTCCTAACTAAGATTAGGTCTCGACAATTAGCTTAGTGTCCGAAAATAATGTAAGCGACGTTGTAAGGTTCTCTCCGCCAGGAAGGGAGCTTGTGGATATAGTGGAAATCTCGAGTAGGTGTACTCGAGGAGTGCAGTAGGAACGAGGATAGAGCTTCATTGCCGAACCACTATAAATCTTGGTGTCTTCCTATTAGGTTGTTTCTTTCCTTACTCTTTACTTACTTTCATTATCACTACACTTACTACTTGTCATTTTTAATGTATTAGAATTGAATCTAATCATTATGCAACTAGCTTTCAAGTAAAAGATAGTTTTGGTACTTACCTAATTGAAAGGAATTTTAATTAGGAGATAAATCGAAGAGAAACAATTCAACCCCCCACCCCTCCTCTTCTAGTTTCTACAATTGGTATCAGAGCGATGGCCACATAAGATCTTTGAAGTATATTGTACTTTAAAACTCGGATCGATCCATTGTCTCCTCAAATTAAAAGGTTAAGTTGTACTAAAGTTTTTCTTTGGTCAAAACTATTTTCTATTGAAAATAGGTCTTCTAATTGGTAATATAACATCTCATTTAGATTAGTAACATTTATGCATTTTAGATTTACTATTGAAATGCATCTACTAGTTTGCATCTTGTTATGTGTAGGTACTCATGAAGATCAATCATTCAATTGATTGTGGATTGAGTTACTTACACTTGTAGAAGACTCATCTTCTTTGATTTCCAACATCATTGAATGATGATATAAAGATGGATGGAAGTGATACTAGTCCTTGAAGACTTAGTAGTCACTTTAGTCATGGTTGGGCTTTGTATTGATTCCTTGTAAGCTTGGAATTCACTTTGTGGCTAAGGTAATTTTTCGTTCTTCCACACACCCTATTGATCATTCTTGTGATCATTAATTGACTATGTGCTTGTTCTTGGCATCCTTGCCTTGACATTTGTTTGTGGTTTGTGATTCATTTCTTTTACTCTCTCAAACCTTCATTGCTTGGACACTTGACTCACTATGGGGATGTAGAGTGAGTTAGTAGTAGCTTAAAGTATCAAGCATGATTTCCATGGTTTGCACCCTTACGGTTAGTAGGCTATATCATGTGTAACTTGTGAAATTGATTTGGAATTGAAATATTTCAAGGAAATTGTTATTGTAAATCCTAACAATAATAATTGTCCGATCATGTGGGAGAGAAAGTGAATTTATACTTTGCTCACATTTTGAAGTAGAGTAAGACTATTCTTGAAAGTGATCTTATTCTATGCATCAAAATTGCTTGGTTTAGTTCATTACCAAAGCCGTTTAGACTTTCGCCAGAAAGGCACGTCCTAAACCACTATATATGACACAAGCTCTTCGTCTCCTCAACTTGAAGATTTTCATTTGTCTCTTGAGCATTATACTTAGTCTTGATTCACTCCCCTTGACTTCTCTCCTCTTTGCTTCTTTGCTACGAATAGTCGTTTGTCCGTTTCGGTCTTTTTCCTATCTCGATTCAACTCGTAATCCTTTATTAAGGCATTATTACCTAGTGTTGTAGTGGTCCAATAATTTCCAAAAGGCTTAAGATATATTTTAAGGATTTTAGAAAAATTTAGTTTTATAATTTCCTTGATTTTCTTTGATAAAAACACGCCACTGTAGGCGGTTCTTTATCTGTCGCGGCTCAAACGCGCGGTTCCTTATCAATAAGGAACCGCGGTCAGTGATTCCGACTAAAGTGCCAGGTTTTATAAAAAATTCATTTTTCAAATAAACCTTCTCTCTCTTCTCCAACAAAGCTGACAGTTTCCTCCATTTTCCACCATTGTTGATCTTTCGAAACCTTCAATTACTCAAGATTAATTGATTCAAATTTGTGGGTTTCATTCATCCTTCATCCAAGATCAGTTATCTGTAAGTCATTTCATTCAATTTCATCTAATTTGTTCTAGGGTTCATACATTCATAATTGGGGATTTTTAAAATTGATATTGAATTAGAACCTTACTAGGAATAATAGTTAACATAGTAATCATGCTATGATTCCTTAGGTTCATATTCATTGAGATTTCACAAAAACCCATTTGTAGAACAATCCGAATTTTGATAAAATAATTTTGGTTAATTGATGGAATTGATATGAACCCATGAACAAGTTGGTAATGGCATTGTTAATGCTTACCTATAAACTTTGTTTTGAAAAAACAATGTTCAAGTTTATTGTTGATTTTACATGGGTAATACGTTATTGTCAATGATGAACTAGGTACAATATGAACATGGGAATGATAAGGATTAATCCTTTGTTTGTCAAGAGATTGATGAAACACATTCTCATCTTTTTTATTTTGGTTTATATGTAACATATGAGTGATTGGGGAAATATTTTTGTGTTTATTTAGGTACTAATCATGCCTTCGGAATATCAACAAGATCACCAAAACACTAGACAATACCTGCCAAACCTAGCCGATTTTTTTCCTTCCCTCAACTTTCGAATACCTTTGCCTCACTTCAAAAACATTGTTTTCATGTAGAGTTGTCCAAGAGGATATCGAGGGCTATATATATACTCAGTCAATGTTCGGACAAATCGGGTTTGATTGTTTGTTAAGCATCAAGGAGGATATATATCCTGAATTTCTTTTGGATTTCTTTAGCACATATTATCTCATGTTTGATAACGATAGAATATATGTTAGGTTCATCATTGATGGTCGACTCATTCAAATCTCTCTCAAAGACTTTGGTCAACCTCTTCGTGTTCCATTTAGAGGCACTTGTCGATTTACGGATAAATAGAAGCTTGATGCTCTCCTTGAACCCTTTGGTTGTGCTCCAAGTGAAAATGAAGAGATTGACCTTGACTTCATCCTTGATGTCATTTGTAAAGAGCGTAGTGGAAACGTTGTAAGAAGCCTCCATTCAAACAAGCGTCGGGTGAAACGCTTTGAGGTTCTCTTAAGCGACCCTAATGATTGTATGGTCCGATATGCCGACATCCTTAGGGAAAATGTGTTTTGTCTTGGCGGAAACCGGGATCATATTCTGGCGTGTATGGCACATATGCTATGTTGCATCGCTACCAATGCCAAGTACAATCTTGCATATTTTATCGCTCGACGAATCAATTATGCTCTTTCTAAACCCAAAAAACATCTTCCCTATGCCATGATCCTTACTCGCCTTCTTATGAAGGTTGGTGAAGACTATCCCGACATCAACATTTCTCGCTTTCGTTTGGTCAAACGAGTCATGCTACCTATTCAAAGGGTACAACCACGAAAGCCTAGAAGTGATCGAGGTTCGAGAAATTATGATCCACAAGATTCCAATGATGAGGACTTTGATATGTCACCAAGTGATGGTGGTGGCGTAGGCACTAGTACTCATGTTGGCTCTTCGAGTGACTCCCACCCATCCATGGACACTTTCATGGAAGGGTTAGACGAAATTATCCCTCCTCCTCACTTTGCCACTAGTAGACTTCCGGATAACTTTGGACTTGAGGATGTCTATCGTGCTAATATTAAAACCCAACATGAGTTGTATGATCATCGAGTGGATTCAAGAGGTTCATTCAAGAGCATAAGTAAATTGATCAAGGGACTTGGCAAAAAGAAGAAGTGAAGCTTTGGAAATTCATGGTTAACATGTTTGTGAACATGTTTGGATTATTGAACTATTTCCCTTTTATCTTTCTTTATTTTTAGGGTGTTATGTGTATTAACTAATACTTTGTGTTTGGATTATTTAGTATTTTAATCCTAATTGCCTATGTGATCGATCCTTCGATTTACATAGCTTTGTGCATCTTATGTGTTAGTTAGCTTCCTAGATTTTGATTAATAGTTCACTTTGGCTTGATAAACCTCTGTGTAAAATCTAGGCTAGCAAATGTTTCAGGAAGTGCATTTTTTGGACCCTACTGGGGGCGTTTCTTTATCCTCCCCGCGGTTCCTTCGCGATAACGACCCGCGGCCATACATATGGAACCCCCGTCGTCTGTTCCGAGAGAATCTTTGCTTTACACTGTTTTTCCTTAATCTGTGTAAACATTGATAAAATTTTTGCAAAACCTGCACTTTCCTAAACTAGGCTACCTAATTTCATTATTCACATAAAATTATTTTAACCCATTACTAGTTTAGTATTGATCCCAAACTTAGATCGATTAAGCTTTGTGTATACGAGATTAAATCAAGTACTACACGTAGAGAAACCTTTGCTTATGAATAAAGTAACAAAGTGTTATGCGGAATTAACACTTGATCTAAAACACAAAGATGTTAAACAAACTTTCACTTGTATTAGAATAAACGAACTTGATTACAATGAAAGAGGTTTAACTTGCGAATACTTATGAAAACTTATTATTAAACATTAACCTAAAAGACCTTCTTTTATAGATTAAGAAGTCTTGTACAATAAGCTACGAATCAACTATTCTAGGTAAAGATAAACATAGAAAATACATTGTCGTCTCTATCCTTACTAGAAGTATTCTAGAATATAATAAACGTGTAGCTCACAACTTCCATCAGTGCTTGTCTTCAATCTGTCAACGCTTGACTTTAACTTGTCAACGCTTATGCTATCAGCGCTCACTTTGCTCTTGTCAACGCTTGAGTTGTTCTTGTCAGCGTTCAAGTGATCTGGCCTTAATTTATTCCCAACAATCCTCCCCTAAACTTGATATCCACTCTTATGATCAAGTTTCTGAATAAACATTAAGAACTTGGAGGAGTCTGACAAACCTTATCATATTGGTAATAAATAAATCTGATTAAATTCTTTGCCACGTCACTTGTATAGTCTATCTCCAACTGGGTGTCCTTCATCTTCTCCAAAACAGCCTTGGATATGAAATACTGAGCATCTACAAGTAAATACTCAGCAAACTTTGTAGAACTCAAATGGTATACACCAGCAGCTGAATATAACCTCCATTGAAGACCACTGAGGTCATCTTCAAGATCCTTCCATATTTCAGGATCTTCTTCTTTTGTCCCACACATTCTTTTGAATGTGGTCCAAAGTTTTATTCCATTGACTGAAGTTGGTGCTTCAGCCTCATACTTGGTCTCTAGTAACCTCCAAAGGTCCACCAAGTCTTCTCTATCACAACTTGCAAATAAAGATATGAGAGTGGTAAAAGTGTGTACCTCTTTGCCAAATCTTCCAATTTTCCAGAATCCACATTCATCTTCATCATAACTCACAATTGGATTCCTGGAATCTAGTGGTAACACATGCACCATATCTGAAGCTTCTAATGGGGAGAGCTTGAGGCTCTTTCTAATAACTGCTTCACTTGGATATAGTTGATTCATATCTTTTGGAAACTCAAGAATGAATCCCTTCTTTACTGGTCTAGGAACTATCATAGCTTTCTTGATTGCCATCTCTTCTGCAAGTTGCTCCTTTCTTTCATTTGAAAGAAGTCTGAAAGTGTTTTCTTCTTGCACTTTCACCCAAATAGGATAAGCCCTATGTTCCAGCTCATCAAATGTCAAAGCCTTCAGCTTCTGATGTGTCCATCCAACTCCATGACATTTGAGCAACATAAAGTAGAGCTTCCTTCTATCCCTTTTCAACTCAGAGAGAATGTTGCTTGCCTTGTGCTTCAAAATCACCTTACAATCCTTCTGAACTCTAAGAAGAATTTCCAAACCCCATATCTGATCTGAAATGGTCAAGTCTGGATTATCCATACAGCTTTCCTCCCAAGAATTGTACATCTGAACTACCTCTGGCATATCAAAATCAATCTGCAACTTTAAATCTCTCAGCTTTTCCCTAGCAAGCTCATCACCATACTCAAGTCTTTCTGGTTCAACAATCATCACACTTGAATCTGAGCTAGCTCCATCACTTTCTTCTTCAGAAGTCACAACAAATGGTGACTTTTCCTTTTCACCTTGTTCCATCATTTGCTCAGCCAATCTTCTATCAAATTCAACCTGAGCTGCATTCTTTGGAACAATTTCTTCTACCAACTTACCCTTACCCTTATCTGTTGGTGCAATTATTGGTAGGGTAGATGATGATAATACCTGAGTAGGAACATCTTTGATGATAGATGATGACTGGAATACATCACCTCCATATGCAGATCTGTCAACGCCCAAATTTCCTCTATCAGCGCCCAAAATACTTCTCTCAGCGTCCAAACTTGTCTTGTCAACGCTCAAATATTTTCCCTCAGCGCCTTGTGTAACCTCTCTCAACATATCTGTAAAGGATAAATTTAAATTGGTTGGAGAGATCAAGGACGTATCAAAACCTGTTTGTTCCTTCAAAGTGGTAAGAGCTTCAGCAACATCCAATGATTGTCCATCTTGACTGCTCTTATCACTCAGATTTCTTTGATCTTCCTCCCCTTTGGAAGACTCCTCCATACCTCCCTTTGCATGAACACTTTCCAAAACAACAATCCTCTCCCTCAATTCCTTGAGTTCAAGGCCTTGGTTACTGACAATTTGTACTAAGTCTGCATTCTGCTTTTGCAAGCTAATGCAGACAGCCGTCAATTCCAAAAGCGTCATTGGTTCCAGTCTGCCCTCTTCCAAAATGGGGATTTGACCTCCCAAGTCAGGTTCATTGGGCATGGATGAGGACTTAATTATGGTGGGACTGCCTTGGCCAGCTGCTAAGCCAGAACCAATAGTCCCAGCCTCATCCAGGTCACCAGCCACACTTGTGGTGGTGGTTCTCTCTGCTTCATGGCTAGGACCACCAGAGGAGAACACTCCAGCAGTCCTTTGGTGTTTAATCAACCTATATTCAGGTGGTGTGGAAGATGGTGTAGAAGAAGGTGTAGATGTGGGTTGGTTAAGGGGTTTTTGGGATTGTGATGGTTGGGTGTCAGCGGTGGAAATAGGCATATCAACGCCCACATTAGATGTGTCAGCGTCAAAGGGATTTTGGTCTATTTGCATTTGGTCAGGTGAGGGTAAAGGTTCAGGGATAGGTTCAAGTTGTGGGTGAGGGTCAATATGAGGTTGGGGGTCTGGTTGGGGTTGTGCTGCTGCAATAACAGCAAGCATGGCTGGGGTTAAAGGTAGGTCTCTATGAGGTGGTGAGTTCATCTTGGTAAAAATAGCCTTCTTTTGTTCAGGGATTTTATAAAAATCATTGTGATCCCTTGAACAATATCTTTGAGCATCAAAAACCATTTGCAGAAAACGGGGATAAGCTAAAGTCATTTTTGTCCCCTTGTTTTTACACATTCCTTCAAAAATCATTTTAGACCAGTTATATTTTTGCCCTGTTGCAATACACACAATAGCAGTTGCAATGGATCGATTGATCTCATTGTGTGCAGTACATTTGGGACTCAAACATTGAAGGAGAATGTGAATGAGGTACTTCCAGGCTGGGGGAAATTCCTGCTTATGGTACTTATTAAGAGTACCTTCATCAGGAATAGGGTATCCCAAAGCCCTAAGCCCTTGTTCTATTTCAGATATGGGAAGAATGGTTATACCATCAGCATCATTAAGATGCAAGGCCTGGCGTACCAAGGCCTCAGTAACCACCCAAGATCTCCCATGAACAATAGAAGTTAATGTGGTCCCTCCATTAACTGTTAAGGAACTGACAGTGTTCCAAAACTGTTTAATGTGTGTGACTGAAATGAGTGGTGCATGAGAAAGAGCATACCTTAAGGGGATGCATTCAAATACTCCACCATCTGTGTGTATTGAGGGAACAAAGTATTATCAGCAACAAGATAAGCAATCATGTTGTGTTGAGACTTGAACCCCAAATCCAATTCTGCTGAGTTAAATCTTGGTGCCATTGATGAAAGCTGTTAATTGGAAGTATAAAAGATGAAGGTTGATAAGAGAAAAGTGTTAGACAAGAATTATAGATACCCTGTTTAAAAATAGGAGCCAAATTTATAGGAGTGGATGAATGCATGTGATTGGCCCAAAAATAGGCAAAGATTTTCAAAAACTAATCATGAAAATATTGAAAAAGTTATAAGTTATCTCATGCATTTAATGAAAGTAACAACTCCTAAAATTACGGCTTGAAAATATGTCAAAAAGTAACAACTGGGTAGGTCCCATTGATTGTCAATGGTCAAAAATAACCCATCAACGCCCAACGGCTATAATCTTGTCAACGTTCGCCTAAAGCCATGTCAGCGTCCATTTTGGTCACAACAACGCTTGGAAAAATCTTGTCAGCGTCCAAAAATAAAATTGTTTTAAAAAGTGAAAAATGACCTTAACAAGTAATTTATCCTAGAGAAGATAACCAAAAGCTGATAATTATCATAGGGCGGCAAGCACTGTCCAGTTATGCACACTTGCATAAGCAAGATAGACATAACAGTCCTCTAGTGTCCCTTGCTAACCAAAATTCTTAACAACCAAGTTACCTTATAAAATCCTTGTTACTCCCAGGTAAAACCCATATCAAAACTATTCCCAAGTCTCCCAACAGACCACAACCAATTCTAGGCCAAAAATGTCTTGGCAGCATGCAAAGTTGATATACTATGCATGCTACAGTGCCTCATGGTTTAGTAAAACTAACCCATACTCACCTGTGGACACAATCTAGAATTGTGATAAGAGTATCATATGGATACCCAAAAATCCTAAAGGTTCCTTAAACCTCCCCTTAAACAATGATACATGAGTTCTCAAAATATATATATGAACATTAAAAATTTATGTCAAGATAGGAATATAAATATTCCAACCATCATCCATAAACAAAAACATGTCCAAATAGTTCTTCAAAGATCCATAAGCAACTCTGTATCCAATGGCATAAAGCTACCACCTACCTACACATTTAGATGAAAACCACAAAACTAACATTTGTTGCTGACAGCGTCCCGACAACACTTAACAGCGTTGAAGGAACTCTTGTCAGCGTTAGACAATAATAACACCAAGCACTCAGTATCTGTGAAAAGAACCTTATTTTTGTTATCACACACTTGTGATACACTAAACAAATTATAATCCAGTTCTTTTACCAGGAAGACATTCTCAAATCGTAGATTGTTGGTGACAAGGGTTCCTTTTCCTGTGATGGTGCCATAGCCCCCTCCAAAGTATACCTTATCACCATCTTGAATAGGAGAGAAATTAGTCAGATAGTCTTCCTTCCCTGTCATGTGCCTTGAGCATCCACTATCCCAATATCCATAATCATTGATCTTCTTCTGAATGCCCTGCACATAAAGAAAACACATTAGTTTTCTTTGGGAACCCAAGCCTTGGAAGACTTGGATTCATTTGGTTGTTCAACAAGAACAGACTTGGTTCTCATAACAACCCCATTTTTATCCCTGTTTGAATGAAATTCCCAGTTAACCCCAATTGGTGTTGACATTGCTTTTGAAATATAATGAAACCTGTTGCATGTCATAGAAACACCAGTAAAATTAGGGTTTTGATCTTGTTTTGGTCTCCATGTTAAACTAGTAGAAGCTTTAGACCTATTTCCCTGTGGTTGCAAATACCTAGGTTTGGCAGTGTGTCTGTCAGTGCTGAAATTTCTCTTGTCAGCGCCCCTATTGCTCTTATCAGCGTTGAACCTAGGGTTTGCTACAGGAACCCATTGCCTATTTGACCAAGTGTTTGACTTTTGAAAAGGTCTTAGGCCTTGTGTGTTAGACCCTCTAGAAAAGAATGGGGCTGGTCTAACAACTTGTGAACTTTTGTTCACAAAGGTATTGGGTCTGACAGTGTTTGACCTATGTTGACTTTTGTCAGCGCTGAAATGGTTCCTATCAGCGTTGACATTGGAAGCGTTGACACATTTGTATGCCAAATGTGAGAAGCTACCACATGTGTAACAAGCTTTTCTAGACATAGTCTTAGGTCTAGAAGCAAAGAAGCCTGTTCCAGGGTTACTAACTTGGCCTTTTGGTGACCTAGTATTCCTATACATTTCTGCATACTTAACACTAGGTTTTCTAGCAGTTTGTGGGCCAAGGTCAACAGCTTTGCCAGTGGTAGGGTGTGTGATCTTAATAGGTTTAGGATCAAGGCTCTTGATTGGTGTGGGCTCATTTGGACTTTCACACAACAACCCTCCCTTAACAAACAAAGTGTGGTTAGCTTTCTTCCACTCATCTAGGTCAGTCAGTTTTTGCTTGTATTCCTCAACTGGGGAAGTCACTCTAGGTGGAGGAATGAATTCCTCCTCTTGGCATTCTGGCAAGCCAGTCCAAGATAAATCCTTTGATTGGACACCATAGAAATCCCCAGCTGGTGGTGGAACACCAGTATAATTATTCATCCCAATCCCACTCATATCCTTAGAGTCTCTTTGTTTACTAACACACTCTCCTAGGGATTGTGTGGCCTTATCAAATCTCTGGATTTTAAGACTCACATTATCTTTATTTTTGTTAGCCTCCTCTAACTGAGCTATCAAATCAAGATTAACCCTATTTACTATATCTTGAACATCTTTACTCTGATGTAACTCATGTTTTAAGATATTTATTTGATCCTTTAAATCAAACTCCATTTTCTTATACTCAGCTACTGTCTTTTCTGTTTGGGTAAGAGCAATTTGATAATTAGACACTTTGCATCTTTCAGTACTTGCCTCATCTAATAATTTAACTATCTCTTGATTTAGTTTTTCAGTATTTAAACGACAACCCTTAGAACAGAAAGCATCATCATATACCTCATTATCTGATGAAGAGGAGGAGTGTGCCATGAGAGCATATTCAGCATGCTCTTCTTTAACTTCAGCAACCAAAGCTCTGTCCTCTTCCTCATTCTTAGCCATCCAGCTCCAGTCCCATTCTCCAACTCCATCAATTTGTTGAACAGCAACAATGGCCTTGGGATCTGGGCTCTTAACCATTTGGCTTGAGGGCTTACCAGCATCAGATCTTCTTGGAGATCTACATTCCCTCATAAAGTGCCCCATCCTATGACAGTTGTAGCACTCAACCTTGGACTTGTCAAACCCAGCAACATCCTTAGCATTAAAGGTCATCTTCTTCTTGAACCTTTTATTAAACCTGTTTGCTCTTAAACTTACAAGAGCCATAGTCCACTTGATGTCCATCTCTTCCAATTATTCATCACTTATCTGCTCAAGATCTTCATATGTAATCCTTGAATCACTAGGCAAAGAAGCAATGAATGCACACACAGTATCTAGATCTAAACCAGCAGGTTTAATTCTATCAGCGCCAAAGTTGTGTGTGTCAGCGCTTGAGTGTAAAGCGTTGACAGGATATGATCCAGCGCTGACAGACTGAGATCCAGCGCTGACATATTGAGATCCAGTAGCTGGATGTCCATAGAAGTTCATGGAATCAAATTGGCCTTCACTTTGTGAGAAGAAGGCCATGTTGCTACTGGAAGATTTATTATCACTATCCAATTGCCATTCATTCTCCAACAGTCTTAGTTTGTTGAAGATGTCATCAAACCTGGAGGTCTTGTGGGTATTATTGACAAGAATGGATCTTGTCTCAATCTTCCATACATCACCAAGGCTTTTGAGAAAAGTAGCATTCAATTCAGGGTCATCAATCTGTGTTCCCATGAAGGAAAGTTGACTTGTGATGTCAAGAAGTCTACTTCTCACACTGCTGAGATTTTCATTGGGTTGAGCTTTAAAGACAGCATACTCATGCAAGAGTTGCTTCTTCTTTTCTTCTTTTGTGTCAGCATTGCCACCATGTGCTACTTCAAGAGCTTCCCAAAGCTCTTTTGCAGACTCAAAGCGTTTGTACTTGTGCTGATTCTCATGACCTAGGGCGTGTTTCAAGATGTTCAAGATTTTCATGTCCACCCTCTTCTTGGCTATATCTTCAACAGCTACAGCTCTCCCATCTCCAGGCTTTTCCATCTTATCAGCTTCAGGACAATTAGGAACAGCTGTCCTTGTGGCAATTGCAGCAGCAATCTTTGCTGCTTTGTCGAATGTGTTCCCATATTCGACAATCTCCCAAAGAGTGTAGTCATGAATAGCTATATATTGCTCAAAATTTGACTTCCAAAGCTCAAAGTTCGTGGCATCAAACATGGGAATTTTGATACTAGGGTTTGAGGAGTTGTTTTGTAGCAAAGAAGCAGGTTGATCTGTGCCAGACATGATGTTTTTAGGGTTTTGAGAATTTTAGGGTTTTTAGGGTTTTTGGTGTTTTAGGGTTCTTGCGTTACTTAAAGATCAAAAGTTTCTCAACAAGCTCTGATACCACTTGTTGATCCCAAACTTAGATCGATTAAGCTTTGTGTATACGAGATTAAATCAAGTACTACACGTAGAGAAACCTTTGCTTATGAATAAAGTAACAAAGTGTTATGCGGAATTAACACTTGATCTAAAACACAAAGATGTTAAACAAACTTTCACTTGTATTAGAATAAACGAACTTGATTACAATGAAAGAGGTTTAACTTGCGAATACTTATGAAAACTTATTATTAAACATTAACCTAAAAGACCTTCTTTTATAGATTAAGAAGTCTTGTACAATAAGCTACGAATCAACTATTCTAGGTAAAGATAAACATAGAAAATACATTGTCGTCTCTATCCTTACTAGAAGTATTCTAGAATATAATAAACGTGTAGCTCACAACTTCCATCAGTGCTTGTCTTCAATCTGTCAACGCTTGACTTTAACTTGTCAACGCTTATGCTATCAGCGCTCACTTTGCTCTTGTCAACGCTTGAGTTGTTCTTGTCAGCGTTCAAGTGATCTGGCCTTAATTTATTCCCAACATTTAGATCATCCTTTCCTCTTCTAAAACCCTCTCTTGTTGATATGTTCTTCATCCCTTAAACTTCCTTCTAAACCTATACACACAACCATGGTGTCCTCCAAAACATCAAACTCTCCCAAAATATCCTCTTCCAAAAGAAACCTTAAGATCAAGATTAAGTTACCCAAACTTGGTTCTTCATCTTTTCATACACCCAAGAATGAGATTTCTCCTATTCTCATTTATTCATCACCTTCACCACCCCTTGCTCCATGCAAGACCAACTCAACTCATGGTACCAACCATTCACATGGTTCTACCTCTTCCTCATTCCAATCTAGAATGAATGAGTTGTCATCACCTTTCACTCCTAGTCCTCCCTTGGATGTGAACACTCAAACTCAACCTCTTCAAAGCATTCCCTTTGTTGTTGACCCTATGATTACCTCTCCTTTCACCCCACCAAATTCATCCATTTCACCCATTTCACCTTTGTACACCAACACCTCCTCCCTCAAACACTCCAATTTTGGATGTTCCCATTTCTCATTTCATGGGTGATCCTTACTTCTTTGGTTTTTTATAAGCTCATGGCACTAATTATCCATGTTGCCTCTATAATAACTATATCATTCAAAACCTAAGGATGGAGATGTTTGTTCTCCATAGGAGGTTACAAGACTTCTTTCTTACCTTTTTTTCCATGCCTCCTCCTCCTAGGAGATGAATGATGATTTTCAAAAGTAAATGTTTTTAAAGAAAATCAAGCCAATGAAGACTATGCTATCAAGAACTAGTTAGGCTAACTTTGTACTAGTTAGTTGTTATTTCTTTTCTTGTACCTTATTCATGAATTTTTCATGAAGCTATTTTATGGATTTAGTTGTTATGTGTTTCAATCTATGTGGTCACATTAATCAACATTAATTTATTTAAAATTGAACCTAAATCTATCACAACCTCTAAAACATGACTTAAAATTGGATCAAAATATTATCTAAATATTTTGTCACCCTTTGTCAAGACACTCTTTGTGAGTGTGTTGCTTTTATGCAACCCTAGCATATTCTAGTGTTAAAAGAGGTAAAAGTCCAAGATTTGCAAAATTTTTGAAAGAGTTGTTTTTCTCCAAAACTTTGAAAAATCATGGTTTCAGGTCCACTGTATGCGGCTCAATAGCAGTCGCGCGGCTCCATATCGATATGTAACCGCCGGTTCCATTAAGGAACCGCGGACATTAAGCCCGTTTTTTGCTTATTTTTAGTCCTTCTTTGACCACTGTCCTTGTCTAGATTCCTTGTTTACCCAATTTGGCTAAACATTCCCTAAAACCTTTTGTTTTCATTTCAAATCTTTGCCTTGTCTACTTTCTTCAAATTCTTCTCTTTTGGGAGTTCTTCTTTTCATCCCGCACAATGCCTAACTCTTCCATTCCTAACCTTGACATATCATTGTCACAATCTTCTCAACCTAAAGCTTCTTCTTCTAAGCTTTCAAAGAAACATAAAATCTTGGTTCGACCTATTTGGATCAAGAAGAACAAGAATCCTCATGATTCATCTTCTCCTAAACCCTCCAAGAATTCTTCTTTCTCTCAAATAAAATATTGGAATGAGACTTACTCTATAAATCCAATTACCGGAGAAAAGGAAATTCTTCCACCACCACCTAAACCTTTCAACTCTCCACAACTCAATGACTTATCTTCTTTCCCAAATCTCACTAGGCATTGTGAAAACATCTCTTATCCGTTATCTCCCCTCTCCACCAAACTCTCATTTTTATGGTCCTCCCCCATCTAACGACTTTGTTTTGCATCATGGATCCTCGTGTGCTTGTTGTCGATTTCAACAAATTGAACTTGCTCATGTTTATGACAAGCTAAATTTCCTTGAATTTCTCCTCACTCGACCTCCTCTCAAAGTTTTCGTTCCCACAACAAAACTTCAAATGATGCCTCGTCGTCTTTCTTTTCCATCTAAGGGACATTTCGTACTTTAGTTGTTTAAGTCAATAAAACTTAAGCAATCTTGGAAGATTATCACTGCTAGAATAGTTTATGCTTTGTGGTTTATTTTCCATATTTTTTGCTTTAAATATTCATATTGTGTGTATGAATAATTCTCTTGTATGTTCTTTCATATTTGTGTAATATGAATGCTATGTGTGTTATCCCCTAATTCTTTTTCACACATTTGTTAACAAGTAGATCATGGTTAAAATTTAAAATTAGTTATGGGTGATTCCATAAATTCTAAATTGTTAACCCCTTGATATTTTAATCATTTTAATTGGTTTGGATGTTTTTTTTCTTCCTTTATTCCACCAATTGAACTTTCATGTTGTCAACACACTCTTTGGACATACTTAGCAAATACTTACTTCTAATTTGAGATTTTTTTTCTTCCTCCCTCTCAAGTTAGTTAGTAGGTAGTGCACATATATACATTGGTGTTTCTTTTATATCTTCTAACCTTTGTGTAGCATGTCGCCTTAGCTCACTTACTTTGTGCCCCAAGCAAGGGGGAGTAAGCACCAAGGGGGAGCTATTAGCAAAGTTCGGTTATTCTCTTCTTCAAAGACTTGTGCTAACCTTTTTGCTTCGACAAAGGGGGAGAAATGATAGTGATAAACTCGTTAATAATTCAAATAACTTTTTATTTTACGTAAATGAGTTTATAGTTTGTCGTAATCAAAAATGGGGAGATTGTTAATGCAAAGCAATGCCTAAAAACATTGTTAGTGCTAACTAATCTTTCTTAGTTTTGATCACGACAAATTACAAAGACATTTAGCATAAAATATAATCATAAAACGAATTATCTAAAAAACACTATCATTAAAGTAATAATCATTACACTAACATATCTTAATCATGCTTAGTGATCATAAAAGCGATTAGCCTTAAAACTCCCTTTTGTCAAATATGACAAAATATTTTTAATAAACTTTATTTTTAACAAAATATTTTATTAAAATGAAAATGTAAATTTGAATATGGCATATTCCAAATCCCATAAGAATATCCTTTGAAGGTTTTAAACTGTGTCACACTCCCAAAATATCAGAGTATAATGGCAACAAGGGAGTGGTGACGTCATGATTATCATACACACACAGTTACAAAGAACGACCTCTAAATGAGACGTTCGGAAAATAGATCACTTGTAATTGATAAATTAAATAGTTTTAACATAGTGCGGAAGCATAAAACTGGTCACAGTTACAAAACATAGTTTTCCAAATAGTACAAATGATCTTTGTTTCAATAGAAATGACGGCAATGCATGAGACCTCACTTAGCATCTTCCTTCTTAATACCTGAGAAAAACATTGCTAAAGCGTCAACATAAAGTTGGTGAGTTCATAGGTTTAGTTAATTTAAAATGTTTAATGAACCACAAGATTTTCCCAAAAGTGATGACAATATAACAAATACAAAGTCATCCTAAAAGTATTTATTACAGTCTAAGCTCGTGACACCAAAGCGTTAACAACACCGGTAGTATAATCATATAAATGTAGCCCAACTGGATGCCTAAACCCACGACATCCTATCTGAGACTCAAATGAAACTGTGCCTGCTTGTCCCCTTGTTGGACAAGACAGACAGGGACGTCAATCCCGATAGATCTATCCATAACATTCGCGCTTACACAAAGTAATTAACGGTTCACGATTCACGGGCCAAAGCAACTGGGTTTTTAGTGGGACTTAGACTAATATATAAATCAGTAAATGCACTTGTGTTCATACGTTAAATCAAGCAATGTCTCACCCCAAAAAGCAGTAAAAACAGTTAAACATGGGGCTATAAACTCACCTCGTAAATCAGCAAAGTGACAAAAGTTAAAGGTAGCTCGAGAGTACGGTTACGCTAGCCGCGACCTATTTAATTATAAGGATCGTGTTACGACATTAAAAATTATACTAATAAAAAGACACGACATCTTAGTTGTGCTTGACAATACTTTTCGTTTACGGAAAACACGATACATAAGAGTCGGGTATTAAACAATTGAGTTTTACGGCTAAATAATACCTTTAAGTTAAACGAATTTCGTTTTGGGCCTTAAATAACCCAATACACCCAAACTGGCCCAACAATAAACCAATTTTACCCAACCAAGGGTCGGCCCATTGGCCATTTGACCCGGTCCGGCCCAAGGGCGACACAAACAAGGTGAGAATGTTAATACGTGTTTTAATATCTCACAAAATCCCAAAACACTCAGTCTATCTCTCTCTCTTCTCTCGAAAAGTACTCCCACCGCCCCTTTTCTCTCTCTCTCTAAAAATAGATCGGATCTAGTCCATTCCCATGGCTAAGATGGTTTCCAGGTTAATAACATCCATTATTTGTGATGGTTTATGGTGATTAAAAACGCGTGGGATGTGGGGTTTCATCCCCACATCAAACCGATTCGATTTCGAGGTGTTTTTCCAGGAGTTTAAGTTATTGATTCATCAATCAAAGATAAGTTTACATCTATTTTTCCTTTTAATTAAATGGTCTATTGATTTTCGTTTATAAAAAGGGTTTATGGTTTTAAAACGTTCGTATAAACAAGCTGTGAACAAAGGCTCTCGAATTTAATAAAAAAACGAATTAGGGTTTCGAAAATAATTGGGGGTTTTTCCAAATCTCATGTTTAATAACCATTAATTAACGTTTTCTATCATAAAAACATATTAATTTCAACATATAACCGATTTGTAAAAATTAGGGTTTCGGTCAAATTTGGGGGTTTATTCATATCTCGGTTTTAATTAAATTAATTAATTAATTCGTGTTTGGATTGGGTCTAATTAGGGTTTAAATTAATAAAATAAAATTAGGGTTTATATAAATTGGGGGTTTTTGTACACGGTTGATTATTTGTAATTAAATAACGTTTTTGGAACATATAATGTATTAATTTCGTAAATAAAAAGGGTTTACAATTTTTAGGGTTTCGGATTAAATAAAGGGGTTTTATACCCGCGGCTTATTGAGGGTTTGATGATGTTTCTGTAAAAAGAAATAGATGAATCTTGGGTTGTGGTTACTTTTGAGTGATAAAGGTTCGGCAGAAATAAAGGGTCTTGGTTTGGTCTCGGTTTGGTCTCGGTTTGGTCTCGGTTTGGTCTCGGTTTGGTCTCGGTTTGGTCTCGTTTTGGTCGTGACAGAAATAATGTAAAAGAAATGGTAATGGGGTCTCGGTTTGGTCTTGACAGAAAATAATGGGGTGTGGTCAAAGTCCAAGTTATTAATGCTATGATTTATCTTCATATTTTTTATTAGAACCGAACCGTAACAATGACTAACACATTTGTTTTATTTTCGCAGGTTTGGTTACAAATGAAGAGCACAACTAAGACTTGTACAGAAAAATAAAGAGATGATTAAAAGGACTCACAACGGGTGTTTCGTTTCGGTTTGCAGGTGTGGGCGAGAAGGAAATGGATCGGCTTGACACTACTCTTTACTTTCACCCAGGATTTGTGTTTGAAACTGTCCAGGAACTATTTTTGTAATATTTGGACTGTGGATAATATTTGTGTTATGTTTGGACATTGGATAATTTTGGGTTGTATTTAACTTGTATTATTAGTTTAGGGTTAGACTAAAACTGGAAATGGTATGCTTGTGATGTACCCATTTTGGGTAAACTTGGCATGTGTGTTGGATTGTAGTGATTAGTGGGTGAATAAACAATGTAATCAAGTCCATGACTGAATATTGACTCTTGTTGACCAAGTTTTTGAAATAAAAGTAAATAAAAGTTCACAATTTAAATTCTTGTACAATTTGTATTATTCGGCCCAGGTATTGTCAATTGTCTAAGTTTTAGACGCACAAACATAATATGAATAACTCGATAACAATCGACACACGACTTGAATCAAAGACGGATATGCGTGATCTCAAGGGATTCAACAAATAATTCAAATAGACACACGGTAAATGCATAATACGTTTATTCACTCGTACATTTCATTCATAAACTAATAGACACGAAAAACTCGAGTTGTTACATTCGCTCTCCCTAAAGAGGGCTTTGTCCGCAAAGCAAAGCAAATAATACATTTATATCGACACCTCAATGGTAAATAATTAATGTACTTCCCTATATGAAGAAATAAAGATGAAAGTTTGACGGATGTCACAGTATTCCCATGTTTTAGAGATTTCGTCATGAAATCAAGACGTTGTTGTAGTAGGATGATTAGCGAAAGGATGAGGATACTTGCTCTTGAATTGATCTTCACGTTCCCACGTGTATTCTGGACCTCTACGCGCATTCCAACGGATTTTTACAATAGGTATACGACTTTGCTTGAGCTGTTTGACCTGACGGTCCATAACTTCTACCGGTTCTTCTACAAAGTTGAGTTTGTCGTCGAGTTGAATGTCTTCTAAAGGAATAACGAGTGTCTCGTCGGCTAAACATTTCTTCAGATTGCAAATGTGGAACACATTATGCACTCGGCTAAGTTCTTGAGGTAACTCCAAACGATAGGCTACGGGGCCAATCCTCTCTATGATCTTGAAGGGTCCAATATAACGAGGATTCAACTTTCCACGCTTTCCAAAGCGAATCACACCCTTCCAAGGTGAGACCTTCAACATGACTCTATCGCCAACTTCAAACTCAAGGGGTTTGCGTCTCATGTCAGCATAACTCTTTTGTCGATCTCTTGCGGCTTGCATACGGCTCTTGATCTTAAAGATCTTCTCAGTAGTCTCGTGTATGATTTCGGGTCCAGTGAGTTGTGCTTCACCAACCTCTGCCCAACACACGGGTGAACGACACTTTCTACCATACAATGCTTCGAACGGTGCTGCTTTAATGCTAGTGTGATAACTATTGTTGTATGAGAACTCCACCAGAGGTAGGTGTCTATCCCATCTATTTCCGAAGTCGATCACACAAGCTCTCAGCATATCTTCTAAGGTTTGAATGGCCCTTTCACTTTGACCGTCAGTTTGGGGATGATACGCAGGGCTCATATCCAACTGCGTTCCCAATGCCTTCTGCAGCGACTTCCAGAACTGCGAAGTAAATCGGCTATCTCGGTCGGAGATTATAGACACAGGCACACCATGCCTCGTGACTACTTCCTCCAAGTATGTTCTTGCTAACTTATCCATTCCATCGGTCTCCTTGATTGGTATGAAATGAGCCGATTTGGTGAGTCGGTCGACGATTACCCAAATGGTGTCAAATCCGGCTGAGGTTTTAGGTAGCTTTGTAATGAAATCCATAGTGATCCTTTCCCACTTCCATTCTGACAGTTCGGGTTGGACCAACAATCCTGATGGTTTCATATGTTCGGCCTTGACCTTGGCACAAGTCAAGCACTTGCTAACGTATGTAGCAATGTCCGCCTTCATGTTCGGCCACCAATACAACATCTTCAGATCATGATACATTTTGTCAGATCCCGGATGTATGGAGTATTTTGACTTATGCGACTCATGCATAATTAAAGGTCGTAGGTCACCATGGCACGGTAACCAACTTCTATTATCAAGGCATAACGTTCCATCCGAGCGAGCTTCTAACTTCTTTATCATGCCTTCAACATCTTCAGTCTTGAGAATTTCTTCCTCGACTGCCTTTTTCTGAGCCTTGAGAATTAAGGATGGAAGGTCTAAGTCAATGGTCATCACCAAGGCCTTTACCCTAAGAACTCTCTCCTTTCGACTCAAAGCGTCGGCCACGACATTTGCCTTGCCCGGGTGATAACGGATCTCGCAATCGTAATCACTGAGCAACTCTAGCCAACGTCGTTGTCTCATGTTGAGTTCCTTTTGATTCAAAATGTGTTGTAGACTCTTATGATCAGTGAATACAACACACTTAGTACCATAAAGGTAGTGTCTCAAAATCTTCAGGGCAAACACCACTGCTCCCAACTCTAGGTCATGAGTTGTGTAGTTCTTCTCGTGCACCTTTAGTTGTCTTGATGCATAAGCTATGACCTTAGTCCTTTGCATCAGTACCGCACCTAACCCTTTTATGGATGCATCACAGTACACCATAAAGTCTTCATTACCCTCGGGTAGGGCTAGTATAGGTGCTTCACACAACATCTGCTTCAATGTCTGGAATGCCAAATCTTGATCCTCTTTCCACTCAAACTTCTTGTCTTTTTGAGTTAACTCCGTCATTGGTTTAGCTATCTTGGAGAAACCTTCAATGAATCTCCTATAGTAACCAGCAAGACCTAAAAATTGGCGGATCTCTGTGGGTGTTGTTGGAGTCGCCCAATCTTTCACGGCCTCGATCTTAGCAGGATCAACGTGAATACCACTACTATCGATCACATGCCCAAGGAATTGCACCGTGTTTATCCAAAACTCACATTTGGAAAACTTTGCATATAACTTCTCCTTCCTTAGCAGCTCTAGTATGGTCTTCAAATGTTCCTTGTGTTCTTCTTTATTACGAGAGTAGATGAGAATATCATCGATAAATACAATCACAAACTTGTCCAAGTATGGTTTGCAAACTCGGTTCATGAGATCCATGAATACCACAGGCGCGTTTGTCAAACCGAAAGGCATAACTTGGAACTCGTAGTGTCCGTACCGGGTTCTAAAAGCCGTCTTATGAACGTCTTCCTCTCTAACCCTTAGCTGATGATATCCTGACCTTAAATCGATCTTCGAGTATATGCTAGATCCTTGCAATTGGTCGAAAAGATCGTCAATTCTTGGCAATGGGTAACGGTTCTTTATCGTCAGCTTATTCAATTCTCGGTAATCAATACACATCCTAAAGGATCCATCTTTCTTTTTGACAAATGGGACCGGTGCTCCCCAAGGTGAGGAACTCGGCCTAATGAAACCTTTGTCAGAAAGTTCCTTTATTTGTTCAGCTAACTCTGTCATCTCGGCCGGTGCTAAGCGGTTTGAGGCTCTAGCAACAGGCGCGGCTCCTGGTGTAAGCTCTATGTGAAACTCTACTTGCCGTGCTGGTGGTAATCCCGGTAAATCCTCTGGGAATACGTCGGGAAAGTCTCTAACGATCGGTACATCTTCCACTTTCTTTTCGTGATCTTCTTCTCCTTCCTTTTGTGTTATTTGAACCAAGAATACTGGACATCCCTTCTTAATGTATCTTTAGGTTCTAATAGATGAGATGACTTCCAGTCTTGATCCATTCTTCACTCCACTTCTTTCGCCTTGTATGATTAGTACATCGTTTCCATAAGGAACATGGACACACTTCTCATGACATACAATTTCCGCGTGATGCTTCGACATCCAATCCATTCCAATGATGACATCAAAACTTCCCAATTCTATGGGGAGTAAGTCGATACTGAACGAACGATCTTGTAACCTTATACTACATCCTTTCAGAATAGTGTCGGTGGTTACTGACTTCCCATCGGCTAATTCTACATTATACTTAACATCTAACGCAGTAGGGGTAATATTTAGGCGTTCACTAAATACAGATGACACAAAACTCCTATCCGCACCAGAATCAAATAGTACTGAAGCATAGTTGTTATTGACTAGGAACGTACCAGTCACAACATTGTTGTCCTGCACCGCAGCTTCAGCACAGAGGTGATACACTTTGCTAGGTGCCGTGAATCCTCCAGGAGTACTAGTTGTGGCTCGGTTATTTCCTCCCCGGTTCCCTTGATTCTGCTTTTGGTTCCCTTGGTTGTGATTCTGATTGCCTCAAATCTGGTTACCACGACCTTGGTTCCCACCGCTTGGACACTTGTTCTTGTAGTGACCTTTCTCTCCACATCCAAAGCAAGTGACATTTGCTCCTTGGCCACCTTGTGTTCCTGGTCCTCTTTGGTTAGTAGGACGAGGTGGTGCTCGACATTCCTTTGCCTTATGTCCAGCCTTCCCACAGTTGTAGCACGTAGGGGGACATGCTCCCTCGTGGTGTCGGCCACACTTTCCACAGAAAGGAAGTCTTCCAGCGTAGTTTCCAGTATTACCTTGTCCAGCAGAAAACACCCTTGCTACTTCTTGTCGCTTGTTCTGATTGTAGTTGTTTGTGTTGTTGCTGTTGTTGGTATTGTTGGTATTGTTGTTGTAGTGGTTGCCAGACCACTTCCTCTTATCCCCAGTATTTTCTCCCAACTCTTGTACCACTTGGTACATTAGACTCTGAGCCATATCGATTGCCTCGTGCAAATCAGTTGGCTTGGATGAAGTCACATTCCCTTTGATGCTCAAAGTCCTTCAATGTATCGCTCCAACAATCGGTCGTCGTTGGGCACCATTTCGGGACATAACAAGATCAGCTCTTGAAAGCGCTGATTGTAAGCAGTAAGAGCGGTACCCTTGACCTTCATGTTCCACAGCTCAACCTCCATCTGCTTGACTTCATTTCGTGGGCAGTATTTCCTCACAAACATAGCTTTAAACTCACTCCAGGGCGTCGCTTGGGCAACGTCAATGGTCACAGCACGAGCATAGACGTTCCACCAAGTCAAAGCACCATCCACTAACGTGCTTGACGCAAATTTTACCTTATCAGCTTCAGCAACGTTGCTAATCCCAAATTAGGATTCCAACTTCTCAAACCATCTGGTCAAACCTACTGCTCCTTCAGTACCGCGGAAACTTACTTGCGTAACTGCACGAAATTCCTTGTAGGTACAAGTCCGTTCAATGGCATTAGTAGCTCCTTGGTTGGTCTCCTCCTGTGTGCTTGCTGTACGATTTGCTTCAGCTGTTGCGAGTGCCTCAGCCACCCGTTCGGCGATCATTTGACTTAGCATGACGGGATCAATTCCACCGGTAGTAGCTGGTGGATTCTGTGTCTCAGATCTTCTAACCGGCGCCATAATCTAAAAAGGTAATAGGACAATGAGTTTTACCAGACATAACATGCATGGCACGCACAATACAATTATGAAATGCTCCATGGTATAATACACAATATATAATGATCCCACAATTTTCGTAACCAATAATATCATTCATAGAATTGTTTGGTAATACATCATAATTCGTCATACATAATGAAGAAAATGAAAATGCCAACTAGCTGAGATAAACCTCAAAGCTTAGTGGTCGTACAACAATAAGTCAATGGTACAGAATAAATCTAACTAGTGCCCTCACGGCGCTGATGAAGCTCTCTCTTCAACTCTGCTAACCTCCTCTCAACCACGATCTCACGAGCCTGGGATTCTCTAAGTCTAACATCGGTATCATAACAAGCGGCCCTAAACCTCTTATCCAAGTCGGCAACAGGGTCCTCCACAGTTGCCTCTAGTCCACCTGTCTCAACCAATGGCTCTACTCCCCAACGGGTCATCAGGCTCTCGATCTCCTCAAGACGAGCATTCGGCATGGTATCCATCTGATCAAGAACAGTATGGAGCTGTCCTCGTAGACGGGTCACACAAACCGTCAACACTGTCTCATCCCTAACTGGACTCTTCTTCGCCAGTGCCTCCAGCTTATCCTGCACCTCGTTATACTCCTCACCCAAAGCCTCTACAGCATCCTCCAACCTGTTTAAACGGGTCGTCACACATCCATCTGCTGCTCCAAGCATCACCACTGTCGATGTAGCTCTCCTAGGAAGAGGAGTCGTAGCTCTCGGCCCAGTAGAGATGCCAACATCAGCAAGCATCTCCTGGTACACAGCAGGTACAGTATCTGGTGGTGGTAGTAGTAGTGACACCTTTGGGACAGGACTGGCAGGTGTGCGGGCTACATGCCTGTCAGTGGCAGAGAAGGGTATGAGGGGTCGGTAAGGTGAAAGTGGTGGTCAGGCAGCTCTCCCCCGAAGACGTCGCCTAACATAGTAGAAAGGCAGAGTACCAGGTGCTGGAGCAGGGATGTCAGTCCTCTCCCCTTCGTCTTCAGACGAAGACGAGGAGATGTGTGCGAGGGAAACCTCAGGAGTAGCAGCATATGTAGCAGGAGGGTCCTCAGTGTCAGTGACCTCCATGGATTCACCTTCCCCATCGGTGAACTCCATATCATCATCCTCTGTCTCCTCCATCGACTCATCCCTAGTGACTGATGCCTGTCCTGGTGACTGCACCACATCAGCGGCTAGGTCATCCTCTCCTCCGCCTTCTAGGCTAAGTACGTCATCAGCTGATGCATCAGGGATACGGATCGGTGAACGATGAACCTCCTCAGTCTCTCTCTCAGTCTCATCATCTGAAATCATCCGGTACCACGGATATCCTGATGGTGATCCTCTAGGTAGCCCTACTGATGAACTGATAGTCGACTGTGAACTGCGGTTGTAGTATGCTCCTGTAGACGTGGAATCATCAGAAGAAGACATCGCTGTAACATAACAAAATAAATGTGTGTAAATACCTCATATAATTAGTCCGTAAAAAGGGACGTTAACATAACATATAGCAATCATTGTTGAACCCACATGTATCCCATATAACATAATTCAGATTTTATTGTTGCACATGTAACCCATGTAAATATACCTCGTAATTGTTAAATCACATGTATCCTATTTATTACTTATATATATATATCCATATATATATATATATACTTAATACTTACAATCCGTATGATAATCGATTAAACACATAGCAGTTATAGTCTAGAGTTACTAAATGCAACCTAGTTCTCTATAACCATGGCTCTGATACCAATCTGTCACACTCCCAAAATATCAGAGTATAATGGCAACAAGGGAGTGGTGACGTCATGATTATCATACACACACAGTTACAAAGAACGACCTCTAAATGAGACGTTCGGAAAATAGATCACTTGTAATTGATAAATTAAATAGTTTTAACATAATGCGGAAGCATAAAACTGGTCACAGTTACAAAACATAGTTTTCCAAATAGTACAAATGATCTTTGTTTCAATAGAAATGACGGCAATGCATGAGACCTCACTTAGCATCTTCCTTCTTAATACCTGAGAAAAACATTGCTAAAGCGTCAACATAAAGTTGGTGAGTTCATAGGTTTAGTTAATTTAAAATGTTTAATGAACCACAAGATTTTCCCAAAAGTGATGACAATATAACAAATACAAAGTCATCCTAAAAGTATTTATTACAGTCTAAGCTCGTGACACCGAAGCGTTAACAACACCGGTAGTATAATCATATAAATGTAGCCCAACTGGATGCCTAAACCCACGACATCCTATCTCAGACTCAAATGAAACTGTGCCCGCTTGTCCCCTTGTTGGACAAGACAGACAGGGATGTCAATCCCGATAGATCTATCCATGACATTCGCGCTTACACAAAGTAATTAACGGTTCACGATTCACGGGCCAAAGCAACTGGGTTTTTAGTGGGACTTAGACTAATATATAAATCAGTAAATGCACTTGTGTTCATACGTTAAATCAAGCAATGTCTCACCCCAAAAAGCAGTAAAAACAGTTAAACATGGGGCTATAAACTCACCTCGTAAATCAGCAAAGTGACAAAAGGTAAAGGTAGCTCGAGAGTACGGTTACGCTAGCCGCGACCTATTTAATTATAAGGATCGTGTTACGACATTAAAAATTATACTAATAAAAAGACACGACATCTTAGTTGTGCTTGACAATACTTTTCGTTTACGGAAAACACGATACATAAGAGTCGGGTATTAAACAATTGAGTTTTACGGCTAAATAATACCTTTAAGTTAAACGAATTTCGTTTTGGGCCTTAAATAACCCAATACACCCAAACTGGCCCAACAATAAACCAATTTTACCCAACCAAGGGTCGGCCCATTGGCCATTTGACCCGGTCCGGCCCAAGGGCGACACAAACAAGGTGAGAAGGTTAATACGTGTTTTAATATCTCACAAAATCCCAAAACACTCAGTCTATCTCTCTCTCTTCTCTCGAAAAATACTCCCACCGCCCCTTTTCTCTCTCTCTCTCTAAAAATAGATCGGATCTAGTCCATTCCCATGGCTAAGATGGTTTCCAGGTTAATAACATCCATTATTTGTGATGGTTTATGGTGATTAAACACGCGTGGGATGTGGGGTTTCATCCCCACATCAAACCGATTCGATTTCGAGGTGTTTTTCTAGGAGTTTAAGTTATTGATTCATCAATCAAAGATAAGTTTACATCTCTTTTTCCTTTTAATTAAATGGTCTATTGATTTTCGTTTATAAAAAGGGTTTATGGTTTTAAAACGTTCGTATAAACAAGCTGTGAACAAAGGCTCTCGAATTTAATAAAAAAACGAATTAGGGTTTCGAAAATAATTGGGGGTTTTTTCCAAATCTCATGTTTAATAACCATTAATTAACGTTTTCTATCATAAAAACATATTAATTTCAACATATAACCGATTTGTAAACATTAGGGTTTCGGTCAAATTTGGAGGTTTATTCATATCTCGGTTTTAATTAAATTAATTAATTAATTCGTGTTTGGATTGGGTCTAATTAGGGTTTAAATTAATAAAATGAAATTAGGGTTTATATAAATTGGGGGTTTTTGTACACGGTTGATTATTTGTAATTAAATAACGTTTTTGGAACATATAATGTATTAATTTCGTAAATAAAAAGGGTTTACAATTTTTAGGGTTTCGGATTAAATAAAGGGGTTTTATACCCGCGGCTTATTGAGGGTTTGATGATGTTTCTGTAAAAAGAAATAGATGAATCTTGGGTTGTGGTTACTTTTGAGTGATAAAGGTTTCGGCAGAAACAAAGGGTCTTGGTTTGGTCTCGGTTTGGTCTCGGTTTGGTCTCAGTTTGGTCTCGGTTTGCTCGTGACAGAAATAATGTAAAAGAAATGGTAATGGGGTCTCGGTTTGGTCTTGACAGAAAATAATGGGGTGTGGTCAAAGTCCAAGTTATTAATGCTATGATTTATCTTCATATTTTTTATTAGAACCGAACCGTAACAATGACTAACACATTTGTTTTATTTTCACAGGTTTGGTTACAAATGACGAGCACAACTAAGACTTGTACAGAAAAATAAAGAGATGATTAAAAGGACTCACAACGGGTGTTTCGTTTCGGTTTGCAGGTGTGGGCGAGAAGGAAATGGATCGGCTTGACACTACTCTTTACTTTCACCCAGGATTTGTGTTTGAAACTGTCCAGGAACTATTTTTGTAATATTTGGACTGTGGATAATATTTGTGTTATGTTTGGACATTGGATAATTTTGGGCTGTATTTAACTTGTATTATTAGTTTAGGGTTAGACTAAAACTGGAAATGGTATGCTTGTGATGTACCCATTTTGGGTAAACTTGGCATGTGTGCTGGATTGTAGTGATTAGTGGGTGAATAAACAATGTAATCAAGTCCATGACTGAATATTGACTCTTGTTGACCAAATAAAAGTAAATAAAAGTTCACAATTTAAATTCTTGTACAATTTGTATTATTCGGCCCAGGTATTGTCAATTGTCTAAGTTTTAGACGCACAAACATAATATGAATAACTCGATAACAATCGACACACGACTTGAATCAAAGACGGATATGCGTGATCTCGAGGGATTCAGCAAATAATTCAAATAGACACACGGTAAATGCATAATACGTTTATTCACTCGTACGTTTCATTCTTAAACTAATAGACACGAAAAACTCGAGTTGTTACATTCTCTCTCCCTAAAGAGGGCTTTGTCCGCAAAGCAAAGCAAATAATTCATTTATATCGACACCTCAATGGTAAATAATTAATGTACTTCCCTATATGAAGAAATAAAGATGAAAGTTTGACGGATGTCACAAACTGCCTCAGATATTCCCACCCATCTAAATGATAAAAAGGAGCGGAGTCTACATCCGTGGTTCTTTAACTACCTATGCGGTCTTTATTGATAAGGAACCGCCTAGGGAGATAAAGAACCGCGCACAGGTAGCCATTAAATAGTGGATCAAATCTGCATTCTCAATAACCCGTTTTGGACATTTCTATCAGCCTTCTTTCTCCTTTCTCAATCCTAATCATTTGTAAATGATCACTTAATGTGTTAAGTATGTTTACTTATGATTATCCTCTTGATCCTCTTCTTTACCTTATCCAAAGATAAGATCACTCACACACTTGTGTTGTGATTAAAGATGAAGCCTTGATGAAGATCATCCTCTCCTAAAGATCTAGTCATGTGATTCATTTGTTTATTTATGTATTGTGTAGATCCAAGCTATTTGTGAATACTTGTACTAGTTGTGTTCATCTAAGATATTTGTGAATACTTGGATTAGTGTTGTGTACATCCATTGCATATGTGTGTGCTTGGATTTGTGTTGTGTAAATCCAAGTTACATGCGTGTACTTGGATATGTTTAGTTGAGTTGTAATTTGTTGTGTGAGTTCTCACTAAACTATAAAGTGATGTAGTTGTGTCTTGTGAGTTCTCACCAAACTATAAAGTGATGTGTAGTTGTGTCGTGTAAAGTTCTCACTTAGCTTCAAAGTGAAGAGTCGTGAAGATTGGTTATAGCTTTGGATTAGAACTCGACATCTAGCCTTGTGTCGGAAAATGGTGAAGTAGGCAACTGATGAGATGGCATTTATACATGATCTCATCGTTCTTTTCGGGCTTTAAATGCATAAAAATGTCATAAAATACCATATATATGCTTGTGTTTGTTTACTTGTGTATTTTAGGTATGGATATCGTGAAAAAGACAAAAGATCACAAGAAACAAGGAAAAACGGACACGAGAAACGAAGCCGTACAAAGAACCCGGGCCCTAGTTCATGATTTATCCAACAATTACCCTTGAAGACTTGAAGACATGCAAGATTGATCCTCAATGAATGAAGAAATGACACTTAAAACCCTTGTGAAATCATAATTACAAGTTTGGTCCCTTAAGTTTGTCAAAATTACACAAATGGTCCTTCAACTTTGAAGAAATGGCAAGTTTAGTCCCTCAACAATTCTAAATTGCCAATTATGGTCCCTCATGAAGTTAAAGTTGCATTGAAGACCTTTGAAGATCAATAATGTCCAAGATCAGTCCTTGAACTATCCAAAAATGGCAAAAACTACCCTTTATATCCTTTTGACAAAGTTTTGTGCCAAAAGTGTAAAGAGTGGAAAGTTATTAACAAAGGAAATGGATTTAGTTGCTGAATAAACACGTTTTACAAGTTTTGCCAAAGAACAAGGACCCAAGTTGCCACATTGAAACATTTGAAACGAAATTGCGCCAAACACTTTCACTTCCCCCAATTTCGGATCAAAAACACCACTATTCACCTTTTCACCACCCAGATTTTACTCCACTTAAATAAGGGGTAATTTTCAATTACCTTTGCACACACTTGATTCACATGTGCAGAAACACATCCCAACCTTAAAACCCTTAATCCCACTCACTATGGACCCCACCCCCAATTCCCGTTTAACCAATCACATGACTACTTGCCCTCCAAGTTATCTGACATGGCCAAATCAACAGCTGAGAGTCCTTGCTTCATCTCAAAGCTAAAATGAACATCTAGGATCACTTTGGACAGCTCACACCAAGAAAACGTCTAGATGGCTCAAGGATAGAATAGGAAATTCACTTCTAGGGTTTGTGAATAGTGCTAGCTTGGCATTTGCCTATAAATAGACTCCTCAACCTGTGAGAGAGCTTTGTTCCAGATTTTAGCTTTTAAATCTTTGTAATTCCTTTTTATGAAATAAAGTTTGAATTTCTGAAAATTTTGAATTCTTGTCTGTTATTTACAAAAGTTTGGTGTCTGATAAGCTAAAATCTGAGTTCCATATTCTTGTTTGAAGGTTTTTGAGGCAAGGTTTTAAGTGATAAAGCTTGTGCTTCAAAAAGCAGAAAGTGTTGGTTGATTTGATCTCACCTTACTGTTTGTTCATCTTAGCGGCATTGGAAGCTGGTACTTGTTCTGCTAGTACCTAAGCTCAAACAATCCAGGGCCTGGATGTAGGTCTTGGAGGTTTGCACCTTCTTCCCTTTTCATTTTCTCTCTTATTTTTCTGAATTTTGTGATTATTGCATGATTATTGGTGAATCTGTGATTTTGTGGTTGATTATTGTTAATCTGGTGTTGTTTGATGTTATTGAAGTGTTTGTGGTTTGATTTGTGGTTTGAATCTGGATAATACTTTGAAAATTTGTGAAAACAGGTTTTTAAGGGGTGTTTGGGTTAACTGCATAATTTGGATTTGTGGTTTGTTAAGTGTTAGTTTTGTGCTTGTGGTTATTAGTACATGTGTATCTGATATACTTGGTCATATTGCTGCAATATTTGTGGTTTGAAACACCTTGATTCATAAAAAGGGTATAAAATCTTGTTTACTTGGTAAAATTAGCTAGGATTTTGAGGACACCTAGATCTAATCATAGACTAGGGTTAACAAGTGTTAAATCTAGGTTAACTACACCAGGGAAAGAGATTTGAGTGCTTGAATTTAGATATGTGGTCAATTAGATCAGCAAAAGGTTTCTACATATGCACTTTGTTCATCAGTAACTTTATCTGCTTTGATCTTGTTATTTACTTTGCTTCAGTGTTTGATATAAGTTTATTTGTGCTTATTCATAGTTTATATAGCTTGTGTATGCATCCTGCTGATTTTGGTTGGCTTATTCAGGCTTAATCTGCTTATTTGTGCATTACTACTTATTTTCCATGTATATGCATCATCTGGTGACTGTTTGAGTGATTCTGGCTTATTGTGTGAACCAAATTTGGATTTTCTTGTTGCTATTGACTCCTTGTGATTCACTGATCACAAGGGTGCCCTTGTTTCCAATTGAATCCAACTAAATCTCTCTAAAAAGCTTGGTCAAATAGTCAAAGCAGTGGGAACCAGTTCCTACTGAAAGTTGCCACTGCTAGTGTTAATTGGGTTTCAGCTTATCAATAAGCTATAATAGCTTATTTTAACCAGCAACAACTTGGATTTTGTAATAGGTGCTCATTATTTGACCCATTTGTTCATACTGGAGCATTTGGTGGGTTGACTTTAGGGTTTGACTAGAAAACCAACTTAATTGACTTTTTCATAAGTGCTTATTGGATTATTATGGCTTATTGGTTTTGCTTATTGGAATTTTGTTGATTGTTTTGGCTTATTGAGTTCATTTGTGACATTTTGCAAGTTGAATCAAGTCCTGAGGTGCCTTCTTTCTCAAAAACGACTATTTTGTCTTTTAGTGAAATATTACTTTGCTTATTTATGGCTTATTGAGTGTGCTTTTTCAAAATTTCTTTTTACAGATCTCTTAAGCATCCCAAAAGAAGGTTGTGTGTCAAATTAGAGCTTATGGCATTAGCTTATTGCTTAATGGGCTAAAAAGCCCAATAAGGATAAGCTGTTTGCATAATAAGCTGTGATAAGCTCACTTTCAGCTTTTGGGCCTTTAGAGATTTGTGTTTAGAATCAAATTTTGAGTCAGATTGGGCTTTTCCAAGTCAATTGGGCCAGGTTTGACTTTTTGGGCTAAAAAGCCTATTTAAGAGGACTGTTTTTCGTTTTGGCCCATTTGAGGGCCCAATAGGGGTATTCTGGTCATTTCACTTTCATTTTCTGTTTATTTAGGTTAAAATAAACTAGTTTACAAGTTTTTAGAATTTTTTATAAATTTTGGATTTTTAATATTATTTTATTATTATTTTTCAAATTTCACATTTTTCAACTTTTTACGTTTTTCTTAGCTTAAATACATTAAAATAGGATTTTTGCAACTTTTAGAATAATTTTATCTCTTTTAGATTAATTTTTATAATTATTTTAAGTTTTAATAGTTTTTAAATCATTTTAAATAGTTTTTCTTAGTTTAAAAATTTCTAAAAATAGTTTTTAATCTTTTTAGGTCATTTTAGATGTTTACCAATTGAAAAATCTTTATTTGGGCTTTTTGATAATTTATTTGATTTTTAGGGCTTTAATTAGCATTTAAAAATTGAATATTTAATTATTTAAAAGGTTTGAAAAAGTTTTGATCATTGGTAAACTCTTAGTTTATTTATTTTGATTTTTGGTGAATTTTTGGTAATTTTTAGAATTATTTTTTATTTTTTAGTTTTTACGGTTTTACGTTTTTTCGTCGTAATATTAATTTCACGTCTTCGTCATCTTCTTTTCTCATCTCCTTCTAACCAAATATTAATCTCAAATCAATTACATCTTAGTTACACACATATACCTCCTTGGGAAACGAACTTTCATATCATAAGGGTCATAACTGTTTACGTTTTCCTAAACGTACACTTAATACTTACCGCTTTTACGTTCTTTTTCCTAAAATACGTAAATTTACCACAATCATTTTGGCGCCGCTGCCGGGGAGGTGTGTCGTGATTAATTTGTCTTGTTGTTTTTAATATTAACCATATATAGTATTTGTATTAGTAGAAATCTACTAATACATATTATCGGTTTTATTGGTTTTTCTTGTGAAATTATTATTACTATATTGTATTAAGTATCACAACAAATAAACAATATCTCCAAAAGTGTGAAAACACAACCTTAATTGGGATTTGATCTCCTAATTATTGTATTCGAATCTCAAACAAAAAGGAAAAGGCAAAAATAGATAAATACTTTCGTGAAGCTCGATTTTGAAAAATACGAACTATAAGGTGGGTATAAGGCGGGTATTATAAAATATACCCTAAGGAAAAAGGCTCTTAAGTGCTTCGCGCCGCCTCGTTTCCCCGCTTGCTTGTGAGTATTTTGAGATTGAAGGCTAATCGATGGTTTTGCCGCCCAAAGTATTATTACGTATAATATATTTGCTTGGTTTTCTTTGTGATTAAACCCTCTTGAACAATTTGGTTTTCACCAAAGTTCTAAAGTCATTCTAAGGCGTTCACTCCACGTGATCGTTTTCATTCCTTTGAGGCTTCTTTAATCAAGAGTTTGATTCGAGGAGAGATTTGGTAGATTGTTGTCTACAAAGATACACCAAAATCCAAAAAAATTAAAAACAATCAAAAACACACAAAAAAAATTGAAAATTCACAAAACACTCAAAAAGAATCTTCTTTGCTCACCTCCCATTCTTCGTGAAGTTTATGATCACTCGTAATCAAGCAAAACGAGCTCGTAAACGTCTTCAAAAGCAAGCCAATCAAGAGACATTGATTGAAGAACAACCTCCAATTGTTGAACCTATTGTAGAACAAGAAGTCGTCATGGCTAATCGTACTATGATGGAGTTGCTACAAGCACCCACCGAGGGTTTTGGAGAGGCCATTGTGATTCCCGCTATCCTTGCGGAGAATTTCGAGATTAAGACGGGTTTAATTTCGATGTTGCAAGCAAATAAGTTTAGAGGTCATGAGAAAGACAACCCGCACTATCACATTAGGAATTTTAATCGTCTTACCGCCACTAGCAAGTTTAAGGATGTTCCACATGACGCCATTAAGATGATGTTGTTTCCATACTCGTTAGATGGACCCACAAAAATTTGGCTTGAAAAAGAACCGCCAAATTCGATTTTGACATGGGGTGATCTCGTTTCTAAGTTTGTGATCAAGTTTTTTCCACCATCTAAAACAACACATTTGAAAAATGAGATTTCACGATTTGTTCAAAGAAATAATGAAAGTTTTTCAATGGCATGGGAACGCTTTAAAGAAATGTTACATGAATGTCCACACCATGATTTTTCGGAATTGCATCAAATTGATACTTTTTATAATGGGCTTAATGATCATGAACGAGATTACTTGAATGCCGCCACGGGTGGTAATTTTTTGTGCAAAACGACCGATGAAGCTTTAAAGATTATCGAGAATAGATCTAAGGTTTATAGCCCTCGTAACACACCGAGTGTTGCCAATTTGGGTTCGTCATCGTCATCATCGTCTCGTAGCATTAATGCCTTACATGATGAAGCTAATGAGGAAAATCGGTTTTTTGATAGATTTGCTAATCTTATGTCCCATTGGAAAGCTCAAGAAGCTTCAAATTCCGCTTCGGTTAAAGCGGTTGCTAAGAGTTGTTTGTCTTGTGGTGGATCCCATGATCTTTCCGAGTGCATTACCGCGGATGGTAACACTTAGAGTGCTTATGTAGCAACGGGAACTTATAACCAAAACGGTCCAGGTTCCCGCCCAAATCAAGCTCCACCAAATCAAAATGCTAATAACTATCGAAACAACAACCAAGGTGGTAATTACCAAGGCAATTCACGTAACTACAACAAAGGGAATTATCAAAGTGGGAATGGACAAGTCACTAATCAAAACCAAAACCGTGATTTTCAAAACACTACACAAGGTTTTCAAAATGCTCACACTAAAAATCTTCAAGGAGAATTTTTGGATTATGCTAAAGCAAATTATGCTAAATTTGATAACATGCAACGTGAGATGATTAGCTTAAGATCCGAGTTGAAAAACAAGATTAAAAATGAACTTGCTAATGAACTTAAAACTCATGCTAACAAAATGGAAGGAAATGTCCAACGTCTTCAACAAAACCAATAAAAGATGGAACAAGGACAACATGAGATTAAGCAAGAGTTGTTAAAAGCGGATGCTAGGCAATCAAAATTTGAGGACCGAATGGCTAAAATGTTTGAAGCAATTATGTGTAAACCCTCTTTCTCGGGTGGTCTTCCTAGTGATACCATTGCAAACCCGAAGGGAGAAATGAAGGTTATTACTAGACGAAGTGGTAAAACTTTAAAAGAACCAATCTCTCGGCCAAGTACTTCTACGGAGAAGGAAATCGAGAAAGAACCCGAGGTGATGGTCGAAAAGGAGCACATTACAATCCCACGAAGTACCGCTCAACCCACACCTACGGTTGAACCAATACCAATTGTGGAACCCAATTTCCAAGGCCGTTGCCTAATGTCCAACCCACACCACCCTTACCTTACCCTTTGAGACGAAACAAAGAGAAATTGCAAGAACATAACAAACAACAAATCGAGCTTTTTATAAAAATGTTTCAACAAGTGCATTTTGATGTGAGTTTAGCCGACGCGTTGTTGTATATGCCTCGTTTCGCTTCCACTTTTAAAAGTATTATGAGCGATAAGGAAAAGCTTTCCAAGCTTGCTAATTGTTCTTCGGTTTATCTTAACCGCATACCGGAAAAAGTTGGTGACCCCGGAAAGTTTCTCACTCCTTGTGACATACAAGATATGAAAGAATGCCTCGCCTTGGCCGATCTTGGTGCGAGCATTAATTTGATGCCATTTTCCATTTGGAAATCACTTTCGCTCCCGGCTCTTATTCCTTCGAACATGTCTATCGAGATGGCCGATCATTCTACGATTTTAGCATGTGGAGTAGCCGAAGATGTTTTCGTGAAAGTGGGGAAGTTCTACTATCCCGTTGATTTTATAGTAGTTGACATCCCCGCGGATCCTCAATTTCCTCTAATTTTAGGTCATTCATTTTTAGACACCTCGAGATCGCTTATCGACGTTCATGCAAGAACTATCACTTTGAGATTCAACGAAGAGGAACTTGTTATAAACGCTACTCAAAACTCGAAACCTTCTCATGTTTATGCAATCGCTACCATCAATCACATTGACATCGTTGATGTGGTTTGCGATGAGTTTTCACAAGAAGTGTTAGGTTTTTCCGATAGCCCGTCAAGTGGCAATCCCTCTATTTTAGATCCGATTCTTGCTAATTCCACGCCAAATCTCACTCCATTCCAAGGAGGATATTTCACTTCAAATGAAATCGACAATGAAGATGAGGTGTTGATTAGTGATGATACTTCTATTCCACCATTTCTTCCGCCGATGGAAGTTATGAGTGTTGAACCCAAATCTTCAATCGAGGAACCGCCTATCCTTGAATTGAAAGATCTTCCTTCTCACCTTGAATACGCATTCTTGGAAGGTGATGACAATTTGCCGGTTATTATTGCAAGATGTCTTGCTAATGATGAAAAAACCGAGCTCTTGAAAGTTCTTAAATCTCATAAAGGGGCAATTGCGTGGAAAATTTCCGACATTAAGGGTATTGACCCAAAATTTTGTACTCACAAGATTTTAATGGAGGAGGACTACAAACCCGCAATTCAAAGTCAAAGAAGGGTGAATCCCAAAATTCACGATGTCATTAAAAAGGAGGTTCTTAAACTCCTTGACGCGGGAATGATTTATCCTATCTCTGATAGCCCATGGGTGAGCCCAATCCATTGTGGCCCTAAAAAGGGAGGAATGACCGTTGTGCCCAATGAAAACAACGAGTTAATTCCCACTCGTGTTGTGACCGGTTGGAGGGTGTGTATTGACTACCGAAAGTTATATGACGCCACTCGTAAAGACCACTTTCCTTTGCCCTTCATGGATCAAATGTTGGAGCGACTCGCGGGAAATGAATTATATTGCTTTTTAGATGGTTTTTCCGGTTACTTTCAAATCCCTATCGACCCTCGTGATCACGAGAAGACTACGTTTACGTGTCCTTATGGAACGTTCGCTTATCGTAGGATGCCTTTCGGACTTTGTAATGCACCGGGTACGTTTCAACGGTGTATGATGGCGATTTTTCACGATATGATCGAGAAGTCGATGGAAGTGTTTATGGATGACTTTTCGGTATTTGGCAATTCATTCACGTCGTGTTTATCTAATCTCGAGAAAATGTTAAAACGTTGTGAAGAAACCAATCTTGTGCTTAATTGGGAAAAATGTCATTTTATGTGTAAACAAGGAATCGTCTTAGGACATAAGGTGTCGAAAGCGGGGATTGAGGTCGATAAAGCTAAGGTAGATGTCATCGCCAAGTTACCTCATCCCAAAACCGTTAAGGGAGTTAGGAGTTTCCTAGGCCACGCGGGCTTTTATCGTCGTTTCATCAAGGACTTTTCGAAAATCTCTCGACCTATGACATACCTTCTCGAGAAGGATGCTCCTTTTGATTTCAATGAGGATTGTGTTAGAGCTTTCGAAACTCTCAAAAGGAAACTTAGCGAAGCTCCCATTCTTGTTGCTCCTAATTGGGAATTGCCCTTTGAAATCATGTGCGATGCAAGTGATTATGCTATAATGGGATCGAGTCGAGCTCATGACTCGGTAATCAAAAACGAGGTGCCTCGTGGGGGAGATCCCATGCTTATCCTTTTATGCTTACTATTCACTAATAAGGGGACTTGTACCCTTCCAACTCGTTGTCTCGTGGTTGTTTGTGATTGTGTTATCTAGATCATCATCATCATCTACGATTGAAGACTCTCGTGTTGGTTTACGTGAGCCTCCATCGTTTGCTTGAAGAAGTTTTTCACGAATCCATGACATATCCTTTATTGTTCTAACAATTATCTTTTAGCATACTTAATAAACGGCTTTAGATATATGGTTGATCACCCTTTCCATGCTAGATCCTAAGGATTTGATTCTTCGTCTCTAGTATGGGGGTGCTCCACCTTTAGACTCGAAACATTGAGGACAGTGTTTACTTTTAGTATGGGGGTGCTCCACCTTTAGACTCGAAACATTGAGGACAATGTTTACATTTAGTATTGGGGGGTGAATAGGTACATGCTTTGCTACGCCCTCGCGCTTTCCAACTTTCAATATTTTGTTGCTAATAAGGCTAAAAATGGCAAAATTTTAAAAATTTTCTTAGTTTTCATAAGTGTTTTTTTTAGACACGAATGTATATTTTTCGATGGGTAGAATAAGAGCTAATTTTTGACTTGATGGGCATTTGGAGCCATTTACATTCCTTAACCCGCTCAATTCAAGTTTTGCTAGACTTTTTTATGAGACTGCTTTTATACATGGTCTCATCGTCCAAATCGGGCTCAAATTGCATAAAATATCATAAATTATACCAAATATATGCTCGTGTTTGTTACTTGTGTATTTTTAGGTACGGATATTGAGGAAATGGCAAAAGATCACAAGAATCATTCAAAAACGAACATGGGAAACGAAGCCGCACAATGAACCGGGCCCAAGTTTGGAATTTCCAAAAATACCCTTGAAGAATTGAAGATTGGCAACTTTAGTCCCTCAACTTTTGAAGATTTACACTTTATACCCCTCAAATATTCAAAATTATGAATAGGGTCCCTAAAGTTTGAAGACTATACAAGATCAGCCCTTGGAAATGAAGAATATGCATTTAAAGCCCTTGTTAAAAGTTTTGAAACATGTTGTGCCACTTTTGACAAGTTACCAAAAGTTGTCACAAGTTAAATTGGGCGTTGATGGACATTATTTACAACATGGAAGAAATATGAAACCTTGGGGACTTAAACTGCCAACCAAACAAACCCTCACACCCAACCAGCTCCTTACACGTCAGCATTACCCACCCAAATACCCAAAACCCTTACCCGACCTGCCCATACCCACAACCCACCCAAGTTTATTTATTAAACTTGGTCAATTATCCAGTCAACCCTCCACTTATTCCCTCCAAACACCCTTTTTAAACTTTTCTTTACCCAAAATGGATTAAACACTCCCTTAATCACATGATAAACCCTAATCCTACCCAGACACAATTAATCCCAAATCAAGGGGTTTTTACCCAATTGTTTCCAGAATGTTGATTACCAATAACCTCACCAAAACCCACATCACAAAACGCCACAAGACACACCCATGTGTCTTGTAGACCCCTCCCCTACAACATCACTTTCCCCCAATTCCCACACCCGACCAGTTTAACATCCCAGATCACACTCCTTGGTCCCCAAGCTGAATTTAACGTCCAAGATCATTTAACAAGAGCTGGCAACATCACATGGGCATCTTGACCAAAATTCAGTCAAAAGAACAAGGGCAAATTTGGATTTTCAGGCATTAGGGTTTTCAAGTTTATTATTTCTTTATTGTAGCTTCTAGTTAGTTCCATTAGCTAGTATAAGTATGAGTGGCCTGTCACTCATACACTTTGTTCCAGTTTTTAAGCTTTCACTCATTGTAATTCCTTTTTGATAATATAAAAAGTTTGGTATTTGTGTTAACAAGTGTAATTCCTTTTTTATAAGTGTTAAAAGTTGTGTGTGTGTGTTAGAAAGCTAAAAACTGAGTTCCAATATCATTGTGAAACACTTTGTGTGTTTTATGTTTTCAAAAAGGTTTTGAAAATATTTGGTTAATTTTAGAAATCCAAGCAACATTAAGAAGTGAAAGTGGACTAGTGTTCTTGATTTTCTAATATTAAAGTTGTTTTTAAAACGTGTCAATTGGTTTCAAGGTTTGTGAAAAGGTTTTAAGAGGTTTGAGAAGTTATCAAAAAAATCAGAAGTGTATATTTGTGCTTGTGTGTTTTCATCTTCTTAGCAGGTTGTAAGAGAGTGTTGCTGTCCAAGGTCCTGCATAGGCCCGAGCCTATTGGAGGTGGTTTTTCAACCACTAAGGGACCTGGATGTAGGTCCCTTGAGGTAGTTTCCTTTTTCCCATTTTCATTTTCAGTTTTAAGTGTTATTTGGTGATTTGTGTGAATTTGTATGGAAGCTGCTTAAGTGTTGTTTAAATTGTTGGATATTGCTCAATTTTCTATGTTATGCATGTTTAGAGTAATTTAAATCAGTTTGGTATAGATTGGATGTGATTTGGTTAGAAAAAATTGATTTCAGAAACATTAAGGTGTGTTTGGGATTAGGGTTTAACATAGGTTTGTTAAAGTAAACTTGTGTTTTAATCTGTCTTATGCACTTATTAGGATATTTTTAGGTTATTTGTGAGCTTTGGTTTCAGTGAGTAGGTCTTAAGCACTTTTGCATGTTTAAAAAAGTTAAAACATTTCATATTTCAGAAACTGCCATTTGTGACTGTTTTTGGTTGAAATTTGTGCTTGATCTTTGATGAGTTGTTAGTTTATAGGTCTTTCTAGGATTGAGAATTGCTTGTGTATCATCTAGTTGGATTGTATGCAAAATCTTGGGGCTTAAAATTCATATTTGTGCATTTAAAATCAGCTAGATCATCTCAGACCTAGACCTAGTACATCAGTAACTTGTTGTGGACTTTTGTGCTTGATACTTGTGTGTAATCTGCTTGTTTTTGTATTTGATTTGACTCCTTGTACTCCAAAGAGTACAAGGGTGCCATTGTCCATTAAAATCATCCACTAAATTCATCACAATCAAGCTCCTCTTGATTATCTTCATCAGTGAAGATTTACTCTTGTTCTTGTGTTCTTAAAGTTTAAACTGAGCAAGTTTTTGATTTCAAATAGCCTTAATCTTTGTTATTTTAGGTTTGTGTTTGTGTTTTGGTGATTTAAAAGGTTACTGGATTTGAGTTTAAAAAAAAAAATTGCAAAAAACTCACCTGGTCTGGGCTCGAACACGCGACCTCTCTATTGGAGGAGTAACGTGTTTACAAGTGGTCCGGATGGTTTTTTATGTTTACATTTCATTTCATTAGATACTTAAGGTGTATTTGTTTTTGAGCTTATTTAGCTATCAGCTTTTAAATAAGCTGATTTCAGCTTATTTCTTTAAGCTTTTGACCATTTATCATTTTTCTTTTGTTCTGATTAGGGTTTTAGACTTTTCTGTTTAAAAAGTATTTTTTTTCCCTTTATTTATTTATTTATTAGGATTATTTTTAGTTTAATTTTTAGAAAGTAGATTAAAAATAGTAAAAGCATTTTAAAAATCCAGAAAAATAGTTTTTAGTTTTTATTTAAGTTATTTGAGGTTTACATCACAAAAAGTTTTCAAAAAGTCTAATTTTTAATTTTATTTGATTTTAGGGTTTTTAGACAACTTTAAAATTAAATATAAAATTAATAAAAATGTTTTAGGAACTTTAATTTGCATTTTTGTTCTAGTTACATTATTTAGGATTTTTGATAATTTTTTAGAATTATTTTATAAACTTTTTATTTTTTAGAATATTTTAATATTATTTTATTGCTAAAAATAGAAAGTTGGTTTTTTCTACTTTTTTCATTTTTTCTAGATTGTAGACATTAAATTAGGAACTTTTTAACTTTCCAAATCTTTTTAGGACTTTTCATTTATTTTCTAGAATTAATTTAAGATTTAATAGATTTTAATAGTTTTTAAGTAATTAAAAATAGTTTAAATTGGTTTTAAAATTTTTAAAAATAGTTTTTAGCTTAATTAGGTTATTTTTGAGGTTTACGAACTATAAAATCTTGTTTAGGGATTTTTAATAATTAATTGTGATTTTTAGGGCTTTAATTAGCATTAAAAAGTCATTATTTAAATAATTAAAAGGTTTTAACAAGTTTGGATTTTTTGTAAACTCTTAGAATATTATTGTGGGTTTTTAGTAATTTTTAGGAATTTTTAGGTTAAAATTTTAATTTTTGTAGTTTTACGGTTCTACGTCTTAACTTTCTAGTAGTGATTTTTTCGTTAATTTTTATTTTTACGTCTTCGTCATTTTCTCTTCTCTTTTCTTCTTAATAAAATCATCAATCAAAATCATTTCATTACACAACACACGTGCCTCCTTGGGAAACGAACTTGTTTGGACATTAGTGCTCGGTTTTCCTAAACCGACACTTAACGCTTACCACTACTTTGCCTCTCTTTTCCTAAAGGGTTGCAAAAACACTACATCAATTTTTGGCGCCGCTGCCGGGGAGGCGTGTTGTGTTTTGATTGAATCATTGTTGTTTTTTATATTAGCCATAATAGTATTTGTATTAGTAGCACTCTACTAATACGTATTATCGTTTTTCGGTTTTTGTGTGAATACTATTACTATATTGTATACGTAGAACAATAAATTCACAAGTACTCCAAATACGTGAGCAATCACAACCTTGACTCGGGAGGTCATTACCCAATCATTGTATTTGAATCTCAAACCAAAGAAAAAGGCAAAAATAGATAAATACTTTCGTGAAGCTTAATCTTGATAATACAAACTATAAGGTGGGTATAAGGCGGTTGTATTTCACGACCTAAAGGAAAAAGGCTCTTAAGTGCTTCGCGCCGCCTCGTTTCCTCCGCTTGCTTGTGCGTATTTGATTTTGAGAGTGAATCGAGGGTTTTGCCGCCCAAAGTATTATTACATATCATATATATTTTCTTGGTTTCTATTGATTAAACCCTCTTGAACGATTTGGTGTTCCACCATCGTTCTAAAGTCATCGAAGGCGTTCACTTCACGTGATCGTTTTCATTCCTTGAGGCTTCTTTAATCGAGAGATTTGATTAAGGAGGAGATTTGTAGATTATTGTCTACTTAATACATTCACCAATTTCCAAAAAAAGTTAATACAATCAAAAACCACAAAAAAATTGAAAAACACAAAATACCAAAAAGAATCTTCTTTGCTCGTCTCCACGTTGTACGTGACGTTTATGCTCACTCGTAATCAAGCAAAACGTGCACGTAGACGAAAGAACAAAACTCCCACTCCAACTCATTCTAGTGAGGAGTCTCCTATTGACGAACCCATTGTACGAGAAGCACCAACCATGGTGAATCGAACTATGATGGAGTTACTTCAAGCACCCACCGAGGGTTATGGAGAAGCTATTGTGATTCCCGCAATCCTTGCGGAGAATTTTGAGGTGAAAACGGGTTTGTTGTCGATGATCCAAAACAACAAATTCCGTGGTGATGAGAAGGACAATCCCCACAACCATATCCGCCAATTCAATCGTCTTACCGCCACGTGCAAATTCAAGGATGTCTCGAATGACTCGATTAAGATGATGCTTTTTCCGTATTCCTTAGCGGGGCCCGCTAAAATTTGGTTAGAGAAAGAGCCACCCAATTCTATATTGACGTGGAAGGATCTCGTTTCGAAATTTGTGAACCAATTTTTTCCGCCCTCTAAGACTACGCATTTGAAAAATGAAATTTCTAAATTTTCACAAGAATCAAATGAAAGTTTTTCTACGGCTTGGAATAGGTTTAAGGAGATGTTACATGAATGTCCTCATCACGGTTTTTTCGACTTGCACCAAATTGACACGTTTTACAATGGACTTAACAATCATGAAAGAGATTATTTAAATGCCGCCGCGGGTGGTAATTTTTTGTGTAAAACGGTTGAAGAAGCTTTGGTCATAATCGAGAATAGGTCTAAGGTTTATAGCCCTCGTAACACACCGAGTGTTGCCAAAATGGGCTCATCATCGTCTCGTAGTATCAATGCTTTACATGATGAAGCAAATGAAGAAAATCGATTTTTTGATAGATTTGCTAGCCTTATGACCCATTGGAAAGCTCAAGAAGCTTCGAATTCCGCTTCGGTTAAAGCGGTTTCTAAGAGTTGTTTGTCGTGTGGTGGAGCTCATGATCTTTCCGAGTGCATTACCACGGATGGTAACACTTCGAGTGCTTTTGTAGCCACGGGAACTTATAACCAAATCGGTCAAGGTTCCCGCCAAAATCAAGCTCCACCAAATCAAACTGCTAATAATTATCGCAACAACAACCAAGGTGGAAATTACCAAGGAAATCAAAGGAATTATAACAAGGGTAATTATCAAAGTGGTAATGGGCAAATTTCAAACCAAAACCAAAACCGTGATTTTCAAACTAATGCCCAAGGTTTTCAAAACGATCACACCAAAAATCTTCAAGGAGAATTTTTGAATTATGCTAAGGCTAATGATGCTAAGTTTGACAATATGCAACGTGAAATGGTTAGCTTAAGGTCCGAGTTGAAAAACGAGCTTAAAAACGAACTTGCTAATGAACTTAAAACTCATGCTAACAAAATGGAAGGAAATGTCACACGACTCCAACAAAATCAACAAAAAATGGAGCAAGGTCAACATGAGATTAAGCAAGAGTTGTTAAAAGCGGATGCTAGGCAATCTAAGTTTGAAGACTGTATGGCTAAGATGTTTGAAGCTATCATGTGTAAGCCCTCTTCTTCGGGTGGTCTTCCTAGTGATACCATCGTGAACCCGAAAGGAGAATTGAAGGTTATTACTACTCGTAGTGGTAAAACTTTCAAAGAACCCATTTCTCGTCCAAGTACTTCTATGGAGAAGGAAAAAGAGAAAGAACCTGAGGTGGTGGTTGAAAAGGAGAAAATTACAAGCCCACGAAGTACCGCTCAAACCACACCTACGGTTGAACCAATACCTATCATGGAACCCGAGATTCCAAGGCCGTTGCCTATGCCTAGTTTTCCCCAACCCACACCACCTTTACCCTACCCTTCAAGACGAGACAAGGAAAAGGCACAAGAACGAAACAATTATCAATTTGAACTCTTTATGAAAATGTTTCGTGACTTGCATTTTAATATAAGTTTTGCCGACGCCTTAGTCATGATGCCTTGATTTGCCGCGAACTTCAAAAGTATGTTGAATAACAAAGAGAAATTGCAAAAATCGTCTAGTTGTTCTTCGGTTTTTCTAAGCCGCATACCTCAAAAAGTCGGTGATCCTGGAAAGTTTTTAATCCCATGTGCTATACAAGACATGGAAGAATGCTACGCCTTGGCCGATCTTGGTGCTAGTATTAATTTGATGCCTCTTGAGATTTTTAAATCGCTCAATCTTCCCAATCTCACTCCTTCAAGAATGTCAATCGAAATGGCCGATCATTCTATGATTCTAGCTTGTGGAGTTGCCGAGGACGTCTTCGTGAAAGTTGGAAAGTTCTACTATCCTGTAGACTTTATTGTTGTTGATATTCCCATCGATCCTAAAGTTCCGTTAATTTTAGGTCGATCTTTTTTGGATACCTCGAGAGCACTTATCGATGTGCATGCAAGAAAAATCACTCTTCGTTTCAATGAGGAAGAACTCGTCATTAATGCAACCCAAAACTCCACTCTTTCTCATGTGTATTCTATCACATCTTTGTACAATGTCAATCCCATCAAAAGCATTTGCAAAAAGATTTCCAATATAGTTTTAGGAGTTGTTGAGAAAAATGAAGTTTTGTCCCCTCCGCCGGTGGAGGTTAAGAGTGTTAAGCCTACGTTTCCAATCTCGAGTGATTCTTCGGATGATGAATACGTTGATCCCGATGGGGAGGTTTTCTTTGTTGACAAAAGATTTGAAAACTTACCACCACCTAAACCAAAAAGATTTCAAAATGTGAGAATTTTTAGTGTGACTAACATTGCTTTAGATACACCAAATATTTTTGACATAATCAAATCGGGTTTTCACAAGGAGAGTGTAAAAGATGAAAAAGGAAAAGATTTTGAATTGAATTTAAAGGATTTTTCTACAATTCTAACTCCGTCATCACCACGTGATTTGAGTACTACAAGCTCATCTTCTCCTTTTGACGATGCTTTGTGTGGACTTAGTGTGGGGGAAGCCCCTTATGTTCCCTCCCCTTTCTCCACCGAGGACGAGATATTTGATCCTGGAATTGATTATATAGGGAAATCTCGGTCTTCCACCGATTCAATAAATGGAAAATCTTTTCATTTGATTGGTGCGAGTCTACCTCGAGTAGCTCATGTTTTTAGAGACTTACCCATTGTCCCACCCTTCTATTTCTTCTCTCCTATTTTCTTGAAACTCTTTGAGTTTTTGTTGACTCATGATGAAGTGGCGTTGGTTTGTTTTTCCAATGAAAACGAGAACGCCATCTTCGATCCCGGTATTTTGCACCATCAAAGGACTTAGTCCTTAATACCGGTTGTTTTTGGGCCTTGTTTATCATGTAAGCCCCACCAAAAATTTACCACACCATGATTATCCCTAAATGATCACATTTATGGGGATTCGAGTCGAGCTTTTGACTCGGTTATCAAAAACAAGGTGCCTCGTGGGGGAGACCCATGCTTATCCATGTACATATTATTGCTTTCTAGTGTAGTTTAATGTGAGGGGATTTGTGCCCTTCCAACCTTTGTTCCGTGGTTGTTTGTGCATTGTGGATTTTAGATGATCATGATCTTCACGATTGGAGCCTCTCGTGTTCGTTTTATGGGAGCACTCGATCGTTTGCTTTGGAGACATTTCTCAATATCCATGATATATCCTTTTAATGTTCTAACCTTAGGTTATTAGCACACTTCATAAACGGCTTTAAACTTATTAGTTACACCCTTTCCATGCTAGATTAGGCATTCGACTACGTCTCTAGTATGGGGGTGTTTGCACCCCTAGACTCGAAACATCGAGGACAATGTTTAACTTTAGTATGGGGGGTGAATAGATACTTGCCTTGCCAAACCTTCACGCTTTCCAAAGTTTATCTTTTTGTTGCAAAATAAGGCAAAAATGGCCAAATTTTAAAAATTTTCTCATGTTTTATAAGTGTTTGAAGACACGAATGTAGATTTTCCGATGGCGAGAATAAGAGTAATTTTTGACTCGACCGTGCGTGTTGAGCACTTAGCTTTGGTTCCTTAACTTCATATTAGGCTAAGTCTCTTAAATGAGGACGAGAAATGATAGAGTTAATTATAAGTTACTATGCTAAACGTAGAGTACTCGTATTCTTTCAAAAACTCATGTGTTCTCGTTGTTCGCTTATTCTCCCTTCGCATGTAAATATTTTTTGCTTAATAAATATTGACTTAGCGGTTTAGTTAGGATTGTTGGGTTTCTAGTCTTTTCTAGTAGCTTCCGTGTAATTAAATTGGGAAGACATTAAGGTATCGCCAGCGTCACGGTTTTGAAGTATTGGCACCCTAATAATCGAAAGCTTCACCCAATAATAAGATTTCAAGTGCTCACCTAAATCTAGCAAACAATTTGAAGCCCTACAAGGCCTAAAATCTATGCAAAATTGAAAGTGAATCAAGCCTTAATCTTCGAAGCTTTAAAGATCCAAAATTCGCTTTTGCGTGAGGATATACGTCTTTGGCTAATAAAACCACCGATGAGGCGGATAATAAAAGGCAAGGCAAGACCGAAGTCATAATAAAAGCTTCATGGCGAAGTTGAATAAAAGATGGAGGTAAACCAAAGATAATAAGGCCCTTCCGTTAGGGGGCATATAAAAGTCTTGGTAATAAGTCTCATGTTCAAAACTGTTATAAAACCGTGTTTATCGATTCTTCTTGTCAACTTAATTTTTTAACATCGTTGTCTATTAGGAGGGGTTATTGATTTGATGGTCTTAGTTACACCGTTAGGACTCTATTTTTAGACCTAAATCTCTATTATCGCATAAGTCAAACAATGTATCCTCGTGAAACATTCAAGACAAAATAAAATATAAGAGATACAACTTAGGAATAATGGGAGGATAAGTACGTGATTAGGGCATATGAATAGTGTTAGCATTACTAACTTATAATGACAATGATCTCGTTGCACGCTTGGCATGGAATTAAGGTGAAAATCGAGGACGATGAAATTATTTCTAACGAAGCATTCACGTGTTCTTATTCTATGAACCTAAACGTCCCATTTTGCGATGAAAATCATACATTATGTCTAAAACACAAGTAATAGCAATAGTAGTAGTGTAGCTAGTTTATCATTTCAATAAAGTGAATAAAATTGAATTTTGGAAGTGCTATGATACTTTATTCTAGCATTGCGTGAGGGCACGGAAATGGTTTAGTATGGGGGAGTGATGAGACTGCTTTTATACATGGTCTCATCGTCCAAATCGGGCTCAAATTGCATAAAATATCATAAATTATACCAAATATATGCTCGTGTTTGTTACTTGTGTATTTTTAGGTACGGATATTGAGGAAATGGCAAACGATCACAAGAATCATTCAAAAACGAACACGGGAAACGAAGCCGTACAATGAACCGGACCCAAGTTTGGAATTTCCAAAAATACCCTTGAAGAATTGAAGATTGGCAACTTTAGTCCCTCAACTTTTGAAGATTTACACTTTATACCCCTCAAATATTCAAAATTATGAATAGGGTCCCTAAAGTTTGAAGACTATACAAGATCAGCCCTTGGAAATGAAGAATATGCATTTAAAGCCCTTGTTAAAAGTTTTGAAACATGCTGTGCCACTTTTGACAAGTTGCCAAAAGTTGTCACAAGTTAAATTGGGCGTTGATGGACATTATTTACAACATGGAAGAAATATGAAACCTTGGGGACTTAAACTGCCAACCAAACAAACCCTCACACCCAACCAGCTCCTTACACGTCAGCATTACCCACCCAAATACCCAAAACCCTTACCCGACCTGCCCATATCCACAACCCACCCAAGTTTATTTATTAAACTTGGTCAATTATCCAGTCAACCCTCCACTTATTCCCTCCAAACACCCTTTTTAAACTTTTCTTTACCCAAAATGGATTAAACACTCCCTTAATCACATGATAAACCCTAATCCTACCCAGACACAATTAATCCCAAATCAAGGGGTTTTTACCCAATTGTTTCCAGAATGTTGATTACCAATAACCTCACCAAAACCCACATCACAAAACGCCACAAGGCACACCCATGTGTCTTGTGGACCCCTCCCCTACAACATCACTTTCCCCCAATTCCCACACCTGACCAGTTTAACATCCCAGATCACACTCCTTGGTCCCCAAGCTGAATTTAACGTCCAAGATCATTCAACAAGAGCTGGCAACATCACATGGGCATCTTGACCAAAATTAAGTCAAAAGAACAAGGGCAAATTTGGATTTTCAGGCATTAGGGTTTTCAAGTTTATTATTTCTTTATTGTAGCTTCTAGTTAGTTCCATTAGCTAGTATAAGTATGAGTGGCCTGTCACTCATACACTTTGTTCCAGTTTTTAAGCTTTCACTCATTGTAATTCCTTTTTGATAATATAAAAAGTTTGGTATTTGTGTTAACAAGTGTAATTCCTTTTTTATAAGTGTTAAAAGTTGTGTGTGTGTGTTAGAAAGCTAAAAACTGAGTTCCAATATCATTGTGAAACACTTTGTGTGTTTTATGTTTTCAAAAAGGTTTTGAAAATATTTGGTTAATTTCAGAAATCCAAGCAACATTAAGAAGTGAAAGTGGACTAGTGTTCTTGATTTTCTGATATTAAAGTTGTTTTTAAAACGTGTCAATTGGTTTCAAGGTTTGTGAAAAGGTTTTAAGAGGTTTGAGAAGTTATCAAAAAATCAGAAGTGTATATTTGTGCTTGTGTGTTTTCATCTTCTTAGCAGGTTGTAAGAGAGTGTTGCTGTCCAAGGTCCTGCATAGGCCCGGGCCTATTGGAGGTGGTTTTTCAACCACTAAGGGACCTGGATGTAGGTCCCTTGAGGTAGTTTCCTTTTTCCTATTTTAATTTTCAGTTTTAAGTGTTATTTGGTGATTTGTGTGAATTTGTATGGAAGCTGCTTAAGTGTTGTTTAAATTGTTGGATATTGCTCAATTTTCTATGTTATGCATGTTTAGAGTAATTTAAATCAGTTTGGTATAGATTGGATGTGATTTGGTTAGAAAAAATTGATTTCAGAAACATTAAGGTGTGTTTGGGATTAGGGTTTAACATAGGTTTGTTAAAGTAAACTTGTGTTTTAATCTGTCTTATGCACTTATTAGGATATTGTTAGGTTATTTGTGAGCTTTGGTTTCAGTGAGTAGGTCTTAAGCACTTTTGCATGTTTAAAAAAGTGAAAACATTGCATATTTCAGAAACTGCCATTTGTGACTGTTTTTGGTTGAAATTTGTGCTTGATCTTTGATGAGTTGTTAGTTTATAGGTCTTTCTAGGATTGAGAATTGCTTGTGTATCATCTAGTTGGATTGTATGCAAAATCTTGGGGCTTAAAATTCATATTTGTGCATTTAAAATCAGCTAGATCATCTCAGACCTAGACCTAGTACATCAGTAACTTGTTGTGGACTTTTGTGCTTGATACTTGTGTGTAATCTGCTTGTTTTTGTATTTGATTTGACTCCTTGTACTCCAAAGAGTACAAGGGTGCCATTGTCCATTAAAATCATCCACTAAATTCATCACAATCAAGCTCCTCTTGATTATCTTCATCAGTGAAGATTTACTCTTGTTCTTGTGTTCTTAAAGTTTAAACTGAGCAAGTTTTTGATTTCAAATAGCCTTAATCTTTGTTATTTTAGGTTTGTGTTTGTGTTTTGGTGATTAAAAAGGTTACTGGATTTGAGTTTAAAAAAAAGAAAATAAATTGCAAAAAACTTACCTGGCCTTGGCTCGAACACGCGACCTCTCTATTGGAGGAGTAACGTGTTTACCAGTGGTCCGGATGGTTTTTTATGTTTACATTACATTTCATTAGATACTTAAGGTGTATTTGTTTTTGAGCTTATTTAGCTATCACCTTTTAAATAAGCTGATTTCAGCTTATTTCTTTAAGCTTTTGACCATTTATCATTTTTCTTTTGTTCTGATTAGGGTTTTAGACTTTTCTGTTTAAAAAGTATTTTTTTCCCTTTATTTATTTATTTATTAGGATTATTTTTAGTTTAATTTTTAGAAAGTAGATTAAAAATAGTAAAAGCATTTTAAAAATCCAGAAAAATAGTTTTTAGTTTTTATTTAAGTTATTTGAGGTTTACATCACAAAAAGTTTTCAAAAAGTCTAATTTTTAATTTTATTTGATTTTAGGGTTTTTAGACAACTTTAAAATTAAATATAAAATTAATAAAAAGGTTTTAGGAACTTTAATTTGCATTTTTGTTCTAGTTACATTATTTAGGATTTTTGATAATTTTTTAGAATTATTTTATAAACTTTTTATTTTTTAGAATATTTTAATATTATTTTATTGCTAAAAATAGAAAGTTGGTTTTTTCTACTTTTTTCATTTTTTCTAGATTGTAGACATTAAATTAGGAACTTTTTAACTTTCCAAATCTTTTTAGGACTTTTCATTTATTTTCTAGAATTAATTTAAGATTTAATAGATTTTAATAGTTTTTAAGTAATTAAAAATAGTTTAAATTGGTTTTAAAATTTTTAAAAATAGTTTTTAGCTTAATTAGGTTATTTTGAGGTTTACAAACTATAAAATCTTGTTTAGGGCTTTTTAATAATTAATTGTGATTTTTAGGGCTTTAATTAGCATTAAAAAGTCATTATTTAAATAATTAAAAGGTTTTAACAAGTTTGGATTTTTTGTAAACTCTTAGAATATTATTGTGGATTTTTAGTAATTTTTAGGAATTTTTAGGTTAAAATTTTAATTTTTGTAGTTTTACGGTTCTACGTCTTAACTTTCTAGTAGTGATTTTTTCGTTAATTTCTATTTTTACGTCTTCGTCATTTTATCTTCTCTTTTCTTCTTAATAAAATCATCAATCAAAATCATTTCATTACACAACACACGTGCCTCCTTGGGAAACGAACTTGTTTGGACATTAGTGCTCGGTTTTCCTAAACCGACACTTAACGCTTACCACTACTTTGCCTCTCTTTTCCTAAAGGGTTGCAAAAACACTACATCACTTTTATATAGGGAACTTTAAAACGCGAAAGTCTTAGCTCATTCGGGTTAAGAACAAGAACTTTTCGCAAGTTCCTATAATTGATCCTAGAAAGTCACTTATCAAGGGAACTATAAAATGCATTCTCTAAACTTGAAAAAGTCCAAGAAAGTGCATGATCCTATAGGTGGCTTGAAAACCCAAAACTTTGATTTGATATAGTCTTAATGAAAGCTAATCCAAATTTGGCTTAATTTTGACTTGCATGGCTAAGTATTCACGAGTCTCTTTAATTAGAGGTATTTATATAGTGAAGAACGAGAAATGATAGAGTTAGACAAGTGATCATGCTAAACGTAGAACTGGAAATGTTCTTTCAAAAACTCATATGTTTTTAATTGTGGCTTTTTCTTCCCATAAGATCAATGCATTAGGAATAAATATAATTTCAATAAGTAAGGTCGTACGATTTGAAAGGTTACTTAGCCTCTAGCGCAAGATCGTTTAAAAGTTGCTCGGGGTTGAATAGAGTTCATAGCCAAAGCATAACTTATTGAAGCGGGAAACGAAGATTGGTGATCATCCAAAAAGGCCCTAACAAGGCATGAGGAGCTCTATTTTGTTGCTAAAGATCCAAGATGATGTGAAGTATCATTATTCCTAAATCAATATGAAGGATCGAGACACACGACGAAAAGCAATTACTCCCCTAAAGATCATGGAGAAAGTCTATCCAAAAAGACCCTTACAAGGTATGAGGATAAATACATCCAAGTCCGAAAAGGAGGCGGATCGTTGTATATCAAAATCCAAAGTAAAGATTGAAGAAAAATGATGAAGTCGTGGTCCAAATATGAATAATCTCTCAAAAACGTCAAGTGAAGAAATTCCAAATATATGAAGAGAAGACCATAATTTCAAGAACGTCTTCCCAAGATTTGAAGTACGAAGTACATGCCAAATATCGGTCCGAGAAAGGTCTCAAATCGTGAAACGAGTTATGCCAAGATAGGAACTTAAGGAGATACACGAAAAGCCGTTTTAAAAGATTTTGTCCTTCGGCTAACTATCAATTAAATCGTGCTACTTTGCTTTCAGACTAATAACTACTCAAATAAGTCAATATGAATCACTCGTGATCCATGACAAATAGTTAAAAAATGCTAGTAACCCATTTTTTTAATAACTAGGATTGCGGGGAGAAAAAGTATTACACAATTTGGACGTATGAGTAGTGTTAGCATTGTGACTTGTACCAACAATGATCTCGTTTTTGAACTTAGCATGGAATGTATGACAATCAAGGATGACGAAGTTTACTCTAAGGGGCATTTACTTGTTTCTATTCTTTGACCCTAAAAGTCACATTCGTGATGAAAATCATACATTATGTCTTTACACATCCTCATAGTATGTTGCAAGTCTTTTACTCTTCAATAAAGGTTAATAAAATTGAACTTTGGTGATGCTTAGATACTTTATTCTAGCATTGCGTGAGGGCACGACAATGGCTTAGTATGGGGGAGTGATGAGATGGCATTTATACATGATCTCATCGTTCTTTTCGGGCTTTAAATGCATAAAAATGTCATAAAATACCATATATATGCTTGTGTTTGTTTACTTGTGTATTTTAGGTATGGATATCGTGAAAAAGACAAAAGATCATAAGAAACAAGGAAAAACGGACACGAGAAACGAAGCCGTACAAAGAACCAGGCCCTAGTTCATGATTTATCCAACAATTACCCTTGAAGACTTGAAGACATGCAAGATTGATCCTCAATGAATGAAGAAATGACACTTAAAACCCTTGTGAAATCATAATTACAAGTTTGGTCCCTTAAGTTTGTCAAAATTACACAAATGGTCCTTCAACTTTCAAGAAATGGAAAGTTTAGTCCCTCAACAATTCTAAATTGCCAATTATGGTCCCTCATGAAGTTAAAGTTGCATTGAAGACCTTTGAAGATCAATAATGTCCAAGATCAGTCCTTGAATTATCTAAAAATGGCAAAAACTACCCCTGATATCCTTTTGACAAAGTTTTGTGCCAAAAGTGTAAAGAGTGGAAAGTTATTAACAAAGGAAATGGATTTAGTTGCTGAATAAACACGTTTTACAAGTTTTGCCAAAGAACAAGGACCCAAGTTGCCACATTGAAACATTTGAAACGAAATTGCGCCAAACACTTTCACTTCCCCCAATTTCGGATCAAAAACACCACTATTCACCTTTTCACCACCCAGATTTTACTTCACTTAAATAAAGGGTAATTTTCAATTACCTTTGCACACACTTGATTCACATGTGCAGAAACACATCCCAACCTTAAAAACCTTAATCCCACTCACTATGGACCCCACCCCCAATTCCCGTTTAACCAATCACATGACTACTTGCCCTCCAAGTTATCTGACGTGGCCAAATCAACAGCTGAGAGTCTTTGCTTCATCTCAAAGCTAAAATGAACATCCAGGATCACTTTGGACAGCTCACACCAAGAAAACGTCTAGAAGGCTAAAGGATAGAATAGGAAATTCACTTCTAGGGTTTGTGAATAGTGCTAGCTTGGCATTTGCCTATAAATAGACTCCTCAACCTGTGAGAGAGCTTTGTTCCAGATTTTAGCTTTTAAATCTTTGTAATTCCTTTTTATGAAATAAAGTTTGAATTTCTGAAAATTTTGAATTCTTGTCTGTTATTTATAAAAGTTTGGTGTCTGATAAGCTAAAATCTGAGTTCCATATTCTTGTTTGAAGGTTTTTGAGGCAAGGTTTTAAGTGATAAAGCTTGTGCTTCAAAAATCAGAAAGTGTTGGTTTATTTGATCTCACCTTACTGTTTGTTCATCTTAGCGGCATTGGAAGCTGGTACTTGTTCTGCTAGTACCTAAGCTCAAACAATCCAGGGCCTGGATGTAGGTCTTGGAGGTTTGCACCTTCTTCCCTTTTCATTTTCTCTCTTATTTTTCTGAATTTTGTGATTATTGCATGATTATTGGTGAATCTGTGATTTTGTGGTTGATTATTGTTAATCTGATGTTGTTTGATGTTATTGAAGTGTTTGTGGTTTGATTTGTGGTTTGAATCTGGGTAATACTTTGAAAATTTGTGAAAACAGGTTTTTAAGGGGTGTTTGGGTTAACTGCATAATTTGGATTTGTGGTTTGTTAAGTGTTAGTTTTGTGCTTGTGGTTGTTAGTACATGTGTATCTGATATACTTGGCCATATTGCTGCAATATTTGTGGTTTGAAACACCTTGATTCATAAAAAGGGTATAAAATCTTGTTTACTTGGTAAAAATGGCTAGGATTTTGAGGACACCTAGATCTAATCATAGACTAGGGTTAACAAGTGTTAAATCTAGGTTAACTACACCAGGGAAAGAGATTTGAGTGCTTGAATTTGGATCTATGGTCAATTAGATCAGCAAAAGGTTTATGCATATGCACTTTGTTCATCAGTAACTTTATCTGCTTTGATCTTGTTATTTACTTTGCTTCAGTGTTTGATATAAGTTTATTTGTGCTTATTCATAGTTTATATAGCTTGTGTATGCATCCTGCTGATTTTGGTTGGCTTATTAAGGCTTAATCTGCTTATTTGTGCATTACTGCTTATTTTCCATGTTTGTGCATCATCTGGTGACTGTTTGAGTGATTTTGGCTTATTGTGTGAACCAAATTTGGATTTTCTTGTTGCTATTGACTCCTTGTGATTCACTGATCACAAGGGTGCCCTTGTTTCCAATTGAATCCAACTAAATCTCTTTAAAAAGCTTGGTCAAATAGTCAAAGCAGTGGGAACCAGTTCCTACTGAAAGTTGCCACTGCTAGTGTTAATTGGGTTTCAGCTTATCAATAAGCTATAATAGCTTATTTTAACCAGCAACAACTTGGATTTTGTAATAGGTGCTCATTATTTGACCCATTTGTTCATACTGGAGCATTTGGTGGGTTGACTTTAGGGTTTGACTAGAAAACCAACTTAATTGACTTTTTCATAAGTGCTTATTGGCTTATTCTGGCTTATTGGTTTTGCTTATTGGAATTTTGTTGATTTTTTTGGCTTATTGAGTTCATTTGTGACATTTTGCAAGTTGAATAAAGTCCTGAGGTGCCTTATTTCTCAAAAACGACTATTTTGTCTTTTGGTGAAATATTACTTTGCTTATTTCTGGCTTATTGAGTGTGCTTTTTCAAAATTTCGTTTTACAGATCTCTTAAGCATCCCAAAAGAAGATTGTATGTCAAATTAGAGCTTATGGCATTAGCTTATTGCTTAATGGGCTAAAAAGCCCAATAAGGATAAGCTGATTGCATAATAAGCTGTGATAAGCTCACTTTCAGCTTTTGGGCCTTTAGAGTTTTGTGTTTAGAATCAAATTTTGAGTCAGATTGGGCTTTTCCAAGTCAATTGGGCCAGGTTTGACTTTTTGGGCTAAAAAGCCCATTTAAGAGGACTGTTTTTGGTTTTGGCCCATTTGAGGGCCCAATAGGGGTATTCTGGTCATTTCACTTTCATTTTCTGTTTATTTAGGTTAAAATAAACTAGTTTACAAGTTTTTAGAATTTTTTATAAATTTTGGATTTTTAATATTATTTTAATATTATTTTATTATTATTTTTCAAATTTCACATTTTTCAGCTTTTTACATTTTTCTTAGCTTAAATACATTAAATTAGGATTTTTGCAACTTTTAGAATAATTTTATGTCTTTTAGATTATTTTTTATAATTATTTTAAGTTTTAAAAGTTTGTAAATCATTTTAAATAGTTTTTCTTAGTTTAAAATTTTCTAAAAATAGTTTTTAATCTTTTTAGGTCATTTTAGAGGTTTACCAATTGAAAAATATTTATTTGGGCTTTTTGATAATTTATTTGATTTTTAGGGCTTTAATTAGCATTTAAAAATTGAATATTTAATTATTAAAAAGGTTCGAAAAAGTTTTGATCATTGGTAAACTCTTAGTTTATTTATTTTGATTTTTGGTGAATTTTTGGTAATTTTTAGAATTAATTTTTATTTTTGTAGTTTTTACGGTTTTACGTTTTGTCGTCGTAATATTAATTTCACGTCTTCGTCATCTTCTTTTCTCATCCCCTTCTAACCAAATATTAATCTCAAATCAATTACATCTTAGTCACACAAATATACCTCCTTGGGAAACGAACTTTCATATCATAAGGGTCATAAGTGTTTACGTTTTCCTAAACGTACACTTAATACTTACCGCTTTTACGTTCTTTTTCCTAAAAGACGTAAATTTACCACAATCAGCAACGTTGTGAAGATTGGTTCTATCTTTCGATTAGAACTCGACATATAGCCTTTTGTCGTTAAATGGTGAAGTGGGCGACATTATGTAGATTGGTCCTAGCTAAGATTAGGTATCGACATTTAGCTTAGTGTCGGAAAATAATGTAAGCGATGTTGTAAGGTGTTTTCTGCCAAGAAGGGAGCTTGTGGATATAGTGGAAATATCGAGTAGGTGTACTCGAGGAGTGGAGTAGGAACGAGGATAGAGCTTCTTTGGCGAACCACTATAAATCTTGGTGTCTTCCTACTAGGTTGTTCCTTTCCTTACTCTTTACTTACTTTCATTATCACTACACTTACTACTTGTCATTGTTAATCCATTAGAATTGAACCTAATCATTATGCAACTAGCTTTCAAGTGAATGATAGTTTTGGTACTTACCTAATTGAAAGAAATTTTAATTAGGAGATAAATCGAAGAGAAACTATTCAACCCCCCTTCTAGTTTCTACGAAACCGTCTCCAAATCTCACTTTTCCACTGACCTTCTCATCTAAATCTTTGAATTGTTCCATTACTCCAATCATATGGTTACTTGCCCCATTATCTAGGTACCATAGACTATCCATATTTGTCTCTTTATATCCTACATCTGTTTGGTGTAGCGAGACATTTTGATCTTCAACTTCCTTAAATTGTTTTCTCTTATTTTGGGGTTCTAGTATTGCCATTAGTAGTGTAACGACTCACTTTGATAAGAAGACCGTTACATGATAATTATGGCGTGTCATCAAAGTATGCAAGGTAATATGTCTTAAAAACATAAATGACCATAAAGGAAAGCCGGAATCAAACATCGGCCCCCAAACATAAGCTCACACATGCATAAAGTAAAGAATGTAGAAAAGGACTAAACATTGTCCACCCAAGCATAAGTATATGAAATGCAAAAAGGAAAAGAATTCTAAGGTAGCTTCCATCCTATGCACGTACTCTCAGTTGCTCATGTTCGTCCATGTGTACCTGCCGTATGGGACATGGAAAGAAAATACGGCTGAGCAATACGCTCAGTGAACGGATATAATGACATGATAATAATAACTAAAACATAAGTAAATATGAAATGCAGCGGAATATGTGTAAGTCCAGGAAAACCTGGAACATGTTTTATAAATGAAAAGTCTTATGTTTATACATGAAAAGGTAATTTAAATGCCAAAGAGCTCATATAGGTCATGATATGGTGTTACAAAAAAAAATTTTGGTTCAACACGGGGGTTCGTTGTACCTTCGGGATTTTCCTTTTTCTTCGGAAGGTTTTTTTAAGGAGTCAGCTGAGGTTCTTTTGCTCCCTCTATATTGTTGCTGGATGACGAGGAGCTCGCTTTAGTCGCATGACTTATCTTGCTTGTTTAGCCGTTTTGATATTCCGTTGTGTATATGGCTTATCATAAACACGTTATCTATAGCAGGTAGATTACAGCTTATCAATTCTGTGATTGGTTCTCTTCATGTTTTTTGGGCGTCCGTTTTTATCTTGCCATCTAGGGTTCTCTTGAATATTTAGCAAATTATGCGTCGGTATTTATGGGGCCACGGGGTTAATGGTAGGGTGAAATCCAAAGTCGCTTGGGAGGTAGTCTGCCTTCCTAAGTCCGAAGGAGGTCTTGGAATCCGACGATTAAAAGCTTTTAATCAGGCCCTGATGGGTTCCCACATTTGGAAGCTGTTATCTAATAAGAATTCCTTGTGGGTTCACTCGATCCAAATGTATAAGATTCGAGGTAGTAGTTTTTGGGACATTCCTTGTAGAGGTAATATTAAATGGAGTTGGCGAAAAAATCTCCAATTACGACCTTTGATTCGAGAGAGGTTTTGGCACAAGGTGGGTAATGGAATGTCTACTTCAGCATGGTTTGATAAGTGGTGTTATATTGGTCCTATTGCTAATATTGTGTCTCCGAGGGATAGAACTCGTGGGGGATTTGATCGGGATTCAACAATGAGTGATCTTGTGATTCAGGGGCACATACAATGGCCTCCGGATTGGCTATTGAAATACCTATTCCGAATAATGCAAATCTGCCAATATTGACTACTGATCAAATGGATACGTTGGAATGGAGGGATATTGATGGTAACGCTAAAAGGTTTTCGGTTAATGTTGTTTGGAGGTCTCTTCGTCCAAACGATAAAGTTGCTTGGTATGATACAATCTGGTTTCATGGTTGCATCCCTAGACATGTAGTTCACTTATGGCTTGTTATTAGGAGGCGATTAAAGACCCAGGATTGTCTGTGTAGTCGGGATCATGTCGACCAAACCATGCCTGTTTCCCCGCTGTGTAAGGTTCAACCGGACTCACATGAACATTTGTTTTTTGAGTGTATCTTTTCGACGCGTATTTGGCAAGAGGTGAAACGGTATACTGGTCTTCCAAATTCTGTTGCTAGGGTTGATGATATTCTCAGTGATATTTATCCTATGGCTAAGAAGAAGGCGTGTCTAAGTATTTGTGCTAAACTTGTTGTTGTGGCTGCTTCTTATGTCATTTGGCAAGAAAGGAATAATCGGCTATTTAACAAGGGTGAGAGAATGTATCAGCAAGTTGTTGATTCTATTATAGACTCAGTTCGGCTCAAATTGATGTCATGCTGTTGGAAGCATTCAAGTAATGCTATGGAAACTATTCGTACATGAAATCTGCCCGAATCAATATTAGTAGCTGCTTCATGATGAATCAGTTCAATTTATGTACTATTCGGTGGTTTTTCCCTATATGTGTTCTACATTATGTAGTAGTGTAGGGTTTGTTTCGGTGTATTTTGTTTTGTAGTTCAAGCATGTGTTCTTGAGGTTAATACGAGACTTCAGTCGCATTCCATTGTACTTTATTGGCTTGGGTGATTAATATATTTTACCGGGGAATTCCCCTTTACCCAAAAAAAATCAAGCAGTTTTGCTTGAGATAAATAACCACATTTCACATGTAATAATTTCTTTATGATTAATCACTACAAAATAAAACATATATATATTAAAAGTTTTGATTACTCATAACATACACAATTACTTAATTTATTATAACTTTTTCTTACTAAAACACATTTAATTTAAAAGTAGGAAAAAAACTCGATGTCTTTTTATTTTTTTCTTACTAAATATTAAGTAAAAATATATTTTTAGTGATTCCTCTATTAGTCACTTTCTTTTTAAAGCAATAGTTGATGAAAATGACTTTTAGTGATTCTTTTTAATAAAAATTATAAAAAATATTTTTAGTGTCTCTTTATTACTAACTCTTTTAACATTTAATTTTGTTAGCTGTCATAAATTTGTACTGAATATACATTAGCGGGGTAAACTCTTATATAATCGATATATAATATTCGAGAGCTTCGAACAGGAGGATGTAATAAGTGCATGTGCATGGGTTTCTTAACACCAGTTAGTCTTTCATTATAAGAGAGTTTTTGCATTACAAGATGAGAGGTGATTTGTACATATATATATGTCAAGTTTATATTACTTAGACATTAGTCGGCCCAAGCCCACTACGTCTGTCGAGAAAAAACATTTTCTGGAATCTAGGAACCGGAATCCATGACTTCTACAGAACCCATGAATGCAAAAATGTCTCCTGCTATTTTACAGAGAACATGCACTGTAATGGATTTGACAACCCGGGAATGTCGCTGTACACGACCGTAAGAGAGCTTGTCGAAAACTCTCTAGATGCCGCAGAGTTCATTAACGAGCTCCCTTCTGTCCAAGTTACCATTCAGGAGATTAATGATACGATGATTGGTCTGGCTCAAGAATACAAGGTTATTTGCAAGGACAATGGTTGTAGAATTTCACATGATGATATTCCGAATCTTCTTGGGAAAGCTTTATCTGGGACAAATTTTGCTCTGAAGCAAACGAGAGGCAAAAACGACATTGGAGCGACGATGGCGATAATATGGGCTCAACTGAGTACTGGAAAACTAGTTAAGATCTCCACATCAACCAAGGGTCAAAGACTCAAAGTTATACTTCCGTATGTGAGCTTGGTATTAATATTGATGAAAACGTTCCTGTTATTCAAAATCATGTTAAGGTTTTGTACAAGGAGCCATGGGATGGAACTGAAATCGAACTAGTTATTAAGGGAAACTGGTCAAGTTATGGTTCCAATATATTGCAGTATATGCGCCAAATAGCCACTATTACTCCGTATGTCGAGTTCAGGTTCAACTATACAACAGCCACATATGAAAGTGAGAGCCTAGAGTTTCATAGAAGGTCAAATACTATGCCTTCAGCTCCTCTTGAAATGAAGTACCATCCATCTTTGGTGGATGTGATACTCCTTGAACAACTAATTGATGAGAATCCAGAGAAGGAGCTTTTGCAGTTTCTTCACGATGATTTTGATAAAATTGATTTCAAGCTTGCTACAGAATTAATAGGAGAATTGGGTTCTACTTGCAGCTCAAAAACACGACTTAAATCGCTCACAAAAAACATTGTTTATGCCATCACCAACTTGTTCCGGGAAATCAGTTTCCCAGATCCAAGTGGTGATTGCCTTCGCCTGGTGGGAGAGCATAACCTTTGCTTGGGTATTACACAGGAACTCCAGCCAGATATGGTAGCAATGTTTACTTCAAGTACCAAAGTATGTCACGGACACCCTTTTGTTGTGGAAGCTACAGTAAGTCTTGGTGGAAATCGTGTGAAGCCAGGTTTCTACATTTATCGGTTTGCAAATAAGATCCCATTACTGTTTGAGGGAACAACTGATGTTGTCACAAAAACTACTAACACTTTCAACTGGAAACGCTACTAAATTAATCCAGCGCAACATAAGATAGGAGTATTTGCTAGTATAGTTGGTACAAAAATACCTTTCAGTGGGACGGCGAAGGAATATATTGAAGGTGCGAAACAAATTAAGTCTGTTGTTAAGGCTACTCTTGAAGAGTGCTGCATCCAACTAAAACCACTGCTAGCAAAGAAAGTCTCTGTTAGATCTATACCAAAACAAACTCTTTAAAAGGAAAACCTCAATCAGATGTGAATCGGGTATATTGGTGATGAAATATTGCTATCAAAACATTAAGAATGTTATTTGGCACGCACGCGGGTGACTTAAAGCTAAGAAGAGACCCCAATGTCTACAAATAGGTACGTAGCTAGTAATAAGATCCTTAGTTTTTGGAAACTAAGTTGATAACCATTTACTTTACCGTATTAAGCGGAAACACGTAATGTGATCTTAGTTTTTCAATTGTAGACTTTTCTATTGTAAGGACGAGCAATAATCCTGGCCGGGTTCGTAACATTATATGCCAACCATTGTGCAAAAAAAATATTGAATCAGTTGCTTATTCAAAATCACATTAGAATTGAATCAATATGCTATTATAAAAGGTTAGTTTGCTTAAAAATCAGCTACTCAAAACTCTCTAATGTAAAACTAATATAAGCACCATGGGACATATTGTCATTGTTGTCAATATCAACATATCTTGCTATGGCACACATCTATGAGGAGTTGAGCTATATCAAGAGTCTCTTAATCAAGCCTCCTCTTCACTTTGATTATGAGATCTCCACCAAGCCACCACCACCACATTCCGCCACTACCTTGTCTTTCATATAAGCATTGGTTGCTTATCCACAAGACACCTTTTTCTTTTAAGCAAATCTTAGAATTCTAGATTAACTAGGATTAGATTTATGCTTTTGGCTTGTTTTCTATTTCATACATCTTTGTATGACTCTTTTCTTATTTTTATATGACTTCACTTGGATCTTAGTCTTTGTGTTTTCTTCTCTTTTATTGTTTTACTGTGACCTTTAGCTATGACTTGTTGGTTGCTTCTTTTGTTCAACTAACCCTTCTATGTAGCTTGTCACCATATCTCGATTCCTCGGTGCCCCAAGCTAGGGAGTAAGCACCAAGGGGGAGTCTTTGCAAAGTCCGTCTCTTCAACACCGACTTGTGCAACCTTTTTGCTTCGACAAAGGGGGAGAAATGAATAAACTCGTCTACGAAAATCTTGTGTTTTGTGTGATTGAGTTTATATATTGTCGGAATCAAAAAGGGGGAGATTGTTAATGCAATAATGCCTAAAAACGTTACTCGAATTTTTCGGTCTCACTTAGTTTTGATTACGACAATATGTAAAAACAAGCATTTACAAAAACAACGAAAAACGAATTCTTGAGTTCAAGTATTTTTCATTTTACCCATTTTCACTTAAGGTATGAATAAACAAGTACTAACCTTAATCAAGTGATCAAGTGATTTAATCTTTTCTTAAAACTCACTTTTTATTAAGTGTGACAAGTTTTTAATTAAACTTTCTTTTTAAGAAAATGTTTTATTAAATTAAATATTTGAAAATTTGAAAATGGCATATTCCCTTTGGATTTGGAATATCCTTTCTGGATATTTTTATAACCAGATATGACCTCCACCACTAAAGGACAAAAAGGGAGCGGAGTCTAGCCCGGTGGTTCCTTAGCGCCTAGGCGGTTCCTTATCGATAAGGTACCGCCGGCTGAGATAGGGAACCGCGGGCAGATATAGCCGTTGGCCCTTTGTCCTATAAATAGTGGACCTTTCTCAGATTTTCAATTCACCTCTTTTGCACAAAAATTTCCAGATTCAAACATACTTCTTAAATCACTCAAATCCTTGATTATTTGATTGATTACTACTTGTTTAGAAGTGAATCTATCTCATCCATCCCTTCCTCTTCAAGTGCAAAGAGAAGAACACTATCATCGTGAAGTGTTGAGTCCACCACCAAAGATCCTTTGAAGATAAAATCTTATACATTTGTTGTTGTGTAATAGTTGTGAAGATCCAAGTAGTTGTGTATATTTGGAAGTTGTGTATGTACTAAGTATAGTTGTGTAGATTGGTCCTAGCTACGATTAGGGCTCGACTTTTAGCTTAGAGTCGGAAATTGGTTAAGCGGCGTGTACGGTTTTCTCCACCATAAGGAGCTTGTTGTGTAGTGAACTCTCGAGTAAGGAGTACTCGAGGAGTGGAGTAGGAAAGAGGAGTGAGCTTCGTTGCCGAACCACAATAAATCCTTGGTGTTTAGTTTGATCTTTCTTTACCCTTAACTCTTTACATTCTTTATTCTTTGTGCATATATATTAGTTAGTATTAGTTTATATTACACTATCATTGTTCATATTGTGCATAAGAAGATTTCTCTTATTTCCTTAAGTCTAAGTTTTTTGAGAAAAAGGATTTTTTTTTTGAAAACCATCATTTAACAAGTAAATATAAGAAACTATTCAACCCCCCCCCCCCCCCCCCCCCCCTTCTAGTTTCTACACTTATTTATAGCTTATTCCCTGTTTTAGATTATTCGTTTACTGTTACCTAATCTTTATTGAATCTTCGGAAAAGGGTTTCTGAATTCCGAAGATTACCCCTTTTTCCGGAAATAAGATTTATCCGAAATTTTCTTTTCTTTTCAGTTTTTCCGAAAAAGAGCAGTTTTTCCGAAATAGTGAGTTTTTCCGAAAAAGGGCAGTTTTCCGAAATAGCAGTTTTTCCGAAATAGCAGTTTTTCCGAAAAAGGGCAGTTTTTCCGGAAAAAGGCAGTTTTTCCGAAAAAGTGAGTTTTTTCCGAAAAAGTGAGTTTTTCCGAAAAAGGGCAGTTTTTCCGAAAAAGGGCAGTTTTTCCGAAAAAGGGCAGTTTTTCCGAAATAGCAGTTTTCCGAAAAAGGGCAGTTTTTCCGAAAATAATCCATTTTTCCGAAATTATTGATTTTTCCGAATTAGTTATGTTATTCCGAAATAGTTGTGTTTTTCCGAAAATTTTGATTTATCCGAATTTAGGTCTTTATTCCGAAAATTTTAATTTTTCCGAAAAATTTAGTTTACAGTTTTTTTTTGTTTTTTTTATTTTCAGTTTTATTTTTATTAAAGTTTTAGTTTTTAGTCATTTACTTAATTGCCTTTAAAATCTTATTTTTAGTTTAATCTTTTCGAGCTTTTATCTTTATTTCGTTTAAGTCTTTTATTTAAGATTTAATTAGTTTATCATTTTTATAATTTTGTCATTTTCGTTAAAGTTTGCATTTTTATTTTGTTTTAGATAGAAACTAAACGACAACAATTTCTTTTATTCACCAAAGACGATTGGGTCGCACTTTCAACCTTTCTCAATTCGAATCGAGTCAAAACGAACTTTTAACTAGCAAAATTTAGTTATTAAAATTGCGCCGCTGCCGGCTCTTTTGGTGAAGATTAATGGTTTTCTATGAGAGACGCGTTGGATTTTGGGATCTGTTCACTCGTGAACGTTATTTTTCTTGCTCAAAAATTTTCAAAAATCCTAAAAATCAAAAAATTTCAAAAATCCAAAAACATTAAAAAAACTCATAAAAAGCAATTCTATTTCAAAGTTTTGCACCAATAAGATTTTATCTTTACGGTAACCATTATTTTTCTATCTCTTTGATATCTTTTTCTTTTGCAGGTGTATGCGTACTAGATCTTCGTCTTATTCTGAGCCTGAGACTCTTGAAGACTTAGACATGGCCGGTGTACACAACAATAATAATCCACCTCACCCTAACATGAATAATAACAACCATGTTCCTCAACCCGACCTTCGTACGATGGAGGAGCTTTGTCAACCAACAATGAATGGACGTGGAGGACCGATTGTGCCGATGCAAATCACGGCTCCTGAATTTTCGTTGAAGCATCACATGATCCAACAAGTTCAAAATACTTGTCCATTTCGCGGATTACCGGATGATGATGCCAACAAACACCTCGACAAATTCATTACCATTACTCAAAGCATGAAATTGCCCGGTGTTACCATGGATTTTCTTCGCCTTCATCTATTTCCACACACTTTATCCCACCATGCCGAAAAATGGTTTAATCGTCTTCCGAAGAATTCAATTCATACATGGGACGAAATGACTCAACGATTTTTGTCGCGCTACTTTCCACCATCCATGGTAACAAGCCCTCGGAATCAAATCAGTGGTTTCACACAAGAACCTGATGAATCACTTTTCAATACTTGGGAACGTTATAATGTTTTGATCGATCGATATCCTAATCATAATATGCTCCCCGTCACTTTGATTGATACTTTCTACAACGGTTTAACTTTTCGAGATAGTGATACGATTAATGCTGCCGTCGGTGGTACGTTTATGAAAAGAAGACCCGAGGAGTGTAGAGAGCTTATAGAGAACATGACCACTCATCACAAAAATTGGGATTCATCCGCATCTTCAAGAAATAATCCGAGGGTTAATGTTTCTTCTACCTATTCCAGCCCCGAGATGACCGAAGTCACCCGCATGCTAGCCGAAATGAACAAAAATATCCAACTCATGGCTACAAATCAACTACAACAAGTTAAAGCTGAAGCACTTTCTTGTGAGACTTGCGGCGGTCCTCATTCATACACTGATTGTCCTTCTATTTATGACAATCCGGAAAACGTGTATGCGGCTCACGGTAACTATTCCACGGAAGGCCATCAAGCCCGACCTCAAGGTGATCGTAACTTGCTAAGTTATCGTTCCAACAACTTTCTTTCACCCGGTTTTTCTCCTCAAAACCACAACCCAAACAAATTCAATAGAAGCAATCCAAACCCACCTCGAGCTTCTAATCCATATCACCCACCCGCTCCCCAAGCTCCACCCATCACTCAACCCACGACATATAATCAAGATGTTGAAACTTTCATGAGGACCCAAGGAGAGGTGGTTAAGAATCTTCAAAGCCAAATCATTAACTTGAAAGGCGATATCACTAAACAAGGGAATGATATTCGAACCGAGCTTAGAAATGATATGCAAACTTCTTTGAGCAATCAAACGAATGATTTGAGAAATATGATGGCTAGTTTCTTCCAAAGTAATCAACCCTCTACTTCAGGCTCTCTTCCTTCGAATACCGTGACCAACCCAAGAGCGAATGTGAGTGTTATTACTACACGCAGTGGAGCAACTCTTGTAGGACCATCTACCCCTCCCCCAATTACTCTATCTACACCTCCTCCACCCCCATTTATTCCTCCTACTTCTACGCCTAGTACTAGTTCTACATTACTGTCTCCACCTCTTACGAAAGAAGTACCAAAGACAAAACCTTCATCATCCCCACCTTTTACATCTAAATCTACACCTACCACACTTTCACATTCTACACCTACACCACCTAAACCCAATATCCCTTATCCTTCTCGGTTAGACAAGTGCAAAGTGCTCACTAAAGAGGATGCTTAAGTTACTTCCTTTTTGAAGATGATTACACAAATGAATTTTAACATTAGCCTCGTTGAAGCACTTGTCCAAATGCCAAAATTTGTGAAAGCATTCAAGGAATTGCTTAGTAAGAAGGAGAAGATGGCCGAGTTTGTTAATACTCGATTGAATGAAAATTGTTCTATAGTCCTTCTTAAAGAACTTCCGGAAAAACTTGGAGATCCCGGTCTTTTTGTGCTACCATGTACTTTTAACCAAACCGAAGAATTTACTGCCTTAGCCGATCTCGGGGAGAGTATAAATTTGATGCCATTAAGTGTTTGGAAAAAGTTATCATTACCCGACCTTACACCAACAAAGATGACTCTTGAGCTAGCAAATCGAACTCTCGCTTACCCCGTTGGTATTGCCGAAGATGTGTTTGTTAAAGTTGGTACCTTCACGTTTCCGGTTGATTTTGTTGTTGTTGATTATGAAATGGACCCTCGTATTTCGTTAATACTTGGACGGCCATTCTTGAGAACCGGAAAAGCTTTAGTCGATGTTGCCGAAGGTGAACTCATTCTAAGGGTCGGGAATGATCAACAAATTTTTAAGATGGGGAAGATCAGAAACAAATCCAATGGAAGAGAATCAGCGAATATGATTGATGTGCTTCAAGACGAGCTTGATACAACTACTTGTGAAAGTACAAAGCTTGATGGTTTTGTCGTCTACACGAACCCTCTTTTCGAGCCTATCTATGATAATCCACTTTTTCAAGAAACTGTGGAAGATTCTGAAGATCCTCTCTCCAATTTGGATGCCCCACCAATATATGATGCTCCACCAATCTATGATGATGATTCTCGTTCCGATGTGGATGATTATGATGATTTTTCTTCAGAGTATAAAGACATGCCAACTTATGATGACTTTGATGATGTTGATACTCTTTTGAGTGATTTTTCAAATGATATGTCTCCTGATGATGATTATGCTCCTATTTTTGATGAAGATCCTCCGCCAACAATGCTTGATCCTACTTTGGATAATTACTCATTTGAGGAAGATTTTACTACTTTTCTCAATACATACTTCCCTAATGAGCATGATTCTCCTCCTTTGGACTTTGATTATGGTCTTTATCCTCCTTCGGATATTAAGAAATCCGTTTCAAAGGAGAAGAAGCCGGACGACACCGATATTCGTAGTACCTATGTCTTAACACCTCTCTTTCCACCTTCTAAGGATGAGATTGTGCGGTTTATGGGCGAATCTTCAAGGTCTACCGAGTCTAAGTCTTATTTTCCCTTAAAGGAAAAGGTGTTCGATCCGGGTATCATGATTTTTAAGCCATCTCAATATCCATCAGATGAAATAAAAGGAAAGATTTTTGGAAACAATGGAGATATGCTTGCACTTCATCCTACCTTCTACCACCGTGCTTAATCTTTGCTTAAGGGAACCTCGCCTACTCTTCTTTGGCTTGTCTTGTTCACCTTAAGCTTGTGCTATTTGATGGACGAGAACCATGTATATTGATCCTGGTGGATGTTCTTCAAGGTTCTTACCATGCTAATCAAGGTCGAGTCAGGCTCACGACTCGATTAACAAAAACAAGCGCTCATCGGGAGGCAACCTGATTATCTATCCTTTTTATCCATTTTTATAATAAGTGTAGGGGGAGACCCTAGTATGTGTTTGTTGTTTTCTTTCTTATCATGTGCAGGGATTCGAGCTATCAAAGATCCATTCTTGATGACTTTTGACGACCCGTGATTCCGTGTTCTGCCTTCCCGGTTCTATCCTAACCTCTTTTGATTCTTCATTTTATATTCTTTAATATTAAAATAGGAATCACTTTAGTTATCTCTTCCTTAGCAAGATTTAAACAACGTGCACAATGTCCTAAGTGTAGGGGATCTTACTTCCACATGCTTAAACATTGAGGACAATGTCTATATTAAGTGTAGGGGGACTTCTATCGAAGTTAAGTTGGCTTTTCCATGAATTTGTCCTCATTTTAACCGGAAATTTGATTTTTTGACATTTTTCAAAATTTTTGATCTATTTTGGCCTATTAGTATTTTCCTTTGTTATTGTTAATTTTCTTTCATTAGAATAAATTTTAATAAAATGGTTTTGATAAGTTTAGATATCTGTGATAAATTAGGTCCGTCATGAATCTTTTGACTCAACCCGAGTTTACTTATCCAAGTTCACTTTAGCTAGTATCCTTAACATGCTTAAATCAAGTTTTGCTAGGCTTTTATATAGGGAACTTTAAAACGCGAATTTCTTAACTCTTACGGGTTAAGAACAAGAAATTTTTGCAAGTTCCTATAATTGATCATAGAAAGTCGTTTATCAAGGGAACTTTAAAATGCGAATTCTAAACTTGAAAAAGTCTAAGAAGTTGCAAGATCCTATAGATGACTTGAAAACCCAAAACTTTGATTTAATAGGCTAAGCATCCACGAGTCTCATTCCTTGAGATTTTAAATTGTGGAGAACGAGAGATGATAGAGTCAATTATAAGTTTGATATTCTTTCATGAATTTATGTGAGTTAATTATGAGCTTATTCTCCCATCGCTTGTTAATAAATTTAATTGCAATAAGTAAGGTCGTACGATTTGAAAAGTTACTTAGCTTCTAGCACAAGATCGTTTAAAAGTTGCTCGGTATTAATTAGAGTTCATAGCCAAGGCATAACTTATTAAAGCAGGATGCGAAGATTGTCGAGTCCGAAAAGGCCCTAACAAGGCATGAGGGCTACATTTTGTTGCTAAAGATCCAAAGTGATGTGAAGAATCATTTATCAAAAATCAATATGAAGGATCGAGACACACGACGAAAAGCAAATACTCCCCTGAAGATCATGGAGAAGTCTATCCAAAAAGACCCTAGCAAGGTATGAGGATAAATAGATCCAAGTCCTAAAAAGAGGCGGATCGTTGTATATCAAAATCCCAAGTAAAGATTGGAGAAAAATGAAGAATTCGTGGTCCAAGAATGAAGAATATCTCAAAACTTCAAGTGAAGAAATTCCTATTATGAAGAGAAGACCATTATTTCATGAACGTCTCTCAAGATTCGAAGTATGAAGTCAATGCCAAATATCGGTCCGAGAAAGGTCTCAAATCGTGAAGCGAGTTATGCCAAGATATGAACTCTATTAGGTCTCGAGAAGCAGTTTTAAAAGATTATGTCCTTTAGCTAACTATTGATTAAATCGTCCTACTTTATTTTCGGCCTAAATAAGCTATTGAAATAAGTCAACAATGCATCCTCGTGATCATTCAAGGCGACAATAAAATATAAGAGATACACCTAGGAATAAGGGAGTCTAAGTGAATAATTGGGCCACATGAGTGCGTGTTAGCTTACTAACTTATAATAACAATGATCTCGTTTTTAAGCTTGGTTTGGGGAACGTGAAACTTGAGGGTGATAAACATTCATGACAACCAAAGCCCTAATGTAAGTCTTTGATCTCTTTACTTGTTCTTCTTTTAAATATTTTGTAATTTTCTACCTCCTTAAGTTCCCTTAATGTCTTGTGTTTAATAAAGGCCAAGGTGGGTTAGTTATGATGGAAAATGTAAATTTTGCTTTGTAACTAATGCATTGCATGAGGGCATTGCAATGGTCAAGTGTAGGGGATTTAATAAGTGTGAAAACACTTATCCTTTTACCACTTAATTATAATAAAAACAAGACCAAAACGTGTATTTTATGTCGTAAAAGTCGGAATTATACGTGGTTTGTGTTTTTGTTGTGATTTAGGACCAAAATGTGAAAAGGGAAGAAAACACGGGCTTTCACGGGCTTTTATCAAAGAAAAGAGACAAAAGACGAAGTCAAAAGATCAAGAGTGCAAAAAGAACGGAAGTCAAAGGCCTATTCTGAAGATTTATCGAAGAAAAAGACGAAAGACGGAAGTTTAGCGAAGTCGAAGAACCAAGTCTAATTAATGAAGAGATTAGAAGACGAATTCATTTTATTTATCGACAAATCCCGAGACAAAGTCGAGAATGACGAGTTTATTGTCAAAGACGAAAGACGAGAAGACAAAAGGAAGAAAGAAAGAAAGAAGCATAAACATCTCGTTCTCCTATAAATACCCTCCTAATGTGTCATTAGGAGGTGTTAGCTAATTTGACAATTAGTTCTCCATTTTTATTAATTGTCTCTTAATACTTGTCATTTACTTTAATTGTCTTTCCTTTCAAGATCATTTCAAGTAAGTCTTTAATTTGTGTTATTGAATCTTAATCTTTAATCAAGCTTTTCATTATTCTCATCCTGTCTTTCTTGTTGATTTAATCTTATTGCCTATTTGCTTATTGTTATGCTTATTTGATTGTTCTTTATGTTTTTATGTGTTTGATTGTGTTAGCTTATTGATCTTATAGCTTATTGTGTGTTTGTTTTAATTTTAGTTAAGTGTTTTTAATAGTTTATTTTATAAAAAGTTGATTTTAGATTTTTAGATTAATTAGTGTTTTTAAAGTTTTTGCTTTGTGGTTTAATTAGTTTTTCTTAAAAATTGTTTAGATTAAGTTTTAGTTAATTCCTTATTTGGTATTTGCTTATTTATAGCTTATTCCCTGTTTTAGATTATTCGTTTACTGTTATCTGATCTTTATTGAATCTTCGGAAAAGGGTTTCTGAATTCCGCAGATTACCCCTTTTTTTCCGAAATAAGATTTATCCAAAATTTTCTTTTCTTTTTAGTTTTTCCGAAAAAGGGCAGTTTTTCCGAAATAGTGAGTTTTTCCGAAAAAGGGGCAGTTTTTCCGAAAAAGGGCAGTTTTTCCGAAATAGCAGTTTTTCCGAAAAAGGGCAGTTTTTCCGAAAAAGGGCAGTTTTTCCGAAAAAGGGCAGTTTTTCCGAAAAAGGGCAGTTTTTCCGAAATTGTGAGTTTTTCCGTTAAAGGGCAATTTTTCCGAAAAAGGGCAGTTTTTCCGAAATAGCAGTTTTTCCGAAAAAGGGCAGTTTTTCCGAAAATAATCCATTTTTCCGAAATTATTGATTTTTCCGAATTAGTTCTGTTATTCCGAAATAGTTGTGTTTTTCCGAAAATTTTGATTTATCCGAATTTAGGTCTTTATTCCGAAAATTTTAATTTTTCCAAAAAAGTTAGTTTACAATTTTATTTTATTTTGTTTTATTTTCAGTTTTATTTTTATTAAAGTTTTAATTTTTAGTCATTTACTTAATCGCCTTTAAAATCTTATTTTTAGTTTAATCTTTTCGAGCTTTTATCTTTATTTCGTTTATGTCTTTTATTTAAGATTTAATTAGTTTATCATTTTTATAATTTTGTCATTTTCGTTAAAGTTTGCATTTTTATTTTGTTTTAGATAGAAACTCAACGACAACAATTTCTTTTATTCACCAAAGATGACTGGGTCGCACTTTCAACCTTTCTCAACTCGAATCGAGTCAAAACGAACTTTTAACTTGCAAAATTTAGTTATTAGGAACCTAGATGTTTTTTTTTTAATTTTCTTGCGTTGATCAAAGTGATTGATCATTTCTTGCTGAATCTTAAGGCTCAGAACTTGCTATGAACCTAAGGATTCGGACTTGACTTTCTAAGAATAACTAGGACTCGGTTTAACTTGCTAGGAACCTAAGGGTTCGGTTTTGACTTGCTAATAATCACTAGGATTCGGTTTAACTTGCTATTGGTTTTGACTTGCTAAGAATCACTAGGGTTTGGTATAAATTGCTATAAACCACGATGGGTTCAGTTTAACTTGCTATGAACCACGAGGGGTTCGGTTAACTTGTTATGAATCACGAGGGGTTCGGTTAAATTGCTATTTTGAAAATAAAAGGGGTTGATTTACTATTGAATCTATTGGATACAAAATGCTTCGCATAATCACAAATATATGAATAAACTTGATTTGATTTGTGAATTAAAAGGAACCTGTTTGTTTGCTCCTTTGTTGTCTCAACGCAGTCCTTCTTGTTTTCTGGTGGTTGTCGACACAAAAACAAGCCACAACCCTTCTTATTCCTTTTCTTGTTTTGGTGGATGTCGAAACAGGAAAAAAAACCCTTGTTTTGGTGGATGTCGACACAAAGAAAAAACTTGATTGCCCCTTTTTGGTGATATACTTCTTTTATTTATTCTTTTCTAGTCAGAATACTTAAGTGGATCTAGCCTTAAGGGTGAGGGGGTATTGGATTTTGAGCTTTTTTTTTACTCTCTCCGTCCTAAATTTATAGTCCCTATACTATTTTCGATTGTCTTAAAATTATAATCCTCTTCAAAAAATAGATGTAAGTAATATAACAAGTTTATCATATTAGGTACTAAAAATTACAAAGTATATATAAAGTTTTAATTAATTGTATAAGGGTAAAAGTGTCATTTTACAAAAAAGTAAGAGAGAGAACATAGTGATAGTGATGTTTTCTAAAACAATGTGTTTTTTTTCGGGACCTATTAATTTGGGACGGAGGGAGTATCGTATTTCCTCCTGCAGGTCTATTAATAAAAAGGAAATATTGCATTTTTTCAGATGACAAAGTGATGAGACTGCTTTTATACATAGTCTCATCGTCCAAAAATGGCTTAAATGCATAAAATATCATGAATATACCCAAATATATGCTTGTGTTTGTTGCTTGTGTATTTTAGGTACGGATATTGAGAAAATGACAAAAAATCACAAGAATCATGCAAAAACGAACACGGGAAACGAAGCCGCACATTGAACCAAGCCCTAATGAAGAATTTTCCAAAGAAAACCCTTGAAGATTTGAAGATTTATGAAGAAGGATCCTCCAATATTGAAGAATTGACACTTTATACCCTTGTATCCTCATAATTACAAGTTTGGTCCCTAAAGTTTGTCAATATTGCAAAAAGGGCCCTCCACTTTGAAGAATTGACAATTTTAGTCCCTCAACAAAACTAAAATGTCAATATTTATCCTCCTCAAAGTCAAACATACCAAGAAGGACTCCAAGTTACAAGAAATTACAAGTTTGGTCTTTTGAAAATATCAAAATTACCAAAAGGACCCTTGACTTTGAAGAAATGGCAAAAATGGTCCCTCATTAATCATGACTTGGCAATTTCAGTCCTCCAAGAAGTCAAACAAACAAGTCAAGACCATTATCTATGAAGAAAATGCCAAATCAGTCCTTCAAGAATCAAGAATTGGCAAGAAATACCCCTGAAAATACTTTGGAAAAGTATTTGGGGCAAAAGTATGAAAAAGAAAACTTGAAATACAAAGGGAATCTGGATTTAGGCTATTATTTACAAAGTGAAAGAAGTTAACAAGATGGGGGGTTATTTCTGGCAGACAAGGAAAGATACATAGACCTACCAGCACCTTACACGTGTCCCACTACCACCAAACAACCAATCACATCTCTCCCTGATGCCACCTCATTTCCCTATCACTTTTTATTTAACTAATCTTAACAGGTTAGTTAATTATGGCGCCTAACAACAATTTAAAACCCAAAATGGATTAAACAGACATGTTCATCATGTTCTTCATGGATTTGGGCATTTACAAATTATCATGAATTAGCCCTTAATCTTTTCCAGATTAATGATTAAGGTGCTAATGATCACATCTCAACCTTAATATCTTGTGCTACATCATCCAAGAGTGCACATGAAAGGTGCCCTGCTACACCTATGAACAAGAAGACAAAACAATGGCAGGGAATCAACAGCTCACAATCCAGCTTTCATCCTAAGCATTATTTGGACCCTTTGATCAACTTTTCACACATGCCACCTCCACAAAACGCCAATTCTCAGTCACATGTTCATGATTCTCCAAGCAAGACAAAGGGCAATTTGGGGATGCTACAAAACGCCAATTTTCAGCTTACCTAGTTCATTTGTATGCCTATATAAAGGCCTTAGGATGCTACATTATTTCTTTGCTCTTGAATTTTCCTTGGTTCACAAATCTGTAAATCATATATTCATCTTAATGAAGTGTGTTTGAATTTGGTGAAGAAATCTCAAGTGTCATCCTTATTGTCTGTTTCTTATTGTTGAATGTTTATTGTTCTTGAATCCTAAACCTGTTTTCAAAAGGAGTGTGCAAAAGTTTGCACATTTTCCACTTTTCTTGATATTTTGTTAAGTCTTGTTCAAACCTTGGAATTCTTGGGCTATAAAGCTGATCATAGAATCTTGATATTAAGTTATCAAGGTGTGGTGAAGCCTATAACTTGGGGATAATCAAGTGTGGAGAACTAAGGTTGCATTAATCAAGAATTTTTCATCTTTCTGTTTTGATATTTGTGCTCTTAACCTTGTTGAATCTTAGCAGGCTTTATTGTGGAAGCTTGTGCTTTTTCTTGCTAGCACATAAGCTCAAAATTCGTGGGTATGGATGTACATCCATGAGGTACACATCATTCTCCTCAAAATCTGAATAAATTTTGGATTTTTGGTGATTTTGTGCGTAACTTGTGTTCTTGCTGATTTTATGGTCTAATCTTGCTTAAATCTGCATATCTCATCTGTTATTGTGCTTATTTGGGCTTGGGTGGTCTTGGATAACACTATTGATTTGAAAATTTGGTTTTGAAAAGTTAAAAGGGTGTTTGGGATTACCTGTTATAGATCATAAGTTGTTATTGTGTTTGTGGAAAATGTTGTTTATGCTTGTTATCTGCTATATACTTGGTTGAGAGTTATTTGCTGCAAGTTTTTGGGTTTAAACCCTTGAATCAAAGATTGTGCTATAGCTTGTTGAGTTTGACTGTTTTTGACCTAAAATTTTGGGAATACTTAGAGTATATGCATGTTTAGGGATATAAGTTGTTAAATCAAAGTTATCATAAAATATCTTAGAGATCTGAGTGTTTGAATTTGGCTTGTTGGTCAAGGGCACCAGCAAAAGTAAAATATGCTTGTGTTAGTGTTCATCAGTAACCTGTTTGTGCTTGAATCTTGATTTTAGGCTTTGAACCATTGCATGAAACCTGTTTAAACTTGTTCATTTAAGTTTATAATAGCTTGTGTATGCTTTTGGTGCAATTTGGTTGGCTGAAATTTGCTAAAACAGCTTATAAGTGCTTAACTGCTTATTTGTTCATGTACTTTCTCCTGTAATGAATAGAATAGGCCCGAGAGCTATGAAAGGAGAGAGTTTCCTATTCCATATTCCGGTTGACCAATTCGCGCAGTATCCAATCCAGAATATAGGCTTGCTTTTGCCCTCTCCCGATAGTACATTTATGCTCCTAAATCACTGAATTCAAACTCTCTATCGGATGAAAGGGAGTGAGCGAGTGTAGGTTACTCCTATAATGTTGGGTCTTAGAGCCAATAGTGCGCAGTACAAGCGAATGGAGTTGAATATACCATTGAAGAAATCTATTTGCTTAACCCATGCCTTCAGATTGCACTTCCTGCTTAAAGAGGATCAGAAGAAGTTGAAGGTTGAGAAAGAAGGATCAGATGTGTACGAACAGAATGAACCCCAGATAGAGAAAGCGGACCAAGGGGAGATTCCCATCTAGTGATGTTTTGATTAAACTGTACTAATTGGCTGTTAGTGATTGTGATTTCTTTGTTGTATTTGACTCCTCTTGATCCACTGATCATTTGGGTGCCTTTGTGTAACTTGAATCTCCAAAAAATCACTAAAGACAAAAAAGTCAACAAGTCAAGCAGTGGAAAAAGTTTCCACCGCTCAACATCCAAAACTAGCCCCTGCTAGTGTTAATTTGCATTCAGCTTATTAATAAGCCATTTTGGCTTATCCAAACCTACAACAACTTATTTTTTGTGATCAATCTTCATCATTTGACCCATTTGTTTGAACTGGAGCTTATTAGACTTTGACTTTGACTTTTTGCTAGAAAACCAACTCATTTGACTTTTTCATAAGTGCTTATTTGCTTATTTCAGCTTATTGAGTGAACTTATTTGAAAACTTTTTGTTGATTAAGCTTAGTTAAGTCATTTAAAAGCTTTTGAAACTTGAATCAGCTCTTGGGATAGCCTAGAACTCGAAAACGACTATTTTGTCGTTTTGTGTAGATTGCTTATTGCATTTTCAGGCTTATTCCTTGGACTTTTTTCAAATTTCTTTTTACGTAAGTCTTAAGCAACTCAAAAGAAGCTTGTGTGTCTAATTTGAGCTTAGGGCATCAGCTTATAGCTTAATGGGCCAAAAAGCCCATTAAGAATAAGCTGTTTGATATAAGTCAGCTTATTTCACATTTTCAGCTTTTGGGCCTTTGAAAAATTGTGTTCAGAATCAAATTTTGAGTTAGATAGGAGTTTTTGGGCTTAATTGGACAACATTTTTCTTATTGGGCCTTAATAAGCCCAGTAAGGGGACTGTTTGGAGTTTTGACCCATTTGGAGGCCCATTAGGGGTATTTTGTAATTTCAACTTCATTTCTGTGTTATTTAAGTAAAATTAAGCTAGTTTGCAAGTTTTTAGAATTTTTTATAGATTTGGATTTTTAATATTATTTTATTATTATTTTATTATTAAAATTTTAAATTTAAATTTTTCAAGTTTTTATATTTTTCTTAGGTTAATACATTAAGTTAGGAATTTTACAACTTTTAGAATATTTTTATTGGTCCTTAGATTAATTTTTATAATTATATTAAGTTTAAATAGTTTTTAATTGTTTTTAAATAGTTTTAATTAATTTTAAAATTTTCAAAAATAGTTTTAAATTAAGTTAGGTCATCTTAGAGGTTTACAAAGTGATAAATCTCCTTTTGGGCTTTTTGTTAATTAAATTTATTTTTAGGGCTTTAATTAGCATTAAAAAATCATTATTAAATTAAATAAAAGGTTTGGGTGATTTTCAATTTTTTGTAAACTCTAATTACATTTTTAAGATTTATTGCAATTTTCTAGGAATTTTTAGAGTAAAATTTTAATTTTGTTACTTTTTACAGTTTTACGTGTACGACCTTTTCGTCTTAGTGTAATCCGTCATCGTAACCGTCATTCTCTTCTTACCTCATTTCTATTTTCTTTCTCATAATCATATAATCACATAATTAATCATCTCTCTACACAACACACTATCCTCCTTGAGAACGATCCCCACTTTTGGGTCATTTGTGCACGATTTTTCTAAATCGTCGTACTTACCCTAATTACACCTTGTTTTCCTAAACAAGTGTAAAATTACAAATATCATTTTGGCGCCGCTGCCGGGGAGGCGTGTTGTGTTTTGATTTGGCAATTGTTATTTTTATATATAGCCATAATATCTATTGTATTAGTAGCACTCTACTAATACGTATTATCGGTTTTCGTTTTTTGTGTGAATACTATTACTATATTGTATACATAGAACAATAAATTCACAAGTACTCCAAAACTGTGAAAACACAACCTTGACGTGGGAGGTCATTACCCAATTATTGTATTCGAATCTCAAACAAGAAAGAAAAGGCAAAAATAGATAAATACTTTCATGAAGCTCGATTTTGAAAAATACAAACTATAAGGTGGGTATAAGGCAGGTATTATAAAATATACCCTATAGAAAAAGGCTCTTAAGTGCTTCGCGCCGCCTCGTTTCCCCGCTTGCTTGTGAGTATTTGATTTTGAGAGCTAATCGAGGGTTTTGCCGCCCAAAGTATTATTAAGTATCATATATACTTTCTTGGTTTCATTGATTAAACCTTCTTGAACGTTTTGGTGTTCCACCAACGTTCTAAAGTCATCGAAGGCGTTCACTTCACGTGATCGTTTTCATTCCTTGAGGCTTCTTTAATCAAGAGATTTGATTAAGGAGGAGATTTGTAGATTTTGGTCTACTTAATACAATCACAAAATCCAAAAAAAAGTAAAAACAATCAAAAACCACAAAAAAATTGGAAAAATATAAAACACCAAAAAGAATCTTCTTTGCTCACCGCCTCGTTGTACGTGACGTTTATGCTTACTCGTAATCAAGCAAGACGTGCACGTAAACGAAAAAAACTGAAAAGAGTCAACACCTACTCCTAATCTTTCTAGTGAGGAGTCTCCTATTGACGAACCCATTGTAAGAGAAGAACTAACCATGGCGAATCGAACTATGATGGAGTTACTTCAAGCACCCACCGAGGGTTATGGAGAGGCTATTGTAATTCCCCATATCCTTGCGGAGAATTTTGAGGTGAAAACGGGTTTGTTGTCAATGATCCAAAACAACAAATTTTGTGGTGATGAAAAGGACAACCCGCACAACCATATCCGCCAATTCAATCGTCTTACCGCCACTTGCAAATTTAAGGATGTTGCTAATGACTCGATTAAGATGATGCTTTTTCCGTATTCCTTAGCGGGGCCCGCTAAAATTTGGTTAGAGAAAGAGCCACCCAATTCTATATTGACGTGGAAGGATCTCGTTTCAAAATTTGTGAACCAATTTTTCTCGCCCTCTAAGACTACGCATTTGAAAAACGAGATTTCAAAATTTTCACAAGAATTTAATGAGAGTTTTTCAACGGCTTGGAATAGGTTTAAGGAAATGTTACTGAGTGTCCTCATCACGGTTTTTCCGACTTGCGTCAAATTGACACGTTTTACAATGGACTTAATGATCATGAAAGGGGTTATCTAAATGCCGTCGCGGGTGGTAATTTTTTGTGTAAAACGGTTGAGGAAGCTTTGGTGATAATTGAGAATAGATCTAAGGTGTATAGTCCTCGTAGCACGTCGAGTGTTCGTAAGCCTTCATCTATTGATGCTTGCCAAATTGAGGCAAACTTGGAAAACAAAATCTTTGATAAGCTTAAAGGTCTTCTAATTGAGTTCAAAGTTGGAGAACAAAGTGCTCCCGCTACGGCTAAAGCGGTTGAGGCTTCATGTATGTATTGTGGTGGAGTCATGATTTCTCCTAGTGCATTACCAACGGTGGTAACACTTCGAGTGCCTACGCGGCCACGGGAACTTACAACCAAAACGGTCAAGTTACCCGCTCTAATCAATTGACTCCACCGGGTTTTGGTTCAAATCAAAATGCTAACAACAACTATCGAAACAATCAAGTTGGTTTCAAAAACAATTACAACAAAGGAAACTATGGTAATCAAGGGGCTAATAATCAAGTTTCAAACAAAAATCAAAGTGATTTTCAAAACAACAACAAGAGTTTGCAAACTTTGAAAGATCTTCCAAATGAATTTGTTGAATACGCTAATGGGAACGATGCTAGGTTTGACAACATTCAAAGAGAAATCATTAGCCTAAGATCCGAGTTTAAGAACGACTTGAAGAAAGAGTTGAAAATGAGTTAGCAAATGAGATTAAAATCCATACAAACAAAATGGAAGGAAATGTAACTAGGTTACAACAAAACCAACAAAAAATGGAACAAGGGCAACATGAAATTAAGCAAGAAATGATCAAAGCCGAGAAGAGGCAATCCATGTTTGAAGATAAAATTTCATCTATGTTTGAGGCAATTATGTGCAAACCGTCTTCGAGTAGTCTTCCTAGTAACACCATATCAAACCCTAAGAGTGAGATGAAAGTGATTACCACACGTAGTGGTAAGACACTTAAGGAACCGACTCCTCAATCAATTGCTCCTACGGAGGATGCAATTGAGGAATCGAAAAGGAGCATGTCCCAATCCCACGAAGTATCGCTCATGCCACACCTACGGTTGACCCATTACCATATTTGGAACCCGAGATTCCAAAGGCTATGCCTATGCCTCAACCCACACCACCTTTGCCCTATCCATCGAGACTTAGAAAGGAGAAACGTCAAGAGTGCGACAATTATCAATTTGAGCTTTTTATGAAAATGTTTCGTGATTTGCACTTTAATGTGAGTTTCGCCGATGCTTTGGTCATGATGCCTAGATTTGCCGCTAACTTTAAGAGTATGTTGAACAACAAGGAGAAATTGCATCAATTGTCTAGTTGTTCATCGGTTTATCTTAATCGCATACCTCAAAAAGTCGGTGATCCCGGTTAATTTTTGATCCCTTGTGCAATCCAAGATATGGAAGAATGCTATGCCTTGGCCGATCTTGGTGCTAGCATTAACTTGATGCCACTTGCAATCTTCAAGTTGCTCAATCTTCCTAATCTTACTCCTTCACTAATGTCTATCGAGTTGGCCGACCATTCCACGATTCCCGCATGTGGATTGGCGGAAGACGTTTTTATGAAAGTGGGAAAGTTCTATTATCCGGTAGACTTTATCGTTGTCGATATTCCCACGGATCCTCAAGTTCCTCTCATTTTAGGTCGTTCGTTTTTAGATACGCCTATGGCTTTGATTGATGTTCATGCTAGAAAGATCACCTTACGTTTCAATGACGAGGAACTTGTTATAAACGCAACTCAAAACTCTCAAATTTCTCATGTTTATTCTGTTGCAACCATAAACCTCGTTGATATGATTGACGTTGTTTGCGAGGAATTTTCACAAGAAGTTCTAGGTTTTGGTGATGATGAAAATAGTGGCAATCCCACTATGTTAGATCCCATTCTTGATAACTCGACACCAACCTTCACTCCATTTGAAGGTGGTGGTTTTACGTTGGAAGAATTCGATGTTCCACGTACTTGTAACGAAGACCTCGACAACGATGAGTACTTCTCTATTATCAAGGATTTTCTTAACGATTTCTCATTCCCTCCACCCGAGGAGGTTATGAGTATCGAGCCCAAATCTTCAATTGAGGAACCACCTATCCTCGAGTTGAAAGATTTACCTCCTCATCTCGAATATGTCTTTTTGGAGGAGGACGATAAGTTGCCGGTTATTATTGCGAAATAACTTTCTGATGATGAAAAAACCGCACTTGTCGATGTTCTAAAAGATCAAAAAGGGGCAATTGTGTGGAAGTTATCCGACATTAAGGGAATCGATCCCAAATTTTGTACCCACAAAATCTTAATGGAGGAGGATTACAAGCCCGCAATCCAATGTCAAAGGAGGGTGAACCCCAAAATTCACGACGTCATCAAAAAGGAAGTCCTAAAACTCCTTGACGCGGGAATGATTTACCCTATTTCCGGTAGCCCTTGGGTGAGTCCTATTCATTGTGTCCCTAAAAAGGGAGGAATGACCGTTGTGCCAAACAATGCCAACGAGTTAATTCCCACTAGACTCGTGACCGGATGGAGAGTGTGCATTGACTATCGTAAGTTGAATGAAGCCACTCGTAAAGACCATTTTCCCTTGCCCTTCATGGACCAAATGTTAGAGCGTCTTGCGGGAAACGATTTCTATTGCTTTTTAGATGGTTTTTCCGGTTACTTCCAAATCCCCATCGATCCTCGTGATCAAGAAAAAACTACGTTTACGTGTCCATATGAACATTTGTCAATCGTAGAATGCCATTCGGACTTTGTAATGCACCGGGAACCTTTCAAAGGTGCATGATGGCTATTTTTCATGATATGATCGAGAAGACGATGGAAGTCTTCATGGATGACTTTTCCGTGTTTGGTAATTCGTTCACTTCGTGTTTGTCGAATCTTGAGAGAATGTTGAAGCGTTGTGACGAAACCAACCTTGTGATTAATTGGGAAAAATGACATTTTATGGTTAAAAGTGGAATCGTCTTAGGACACAAGGTTTCGAAAGCGGGGATTGAGGTAGATCAAGCTAAGGTAGACGTCATCGCCAAATTACCTCATCTCATAACCGTTAAGGGAGTTAGGAGTTTCCTAGGCCACGCGGGCTTTTATCATCGATTCATCAAGGATTTTTCAAAGATCTCTCGACCCATTACACATCTTCTTGAAAAAGAGGCACGTTTTGTCTTTGACGAAGATTGTGAACGAGCCTTTGAAATCCTTAAGAGGAAACTTACCGAAGCTCCCATTCTTGTTGCTCCCAATTGGAACCTCCCCTTTGAGCTCATGTGTGATGCTAGTGACTATGCTATTGGGGCCGTATGGGGGCAACATCATGAAAAGCACTTCTTGCCTATTCATTATGCTAGTAAGACGATGACCGAGGCACAACTTAAATACACTACAACGGAAAAGGAGTTCCTTGCCGTGGTGTATGCATTTGAGAAATTTCGACCCTATCTCGTCTTGACGAAATGCATAGTGTATACGGATCATTCGGCTATCAAGTATCTTATGGCTAAACAAGATGCAAAGCCGAGATTACTTTGTTGGATTCTCCTCCTTCAAGAAATTGATCACAAAATTGTTGACAAAAAAGGAGCCGAGAATCTAGCGGCCGATCATCTTTCTCGTTTGGAAGATCCTCACCAAAGTGTTTACGAGCCCAAGGAAGTCACCGAAGCATTTCCGCTCGAGACACTTGGTGTGGTGAATTCAAAGCTTGATTCTTCCACCCATGGTTTGCGGACTTCGCAAATTACCATGCGGGCAACTTCATCATCAAGGGTATGACGACTCAAGAAAAACGAAAATTCTTTCGTGACGTCAAGTTCTACTTTTGGAACGACCCTTACTTGTTTCGAACTTGTGCGGATCAAATTATTCGACGTTGTGTCTTTGGTACCGAAGCTTCTAACATCCTTAGAGCTTGTCACGAGGGACCCACGGATGGTCACCATGGTGCTAATCTCACGGATAAGAAGGTTTTTGATGACGGTTTCTTTTGGCCTACTATTTACCGAGATGCACATGAGCTTGTGAAGTCATGTGACTCATGCCAACGACAAGGAAAAGCCTCACAAAAAGATGAAATGCCACAAAATATCATCCAAGTGTGTGAGATCTTTGACGTTTGGGGCATTGACTTTATGGGGCCGTTCCCATCATCTCGTGGTAATAAGTACATCCTTGTCGCGGTTGACTACCTATCTAAGTGGGTGGAAGCTAAGGCTTTGCTTACCAATGATGCTCGTGTGGTAGTCAAGTTTTTGAAAAGCTTTTTTTCTCGGTTTGGAACCCCTCGTGCGATCATAAGCGATCGTGGAACCCATTTTTGTAACGACCAATTCGAAAGGGTCCTAAGGAAATATGGGGTTACACATCGGCTTTCTACGGCTTATCACCCACAAACGAGTGGGCAAGTCGAGGTTTCAAACCGAGCGTTGAAGAGGATCTTGGAGAGATCCGTTGGGGAAAACCGACAATCTTGGTCGGATAAGTTGGATGACGCTTTATGGGCTTTTAGGACCGCTCATAAGACGCCCATTGGGTGCACTCCCTATAAGCTAGTGTATGGGAAGAATTGTCACTTGCCAATTGAACTCGAACACAAGGCTTATTGGGCCCTAAAGCATTGTAATGATGACATAGAGACCGCGGGAAAACACCGGAAAATGCAATTAAATGAATTGGATGAATTAAGGGACATTGCTTATGAAAATTCATTAATTTATAAAGAAAAGACTAAAAATTTGCATGATTCTAAAATTAAAAACCGGGTTTTTAACATTGGGGATCAAGTTTTGCTTTTTAACTCTCGTTTGAAAATCTTTTCCGGTAAGTTGAAATCCCGTTGGTCCGGTCCATTCACCGTGACTCAAGTTTTTCCTTATGGGACCATCGAGCTAGCTCAAAATGATGGCCCCAATTTCAAGGTGAATGGACATAGGTTGAAGCACTACTTTGGCGGGGAAGTTCCATCCTTGAACTACCTCGACCAAATCACCTTCCCCAATGATAACTAGTATTGAGGGGATCGAGTCGAGCTCATGACTCGGTAATCAAAAACGAGGAGCCTCGTGGGGGAGTCCCATGCTTATCCTATGTACATATTATCGCTTTCTAATGTAGTAACGTGTGGGGATTTGTGCCCTTCCAACCTTTATTCCGTGGTTGTTTGTGAATTGTGGAATTTAGATGATCATTATCTTTATGATTGGAGCCTCTCGTGTTCGTTTTATGGGAGCACTCGATCGTTTGCTTTGAAGACTTTCTCAATATCCATGATATATCCTTTTGATGTTCTAACCTTAGGTTTATAGCACACTTCATAAACGGCTTTAAATTTAACGGTTACACCCTTTCCATGCTAGATTAGGCATTCAACTACGTCTCTAGTATGGGGGTGTTTGCACCCCTAGACTCGAAACATTGAGGACAATGTTTAACTTTAGTATGGGGGGTGAATAGATACTTGCCTTGACAAACCTTCACGCTTTCCAAAGTTTATCTTTTTGTTTATCGTTTTGTTGCAAAATAAAGCTAAAAATGGCCAAATTTTAAAAAAAATTTTCTCATGTTTTATAAGTGTTTGAAGACACGAATGTAGGTTTTCCGATGGCGAGAATAAGAGTAATTTTTGACTCGATCGTGCGTGTTGAGCACTTAGCTTTGATTCCTTAACTTCACATTAGGCTAAGTCTCTTAAATGAGGACGAGAAATGATAGAGTTAATTATAAGTTACTATGCTAAACGTAGAGTACTCGTATTCTTTCAAAAACTCATGTGTTCTCGTTGTTTGCTTATTCTCCCTTCGCTTGTAAATATTTTTTGCTTAATAAATATTGACTTAGCGGTTTAGTCTTGATTGTTGGGTTTCTAGTCTTTTCTAGTAGCTTCCGTGTAATTAAATTGGGAAAACATTAAGGTATCGCCAGCGTCACGATTTTGAAGTATTGACACCCGAATAATCGAAAGCTTCACCCAATAATAAGATTTCAAGTGCTCACCTAAATCAAGCAAACAATTTGAAGCCCACAAGGCCGAAAAATCTATGCAAAATTGAAAGTGAATCAAGCCTTAATCTTTGAAGCTTTAAAGATCCAAAATTCGCTTTAGCGTGAGGATATACGTCTTTGGCTAATAAAACCACCGATGAGGTGGATAATAAAAGGCAAGGCAAGACCGAAGTCATAATAAAAGCTTCATGGCGAAGTTGAATAAAAGATGGAGGTAAACCAATGATAATAAGGCCCTTCCGTTAGGGGGCGTATAAAAGTCTTGGTAATAAGTCTAATGTTCAAAACCGTTATAAAACCGTGTTTATCGATCCTTCTTGTTGACTTAATTTTTTGACATCGTTGTCTATTAGGAGGGGTTATTGATTTGATGGTCTTGGTTACACCGTTAGGACTCTATTTTTAGACCTAAATCTCTATTATCGCATAAGTCAAACAATGTATCCTCGTGAAACATTCAAGACAAAATAAAATATAAGAGATACAACTTAGGATATTGGGAGGATAAGTACGTGATTAGGGCATATGAGTAGTGTTAGCATTACTAACTTATAATGGCAATGATCTCGTTGCACGCTTGGCATGGAATTGGGGTGAAAATCGAGGACGATGAAATTATTTCTAACGAAGCATTCACGTGTTCTTATTCTATGAACCTAAACGTCCCATTTTGCGATGAAAATCATACATTATGTCAAAAACGCAAGTAGTAGTAATAGTAGTATAGCTAGTTCATCATTCAATAAAAGTGAATAAAAATGAATTTTGGAGGTGCTACGATACTTTATTCTAGCATTGCGTGAGGGCACGACAATGGTTTAGTATGGGGGAGTGATGAGACTGCTTTTATACATAGTCTCATCGTCCAAAAAGGGCTTTAAATGCATAAAATATCATGAATATACCCAAATATATGCTTGTGTTTGTTTCTTGTGTATTTTAGGTACGGATATTGAGAAAATGACAAAAAATCACAAGAATCATGCAAAAACGAACACGGGAAACGAAGCCGCACATTGAACCAAGCCCTAATGAAGAATTTTCCAAAGAAAACCCTTGAAGATTTGAAGATTTATGAAGAAGGTTCCTCCAATATTGAAGAATTGACACTTTATACCCTTGTATCCTCATAATTACAAGTTTGGTCCCTAAAGTTTGTCAATATTGCAAAAAGGGCCCTCCACTTTGAAGAATTGACAATTTTAGTCCCTCAACAAAACTAAAATGTCAATATTTATCCTCCTCAAATTCAAACATACCAAGAAGGACTCCAAGTTACAAGAAATTACAAGTTTGGTCCTTTGAAAATATCAAAATTACCAAAAGGACCCTTGACTTTGAAGAAATGGCAAAAATGGTCCCTCATTAATCATGACTTGGCAATTTCAGTTCTCCAAGAAGTCAAACAAACAAGTCAAGACCATTATCTATGAAGAAAATGCCAAATCATTCCTTCAAGAATCAAGAATTGGCAAGAAATACCCCTGAAAATACTTTGGAAAAGTATTTGGGGCAAAAGTGTGAAAAAGAAAACTTGAAATACAAAGGGAATCTGGATTTGGGCTATTATTTACAAAGTGAAAGAAGTTAACAAGATGGGGGGGTTATTTCTGGCAGACAAGGAAAGATACATAGACCTACCAGCACCTTACACGTGTCCCACTACCACCAAACAACCAATCACATCTCTCCCTGGTGCCACCTCATTTCCCACTCACTTTTTATTTAACTAATCTTAACAGATTAGTTAATTATGGCGCCTAACAACAATTTAAAACCCAAAACGGATTAAACAGACATGTTCATCATGTTCTTCATGGATTTGGGCATTTACTAATTATCATGAATTAGCCCTTAATCTTTTCCAGATTAATGATTAAGGTGCTAATGATCACATCCCAACCTTAATATCTTGTGCCACATCACCCAAGAGTGCACATGAAAGGTGCCCTGCTACACCTTTGAACAAGAAGACAAAACAATGGCAGGGAATCAACAGCTCACAATCCAGCTTTCATCCTAAGCATTATTTGGACCCTTTGATCAACTTTTCACACATGCCACCTCCACAAAACGCCAATTCTCAGTCACATGTTCAAGTTTCTTCAAGCAAGACAATGGGCAATTTGGGGACTTCATTAGCTAGGGTTACATGTTTTTCAGCTTACCTAGTTCATTTGTATGCCTATATAAAGGCCTTAGGATGCTACATTATTGCTTTGCTCTTAAATTTTCCTTGGTTCATAAATTTGTAAATCATATATTCATCTTAATGGAATATGTTTGAATTTGGTGAAGAAAGCTCAAGTGCCATCCTTATTATTTGTTTCTTATTGTTGAATGTTTATTGTTCTTGAATCCTAAACCTGATTTCAAAAGGAGTGTGCAAAAGTTTGCACATTTTCCACTTTTCTTGATATTTTGCTAAGTCTTATTCAAACCTTGGAATTCTTGGGATATAAAGCTGATCATAGCATCCTGATATTAAGTTATCAAGGTATGGTGAAGCCTATAACTTGGGGATAATCAAGTGTGGGGAACTAAGGTTGCATTAATCAAGAATTTTTCATCTTTCTATTTTGATATTTGTGCTCTTAACCTTGTTGAATCTTAGCATGCTTTATTGTGGAAGCTTGTGCTTGTTCTTGCTAGCCCATAAGCTCAAAATTCGTGGGTGTGGATGTACATCCATGAGGTACACATCATTCTCCTCAAAATCTGAATAAATTTTGGATTTTTGGTGATTTTGTGTGTGAATTATGTTCTTGCTGATTTTATGGTCTAATCTTGCTTAAATCTGCATATCTCATCTGTTATTGTGCTTATTTGGGCTTGGGTGGTCTTAGATAACACTATTGATTTAAAAATTTGGTTTTGAAAAGTTAAAAGGGTGTTTGGGATTACCTAGTATAGATCATAAGTTGTTATTGTGTTTGTGGAAAGTGTTGTTTATGCTTGTTATCTTCTATATACTTGGTTGAGAGTTATTTGCTGCATGTTTTTGGGTTTAAACCTGTGACACCCCCAAATCAGGTTTGCAGCGGAATAGTAATTGGGTGTCAGTAAGTGGATCACAGAACAAATGGCATACAAAGCATTGATCATAATTACATGATTTGAAATACACTTGATACAAATATGGTTTTAGTACAATCAGTTGAAGTGTTAAATATCAGTTGTTACAAATATCCCAGTGAAAACAGATCCCCCAATTATTATGATGCTCAGTCCATGCTCAAATAATCCAGCTAAATTTCCTGAGAAAAACATGCTTAAAACAGTCAACATAAAGTTGGTGAATTCATAGAGTTCTGTAAAATCATAGTTCAGGACAGTAAGTTGTCCTACATAGTGTTGCACAAAGTTTGATATAAAAATCAAGTGTAGGATCTCAAATATCCCATATAGTATTTCATAAGGTTTAATAATAATCAAGTTCAGGTATATCAGTATGTTCCATGTATTAATGTACCAAATAATAAAAGGTCAAGTTTAGAATCGCAAACATCACAAACATAGTATCGCACAAAGCCAAATACTATAAGGTAATTACATTCCCATATTGCCCGAAACTGAGACTTGACAGTTAAGTCCTCGACAAATGAGGACCCTTCGCCTTATCATTATCAAGGCACCCATAAAAATAATAAGTTCTCAAATGTGAAACATCTGTTGTCCTGGCCTAGGCACAGTGAGCATGACTCACCCAGATGGGGACGGTCAATCCCAAATAGATCTATTTATAACATTCAGGCAATTCAAAAATTCTAACAGTTTCGGATGCACGGGTCATGCGGGTTCATCTACAATAGGCAAATGTAATTAAGTGTAACAGTTCAATTTGCGTTTCCTCGATCAACAGTTTATTAAATATAAGATATCAAAATCATATAGTCAAAACAAGTTATAGCATGTCTCCCCCTCGCGGGTTAGTAAAAACATAAATAGTAGTGAAAGGCGAGGCTATGAACTCACCTGAATAGCAGTGTCCCGATTAATATCACATATAGTCCAGATAGTATGCTCACGATACAGTTAATTACCTAAGTAATTAAGTGGGTCTCAGTATACGTACAAATATAATGCACATATAAATGCAGTTGATGAAAATGCATGATCACGGATTTAATAAGTTGTCATCGTTTTCAGTGTTAAACTTATTGTAAGTTATCGTAACATGTACACTTTTAATTTAACAAAGTGTATTTACTTCCTTCGAATTGTAATAGGTTAAATGAATTAAATAAAAATGATTTTTATTTAATTAAGACTTATATAATATTTCATAAAAGTCCTAGAAGTTTCAAATGTTCGTAATTAGTCCTCCACGTTTGACGAATTACAATATAGCCCTTAAAGTTTATTAAATAAATATTATTAATAAAACTTAAGTTAAATTGCTCATGAGTCCTTGGTTTTAATATAGTTACCAAAACAGCCCCCTAGGGCTTGCTAAACTTTCAGAAAATGGCAAGATTGGCCCTTGTGTTTCAAGTGTTTTGTGACATAAACATTGATTTTGAAAGCCATTTACGGGTTCGTTATTTAACCATAAAATGAACGGAAAACATATTTGTATTCTCGGACACGCCGTCTACAAGTTTCGTTCTTTAAGTTTTGCGTGAAAATGGCTTTAAAGTGGGTAAAAACGCATGTGAAGTCAGCGGGTCAGAAATCTTTGTTTTCATCAGCTTTTAAGGTGTGCGAGGCAGATTATTAAAAGGGCTGTAACTTATTCGTTATAGATCCGTTTTTAGTGTTCTTGGTGTCTATGGAAAGGTAGCCAGGAGATCTACAATATCCTAATTGGTGTCGGGTTCCAGATCTAACTCTAACTCGCTCAAAAACGCAGCCAAAGTCGGCTGGTCAGCCTACACGTACATGCTGTCAGCTTTTTATCCAAGTGCTGACAGCTTTTAGTGTTCACACGCAGGTTTTCAAAGTCAGTTTCCCAATTCGTTATAGCTCCGTTTTGGGTGATTCAAAAGGCTGTGGAAAGCTGGCTAGGTGATCTACGAAATGCCCCCATAAAAATATCTAGAGTCGGGGTGCTACTTGGTCTAAACGGGCTCTAAAGTGGGCTGCTCAGGCTACTTTTTCACATGAAATAATGCTTATGTTTAACTTGTTTACCGTAGCAAACGTACTCCGTTTGTGTTCAAATTTGGCAAGGATATTAACTAAGGCAGAACTTAAGACCTAGCATTCACGTTTTTGCCCAGTTCATGCTTTAAGTGCACGTTTCCCTATGGTGCGTTTATTACATCAGGAGGTTGTTTCGATCTATATGTGTTTTGTTCGGCTTGTTTCGGTAAGTGATTCCTAGTTCGTTTCTTAACCATTTTAAGTGATTCGAGTTACTATGAATTCTTAGCTATCTCGTCTATCATTCGACCCTATAAAACTTGTGGGCACTCGATCCTAGGTGGGTCGTTTTCGGGTCTAAAAGTAAACGTTTTAGGCTGTGTTTTCTACAAGTTGATCTCAATATCAATTCTCTGTTAATGCAACAAGATTCTTCTTTCTATATTCCAACACCTAGGCTCGTTATATTTATTTAAACATATAAATGGGTTTGTTTATCTCAGTAAACGTTTTAAATCACGCAACAAAAGAAAGCAGTAGGGTTAAGTTATGAGTTCTTGTTTTAACTGTTCTCAAGCACAACTATCATGGGTGAAAGAATGCAAATAAGAATGAACAAGATAGAGATATAAGCGTATGATACTCACAAGGAAGATTAGGGTTGCATGATGATTCACGTCCACGGCAAGGAAAGAAATGGAAGATAACTCGTGCTCCAAACATCGAATCGACACACGAATGGTTGCCTTCCCTTGCCGCCGATGTGATGATACGAACCAAACGAAGGGAAAAAGGCGTAGGTTTGGTTTGCTTTAAATGAATGCGTAGCACAACTCCAAAATAAACAATACTATACACAAGCTTTTAGTATATCTCTTTGATGTTTCGGTTGTGTTTCGTTAACCAGAGGGTAGGACCAAAGAAAAATGAGAGTTTGCATCCTGTTGTCTTTGGGTTGCTATCACCATTTGATCATCAAAATCATAAAGAGAAATGAGTAACGAGTGTGGCTGTGATGTTTGGTGAGAAGAAAGAGCCCAGATTTAGTTGTAGGAAGAAGGGGAAGGGATGAGTGTTTTGTATGCCGAGAGAGATGATAGGTGAATGAGATTGGAGTTTGTGGAGTGTGTTTATACACGAGTGAGGGTCTTTATACTCGGTTTAAGAGAGAGATATGGAGATCTTGCATATCTTGGAGATTTTCCAAATCTTTGCAAATCTTGGTGATCTTACACACAAGTTCTAACCATGTTGTACACTTGACCCTTATCTCATTTGGTAGCCGCGTATGACTTTAGGTGAGATTAAAGAGACATATTTTTGGGGTCACAAGTACATTGTATTTGGGCATGTGAGGAAATATCAAAGGCTAAGCCGAATGGTGTAAGTGTTTCGGCTAGTTGGAAGGATTTAGGGTAGAATTGGTGAGATTTCATATCTAGAAAATCTAGTAATATCTTCTTTTGATTTGGTTTGGAAATGGTTAAGTATGTATAAATGTGTGGAATAAAAAGAATGAAGGGAATAATTTTTTTTAAAGTTTAACTAGATAGAAAGTAGTATACACATTTTTTTATAGTCATTATTAATTATAATTAGAATTAATATAATTGGTAATAATTTATGTACATAAAATTTGTCTAAAGATGCTAAAATAAATTTAGAAAGATAGTTCTATGGTTAAATATCAAGTTTTTAATTAATGTAAGTAAATAAATAATGTTTACTATATTATTATCTCGTTTGTAAAAGCGGTCGATAAAAATATTATAGGATGAGCGATATTAATAATGAAACTAGTGACGTGTTAAAAGCCCAAATTTTGGGGTTTTACAGCACCTGCCCGTTATTTTAGCTTTGTCCTCAAAGCTTAAGATGAAGTTACTCGTCCAAGAAACAAGTGAGGATACTTTTTCTTGAACGTGTAATCTTGCGTACTCAAGTTTAGACTCATAGGTGATAGTTTAGAAGGTAGTTATCGATCGTATGCTTCCGATGAGTACCCTTTTAATAAACAAAGTAATTTGTCTTTTATGTTTTGATAATTTACACATTTGGTCCTTCCATTTTTGCAGTGTGGCCCTAAGGACACGAAAAGTTTCCAATGAAAATAATTTAGGGCTCAAAATAAGTTTCAAAAGTGGCAAAATCAACCTCTAGGGTTTTTAATCTGTGTTAAATCAACTAGGGATTCTTTCAAGTTTGTTAATGTCTACGTTTAGCCCTTAACAATTAGTAAAAGGTTCATTAAATCATATTCGAGTTCTAATAAGTTTACAAGGTTGAATAAAATAGGACAAGTTTGTTTTAAGTCTTGGTTTTTATTTAAATGGGCTTCCCGATATACTTCTATCCTGCGGAGAGCAAACATCAGTTTGACTCCAAAGCTTCACTCAGCGAAAAGGCTAAGATTATTGTTGATAGTGATTGGGTAAGAAGTTGCAAAGAATCTGCTTTATTTGTGGCTGAGCTGGGGCATAAGTTGCGTAGAGAAGACGTACTTCCAATGATGGAAATCAAAGAATAAAGAAGTGTGCATCCCTGGTGAGATGCTAAAAGGGTCATGCATCTACTGTTGGTGGTTTAAAATTTGTACAATTTCGACTTCTAAAAGGAGGAAGTCATTCATTTCAAGGTTTGTTAGACAATGGTATTGTCGAACTAATTGGATCCAAAGAGGAAGAAGATTGTCCAAAAGTATGGGACATCAATTATCTCTTTCTGGAGGTGACAAACATAACCCTAAAATATACACCCATTGTGAATTGGGCATGTCTTTTATGCTTGGGTTTGTTTTCCTCGTTTATTTGAGAAATGTGAGCTTAGAAGATAAGGCATCCTCTAACCAAGTATTTCCGAGCTTCGATACAAGAAGTGACACTAAGTCTAGTGTCGATAAGGTCTGTGTTACCGTCGCCTCGAATGATCGAGGTTTTATTTCCTCATGGCAGATGAAACAGCTTGACACCCAAAAGGGGTCAAATGAAACGGAAGTCGGCACCCCAAAAAGGGTTTTAAAATACAGCGGAAAAGGACACCCCCAAATGGGGTCGAATGCAGCGGAAGTGGTATTTGGATTAAGGATAAGCCAAAAGTCAAGAGCACCATGACTTGATCTAAAAGAGATGAACACAAATCTTCCTATGTTTCTGGGTGAGGATGTAATGACATCAGATATAAGTTATCTTAAGGATAAGATATTACTGAGGAATTCGCGAGTCAAAAAGGATTACATTCCATAACTGGATAATAAAATAATATCAATTATGAGTCATGTCGAATATATCTAAGCTCATGTGATTAAAAATTTCTATTTACATCGATAAGCGTCCTCATCCATGTAAGGTAAAATTCATAACTCTATTCGGTGACCTATGATTTCTTTATTCAAACGAAAAAGCGTCCTAATTCGTTTCAATAAGGATTTCATAGCCCACCTTACCTAAATATTTCCGACAAGGCTTATTATTTAGAATAAATATAATATCTAAGATAATAGATATTATTAAGATACTTTACAGCCCGTTTGCTTATAACCTTCGTCTTTAGACGTCCCATAACATCTTAATACGAAATTATAAATAAACTTCTGGTCCGGTGGCGTAAGATTTCACTCTTAGACGTCCCATAACGTCTTGAGAGGAAATCATCGTTAACTTAGGATCAAGAGACTCAGGTCCCATATGTAAAATATAGGATCATAAGTACCTTGATTTTAGGTTCCACCGCATCATTTAAAGATGCAAACTTATCCAAATAATACCACGTGAAAAATACTAGAAGCAAACGTGTATAAGTCGTGTTCTGTATATATACGTACAAAATTATAAGCGAGAGGAAAATAATTGTTGACGCGCAATAACGTGCGCAAGAATACGTATCAAACAAGGAACTCATATATACAATATAATGATATATTACAATCATAAGTATAGACATTGTATCATATAGTTCCTTTTAGTAAGGTATATATACCTATATACACATAATAGCAAGTTCAAGCATCTAATAAAATGTAGTACACGGGATAATGCTCCCTAGTCTGTTTTTAAATATTCCAGTATGTACGGTTGTTGTAAATCCGTTCATATTATGTGGCCAGTCAGTTTTCGAAGTAGTCAAAATAGACTAACCGGTTTATAGTTATCAATTAATTATAAGCAATAATCAACGTATATGAAATGATTAGCGTATAAGCTTAAGCTTGATACAAAATCAACCATGGAGTATTTTAAAAATCTTAGTATAAGATTTTCAGGATTTAATTGGATTTCATTATAATACCAACTCGTAGTACAAGTATTCAAGTATTTAATAAATAAATTAAGTAAGGTTACCGTTTTATCTCAAATATGTACTGAGGTGATGAACTTCATTATTCAATCAAGGGGCCAGTCAATTGCCAAGGTAGTCAATAAATGACTAAAGGATCATATAAATATAGAATAAATATGAAAGGTAGTATGACAATAGGTATATGATAATTAATAAGTCATATAAAAGTGAAATTATATAATTTCCAAATATAAATAGTACTACAGTTGACAAAGTCAATGAAGATAAAAATACATCGTTGTACAAGTATTAATAACTTTCATTTAAATTTGTTATTAATAATATCATTTAAGTAAAAGTATTTTACTTACATTTGTTGTATTTTACTTTTATAATCTACGTACATTAAATTTCATAATTTATATGAACAGTTTAAAAGTAATAAAACTTTATTACATTTAATTTAATGTCCCCAAAGTTTTCGCAAGTTAAATAATAACCCTTTGTTTACAAGTTTCAGAAAATGATGGTTCTAGTCCATTTAGTTTAGGGTTCGCTCAAGTTTTATTAAATGAAATACGAGGTCTAGGGTTTGCTTAAGTTTCAGTTATTGGCAAAACAAGTTCCTCCTTGTTTTACTAGGTGTACACTTTTTGGTTCTTAGCAGTTTTAGTCCTTAGGGTTTAATAAGTCACGAAAGGCATTTATTACTCCCTACACTTTCAAATATTTACAATATTATTCCTTGTAATTACTGTTTTATCAAAACAAGTTTCAATGTCACGGTGTTTTTTTTTTTTTCCATGATTTTAATGAATTGACATTTTTAGTCCAAAAGTTTTTATAAGGTATATTTTTTGTATAAAAACTTTGTTTAAGTATAATATCACTAAGTGAACTTATTAAATGTGCCAAAAGAGCTAATGGGCTTCCCAAACCCTTATTGAGCTTACAAGATCTATTAACAATTTTTATGAGCTAAGGGTTTCTTAATGGGCCTAATTACATTTTTAGATCCATTAACGTTACAAGTTTTACTACATATGTCCATAGGACAATAAATGGGCCTAATGGGCTTCCTAATGGACCTAAACATATTTAAGTCAATTAATAATACTTAACCATTTATCTAGGTGTGAAGTTTATGAAACCTTACAAGTTTATTACTGGTTTGTAAAGATTAGGTCTAGATCTCTAAATAGAGAGTAAAAACCTATGGTATGTTTTATTTCCGGGTTTTAAATGAAATCCACGTTGGTTACAAGTTCGTATATTAATTATAAGCTTCACAGTATTTCAAGATAAAGTCCAATCTTGTTTTATGTTTACATTTAATTTACGAGATTCCAAAATTTAAGATTTAGGGTTTATTATAAGTTCACAAGTTTATTCCAAGTTCAAAAATAAATCAGATAGCCCAAGCTATATTTCTTTTCCATGTGTTTTCATTTTGAAATCTAGGTTTAAAAGTAAATTTTTAAAGTCCATACATAAGATCTAGGTTTTTACAAGTTTGTGATAAGTTCAACAAGATTTTATCAAGATCTCAAAAAAATAATCAAATTTTAGCTTTTTCTCAAGATATATAAAAGTCTAATTAAGTTTACCAAAGACGTGGTAAGGATTTTCAAAGATACATTAAGATTTCAAAAAAAAAATCTAATTTAAACTTTTCCAAAATTTAATTAAGATCTTCCAAAATATAAATATTCAAGAAAAGATTTACAAAATCCTTTTATTTTATTATTTGTTTCTTTGCTAAGTTGTATATAAAAATATGTTCCAAAATTTTTATTTTTTTTAGATTTTCCAAAATCTATTTTAGATTTTACAAGATTTCCAAAATCTATTTTAGATTATACAAGATTTTCAAAATCTATTTTAGATTATACAAGATTTCCAAAATCTATTTTAGATTTTCCAAGATTTTTCCAAGATTTTATAAAATCTATTTTAAATTTTACAAGATTTATAAAAATCTGTTTAGATTTACCAGGATTTATAAAATCTAATTTACATCTTCAAAAGATTTCCATTTTCATATTTCCAGGGGTTTGTTATGTATTATGTTGTTTGTGTTTATAATGCATTGTTCGGGCCATCATACTTCAGAAGCCATTCTATAAACGTTTGAGGAGCGAAGGCACTTTAAATCGTAAACCCAACCACCCAGTCAAAACGTAATATCGAGATGGAACATCTTTAGTATAAAGCTCCCTACTATCATGGCATGTTTATATTAAATACCTTAAGTATTTAAATAGCTTTATAAGGATATTAAATAATAGTAGTACGTAAGCACGTAAAAGGTTAGCATCTAGTACTATCATAAATATAGATGCATAGGATAAGGAATTGCATTTAAATCATATAGTTATGCATGCTCTCTATGCTATATGCTCTCTAGTATGTCCCCGTCAAAAACCCAGTTTTTGAAATCTAAGTTTTTGAAATTTTAATCCGGTTATAGTTCAGTTAATAAAATAGAAAAACAATTTTATTTTTGATCTGATTCTCTATAACCATTCGCTCTGATACCATTCTGTGACACCCCCAAATCAGGTTTGCAGCGGAATAGTAATTGGGTGTCAGTAAGTGGATCACAGAACAAATGGCATACAAAGCATTGATCATAATTACATGATTTGAAATACACTTGATACAAATATGGTTTTAGTACAATCAGTTGAAGTGTTAAATATCAGTTGTTACAAATATCCCAGTGAAAACAGATCCCCCAATTATTATGAAGCTCAGTCCATGCTCAAATAATCCAGCTAAATTTCCTGAGAAAAACATGCTTAAAACAGTCAACATAAAGTTGGTGAATTCATAGAGTTCTGTAAAATCATAGTTCAGGACAGTAAGTTGTCCTACATAGTGTTGCACAAAGTTTGATATAAAAATCAAGTGTAGGATCTCAAATATCCCATATAGTATTTCATAAGGTTTAATAATAATCAAGTTCAGGTATATCAGTATGTTCCATGTATTAATGTACCAAATAATAAAAGGTCAAGTTTAGAATCGCAAACATCACAAACATAGTATCGCACAAAGCCAAATACTATAAGGTAATTACATTCCCATATTGCCCGAAACTGAGACTTGACAGTTAAGTCCTCGACAAATGAGGACCCTTCGCCTTATCATTATCAAGGCACCCATAAAAATAATAAGTTCTCAAATGTGAAACATCTGTTGTCCTGGCCTAGGCACAGTGAGCATGACTCACCCAGATGGGGACGGTCAATCCCAAATAGATCTATTTATAACATTCAGGCAATTCAAAAATTCTAACAGTTTCGGATGCACGGGTCATGCGGGTTCATCTACAATAGGCAAATGTAATTAAGTGTAACAGTTCAATTTGCGTTTCCTCGATCAACAGTTTATTAAATATAAGATATCAAAATCATATAGTCAAAACAAGTTATAGCATGTCTCCCCCTCGCGGGTTAGTAAAAACATAAATAGTAGTGAAAGGCGAGGCTATGAACTCACCTGAATAGCAGTGTCCCGATTAATATCACATATAGTCCAGATAGTATGCTCACGATACAGTTAATTACCTAAGTAATTAAGTGGGTCTCAGTATGCGTACAAATATAATGCACATATAAATGCAGTTGATGAAAATGCATGATCACGGATTTAATAAGTTGTCATCGTTTTCAGTGTTAAACTTATTGTAAGTTATCGTAACATGTACACTTTTAATTTAACAAAGTGTATTTACTTCCTTCGAATTGTAATAGGTTAAATGAATTAAATAAAAATGATTTTTATTTAATTAAGACTTATATAATATTTCATAAAAGTCCTAGAAGTTTCAAATGTTCGTAATTAGTCCTCCACGTTTGACGAATTACAATATAGCCCTTAAAGTTTATTAAATAAATATTATTAATAAAACTTAAGTTAAATTGCTCATGAGTCCTTGGTTTTAATATAGTTACTAAAACAGCCCCCTAGGGCTTGCTAAACTTTCAGAAAATGGCAAGATTGGCCCTTGTGTTTCAAGTGTTTTGTGACATAAACATTGATTTTTGAAAGCCATTTACGGGTTCGTTATTTAACCATAAAATGAACGGAAAACATATTTGTATTCTCGGACACGCCGTCTACAAGTTTCGTTCTTTAAGTTTTGCGTGAAAATGGCTTTAAAGTGGGTAAAAACGCATGTGAAGTCAGCGGGTCAGAAATCTTTGTTTTCATCAGCTTTTAAGGTGTGCGAGGCAGATTTTTAAAAGGGCTGTAACTTATTCGTTATAGATCCGTTTTTAGTGTTCTTGGTGTCTATGGAAAGGTAGCCAGGAGATCTACAATATCCTAATTGGTGTCGGGTTCCAGATTTAACTCTAACTCGCTCAAAAACGCAGCCAAAGTCGGCTGGTCAGCCTACACGTACATGCTGTCAGCTTTTTATCCAAGTGCTGACAGCTTTTAGTGTTCACACGCAGGTTTTCAAAGTCAGTTTCCCAATTCGTTATAGCTCCGTTTTGGGTGATTCAAAAGGCTGTGGAAAGCTGGCTAGGTGATCTACGAAATGCCCCCATAAAAAGATCTAGAGTCGGGGTGCTACTTGGTCTAAACGGGCTCTAAAGTGGGCTGCTCAGGCTACTTTTTCACATGAAATAATGCTTATGTTTAACTTGTTTACCCTAGCAAACGTACTCCGTTTGTGTTCAAATTTGGCAAGGATATTAACTAAGGCAGAACTTAAGACCTAGCATTCACGTTTTTGCCCAGTTCATGCTTTAAGTGCACGTTTCCCTATGGTGCGTTTATTACATCAGGAGGTAGTTTCGATCTATATGTGTTTTGTTCGGCTTGTTTCGGTAAGTGATTCCTAGTTCGTTTCTTAACCATTTTAAGTGATTCGAGTTACTATGAATTCTTAGCTAGCTCGTCTATCATTCGACCCTATAAAACTTGTGGGCACTCGATCCTAGGTGGGTCGTTTTCGGGTCTAAAAGTAAACGTTTTAGGCTGTGTTTTCTACAAGTTGATCTCAATATCAATTCTCTGTTAATGCAACAAGATTCTTCTTTCTATATTCCAACACCTAGGCTCGTTATATTTATTTAAACATATAAATGGGTTTGTTTATCTCAGTAAACGTTTTAAATCACGCAACAAAAGAAAGCAGTAGGGTTAAGTTATGAGTTCTTGTTTTAACTGTTCTCAAGCACAACTATCATGGGTGAAAGAATGCAAATAAGAATGAACAAGATAGAGATATAAGCGTATGATACTCACAAGGAAGATTAGGGTTGCATGATGATTCACGTCCACGGCAAGGAAAGAAATGGAAGATAACTCGTGCTCCAAACATCGAATCGACACACGAATGGCTGCCTTCCCTTGCCGCCGATGTGATGATACGAACCAAACGAAGGGAAAAAGGCGTAGGTTTGGTTTGCTTTAAATGAATGCGTAGCACAACTCCAAAATAAACAATACTATACACAAGCTTTTAGTATATCTCTTTGATGTTTCGGTTGTGTTTCGTTAACCAGAGGGTAGGACCAAAGAAAAATGAGAGTTTGCATCCTGTTGTCTTTGGGTTGCTATCACCATTTGATCATCAAAATCATAAAGAGAAATGAGTAACGAGTGTGGCTGTGATGTTTGGTGAGAAGAAAGAGCCCAGATTTAGTTGTAGGAAGAAGGGGAAGGGATGAGTGTTTTGTATGCCGAGAGAGATGATAGGTGAATGAGATTGGAGAGTGTGGAGTGTGTTTATACACGAGTGAGGGTCTTTATACTCGGTTTAAGAGAGAGATATGGAGATCTTGCATATCTTGGAGATTTTCCAAATCTTTGCAAATCTTGGTGATCTTACACACAAGTTCTAACCATGTTGTACACTTGACCCTTATCTCATTTGGTAGCCGCGTATGACTTTAGGTGAGATTAAAGAGACAAATTTTTGGGGTCACAAGTACATTGTATTTGGGCATGTAAGGAAATATCAAAGGCTAAGCCGAATGGTGTAAGTGTTTCGGCTAGTTGGAAGGATTTAGGGTAGAATTGGTGAGATTTCATATCTAGAAAATCTAGTAATATCTTCTTTTGATTTGGTTTGGAAATGGTTAAGTATGTATAAATGTGTGGAATAAAAAGAATGAAGGGAATAATTTTGTTTTAAAGTTTAACTAGATAGAAAGTAGTATACACATTTTTTTATAGTCATTATTAATTATAATTAGAATTAATATAATTGGTAATAATTTATGTACATAAAATTTGTCTAAAGATGCTAAAATAAATTTAGAAAGATAGTTCTATGGTTAAAATATCAAGTTTTTAATTAATGTAAGTAAATAAATAATGTTTACTATATTATTATCTCGTTTGTAAAAGCGGTCGATAAAAATATTATAGGATGAGCGATATTAATAATGAAACTAGTGACGTGTTAAAAGCTCAAATTTTAGGGTTTTACAAAACCCTTGAATCAAAGATTGTGCTATAGCTTGTTGAGTTTGACTGTTTTTGACCTAAAATTTTGGGAATACTTAGAGTATATGCATTTTAGGGATATATGTTGTTAAATCAAAGTTATCATAACATATCTTAGAGATCTGAGTGTTTGAATTTAGCTTGTTGGTCAAGGGCATCAGCAAAAGTAAAATCTGCTTGTGTTAGTGTTCATCAGTAACCTGTTTGTGCTTGAATCTTGATTTTAGGCTTTGAACCATTGCATGAAACATGTTTAAACTTGTTCATTTAAGTTTATAATAGCTTGTGTATGCTTTTGGTGCAATTTGGTTGGCTGAAATTTGTTAAAACAGCTTATAAGTGCTTAATTGCTTATTTGTTCATGTCTGGTGCATATCTGGTGATGTTTTGATTAAACTGTACTAATTGGCTATTAGTAATTGTGATTTCTTTGTTGTATTTGACTCCTCTTGATCCACTGATCATTTGGGTGCCTTTGTGTAACTTGAATCTCCAAAAAAGTCACTAAAGACAAAAAAAGTCAACAAGTCAAGCAGTGGAAAAAGTTTCCACTACTCAACATCCAAAACTAGCCCCTGCTAGTGTTAATTTGCATTCAGCTTATTAATAAGCCATTTTGGCTTATCCAAACCTGCAACAACTTATTTTTTTTTATCAATCTTCATCATTTGATCCATTTGTTTGAACTGGAGCTTATTAGACTTTGACTTTTTGCTAGAAAACCAACTCATTTAACTTTTTCATAAGTGCTTATTTGCTTATTTTAGCTTATTGAGTGAAATTATTTGAAAATCTTTTGTTGATTGAGCTTATTTAAGTCATTTAAAAGCTTTTGAAACTTGAATCAGCTCTTGGGATAGCCTAGAACTCGAAAACGACTATTTTGTCATTTTGTGTAGATTGCTTATTGCATTTTCAGGCTTATTCCTTGGACTTTTTTCAAAATTCTTTTTACAAAAGTCTTAAGCAACTCAAAAGAAGCTTGTAATTCTAATTTGAGCTTATGGCATCAGCTTATAGCTTAATGGGCCAAAAAGCCCATTAAGAATAAGTTGTTTGATATAAGCCAGCTTATTTCACATTTTCAGCTTTTGGGCCTTTGAAAAATTGTGTTCAGAATCAAATTTTGAGTCAGATAGGAGTTTTTGGGCTTAATTCGACAACATTTTTTTATTGGGCCTTAATAAGCCCATTAAGGGGACTGTTTGGACTTTTGGCCCATTTGGAGGCCCATTAGGGGTATTTTGTAATTTCAACTTCATATCTATGTTAGTTAGGTTAAATTAAGCTAGTTTGCAAGTTTTTAGAATTTTTTATAGATTTTGGACTTTTAATATTATTTTATTATTATTTTATTATTAAAAATTAAAATTTAGATTTTTCAAGTTTTTATATTTTTATTAGGTTAAATACATTAAGTTAGGAATTTTACAACTTTTAGAATATTTTTATTGTCCTTAGATTAATTTTTATAATTATTTTAAGTTTAAATAGTTTTTAATTGTTTTTAAATAGTTTTAGTTATTTTTAAAATTTTCAAAAATAGTTTTAAATTAATTTAGGTCATTTTAGAGGTTTATAAAGTGATAAATCTCATTTTGGGCTTTTTGTTAATTACATTAATTTTTCAGGGCTTTAATTAGCATTAAAAAATCATTATTTAATTAAATAAAAGTTTTGGGTGATTTTTGATTTTTTGTAAACTCTAATTACATTTTTGAGGATTTATTGTATTTTTCTAGGAATTTTTAGAGTAAATTTTTAATTTTGGTACTTTTTACGGTTTTACGTGTACGACCTTTTCGTCTTAGTGTAATCCGTCATCGTAACCGTCATTCTCTTCTTACCTCATTTCTATTTTCTTTCTCATAATCATATAATCACATAATTAATCATCTCTCTACACAACACACTAGCCTCCTTGAGAACGATCCCCACTTTTGGGTCATTTGTGCACGATTATCCTAAATCGTCGTACTTACCCTAATTACACCTTGTTTTCCTAAACAAGTGTAAAATTACAAATATCACAAAGTCAAAAGTGATTGGTAACACCAATACCATAAGAGCAGGGGGAGTCCAAGGCTATGGCGAGGCGCCATGGCCACCGCGCAGGGCTCTGTGGTGTTGCGCCATGGCCCCTGCACCATGCCCACCAGCTCTAGCAGTGGTGAGTTTTCATTTTTTTTTTCTTTTTCTTTTAATTATTAAAGTGGGTATATGTGAACCCCTTATACCACTTTTTACTCCTATAACACCACTTTTCCCACGGCTCAGAGTTACTAGTGAAAACTAGTGCCGTGGGAAAAACTAGTGTCGTGGGAAAAATGCTGACGTATCAACACTTTTTGCGCCATGGCACATGGTGGACTCCCTTTGCTCTAACCTTTCCATTAGTATATTTTTCTATAAGTTATAAGTAGAAGCATAAAATTTCAAACTCTTTGTGCTAGTTTTTATGTACCAAATCTTTGACCTCCAACTAAGTGCTACTTGGCCAAATGATTACAAAAAGTCACTGAATTTTAGGCCAGACCTCAAAAACAAGAATCACACATCATCTTTTTATAACACAAGTTGCAGTGGAATCATGTACTAACTAATATTTTCCTATACATCTTGCAGTCAATTGAACTACATATTAGAAACCTTTATGACCCTACATTCATCCCTTCCTACTCACCTGTGCTAATCACAAACATATATGTTGATTATTGAAAACAGCCACTGTTTTACTTGTAGTTGAGATGGAGGTGAATCTATCTTACTGTCTTGTCGCGGTGCTATATTTGTTCATGGTTGCACATTTCAGTTATGCAAGCAGAAGTCATTTTTCGGGTTCTTGGAAGAATTTTGAGGTTCTAAAGCATCTGAATCGTTTGAATAAACATGCAATTCAAAGCATCAAGGTTTGCTATCCCTCTTTTTGTTCCTTCGTTATTCATGGATGGTCTGCTCATATCTTCGCTAGTAATAGATTTCTTAGACTAAACTGTTTTATTTACCGAATACAAGTTCCTAGAATGGAAGAAAATTAAAACAAGTTTGTAGCATTTTGGTTCATTTATCCTTTAGACTTCAAAAATTGTAATAACAATAATATGTGAACAGAGTCAAGATGGTGATATAATTGATTGTGTTAAAATTTCACATCAACCGGCATTTGATCATCCGTTTCTCAAAAACCAATTCAGGTGCATTTTCCAAGCTCAGACTCGATATATGTATGTACTAGCTTACTATGTTGAATAAATAAAAAAATGATGTTTTAATTCGTGGATAACAATAGATGAAGCCAAGTTATCATCCAAATTTGATAATTGATGAGAACATCAAAGCTTCAACCTTGACGAAAACTTTGAAAGATGTATCATCATCAAGGCAGGAAGTAATTAGTCAATTGTGGCATTCAAACGGAAATTGCGCAAAAGGGACAATCCCGATAAGAAGAACAAAAAAAGAAGATCTACTTAGAGCTAGTTCCGTTAAAAGATATGGTAAGAAGAAGAGTTTCTCTAGTGTTGCTCTACCAAACTCCATTGATCCGGACCACATTGATCAGAATGGACACCAGGTAACTCTTTCAGCCTTGCACATTATTAATGAACGTAATCCCTTTTCTTATTTTATAAATTGCTGATATCTTGGAATTAATATAGCATGCAATTGCGTATACAAAAGGACAATTTTATGGAGCAAAAGCAACAATGAATGTTTGGAACCCTAATATACAACAGTCTAACGAATTCAGTTTGTCTCAAATTTGGATAATGGGAGGCTCTTTTGCTTCAGATCTCAATAGCATCGAAGCTGGTTGGCAGGTTCTCGATTCATACTTCATCTTGTTCTCGTAATAAAGAAATAAATTATTAAAACGACCATCTTATAACATAAAAAGCTTTTTACCATCTTTGCAAACAGGTTAGCCCGGACTTGTATGGAGATAACAACACAAGACTCTTCACTTACTGGACAGTAAGTTTATGTGTATCTTGATAAATGATATGTGTCAATTTTTATAAAATTCAGAATAGTATTTAATCACATAGGATTCTAATGACTAGTTATATTAAGGGTATCATATGCTTTTATAATATTTTGGGCAGAGTGATGCATATCAAGCAACAGGTTGTTACAACCTTTTGTGCTCAGGGTTTATTCAAATTAACAATGAGATTGCAATGGGAGGCAGCATATCTCCTATTTCAGAATTTGATGGTTCACAATATGATATCACTATACTTATCTGGAAGGTATCTTCTCCAAATACCCTCATCATGTAGCTTTATATTATTTAAACTGTTAGTATATGCTTATTACCTGCTCCTTTCGTCCCATAATAATAGTCCACCAACAAAAAACACGCAGTTTAATAAAAACATTATTTTTCATTTTTATCTCTTTTACTTTTTACACAATAATAATTTTACCCTTAACCAATTAATTTACAACTTCTTTATTGTTTGTAATAATACCCTCAAGTGAGGGGTGATATGGTAAACTTAATCTACATTTCTTATCTATTTTTGGATTGGACTATTAATATGAGACGTCCAAAAATAATAACCTTAGACTAGTGGGAGTGGGGTGAAACCCACTCACCTCCACCTCAACGCCACGTCAGCTTTTTACCAAACTCACCCAAACTCACCACAGGAGGTAATGGCACTCACCCAAACTCACTCCACATCACCTTTCATACTTATTTTTTTATTATTTAAAAACACTCCACTCACAAAAAGCACCCAATAATAAACAAAAAAATAAAAAACATTTGGGGCCACATGTATAAAACTCGCAGGGGTGAGTTTGACTATGTTTTTTTGTTGCCTGTAAAGAACTCGCGCGCAGGTTTAAGGGGTGGGGTGGGGGCTGCGCGTGACTTTGGCCAAGCAGCGAGTGGCTTAACTGCCACTCCCACCAGCCTTAACTATTAATACGAGAGGGAGAGAGTATAATTTACCATCTTTTACTAATATTAGTTTAAATTAGGATATAAAATATTCATTTACAAGGAAATTGCAGAGGGAATCTCTGGCATTTGTTCCTCTTGTCAGGAATTTTTGTTTTTGATTCTGTATTTAAGCATGCATGCTTGGTTTCTCTTCAATCGACAATATTGTTTAATCTTAAACTAACAAATATGTCATTCTGGAGATGCATACACATGTGTGTCTTATTATATTTTTAACAATAGATGGATACAAATTACTATACTACTCCGTGTTATTCAACAAAAACAGATCCAAGACAATATTAGAATTCAGATTCAATTATATAAAATTTTAGCATTTTAGTTATAGCATTTTATATATCATTTTTGTGGATATATAGGATCCAGGCGACGGGAACTGGTGGATGCAATTTGGGAACGGAAAAGTTTTAGGATATTGGCCATCCACATTATTTTCATACCTAAGAGAGAGCGCGTCATTGATAGAGTGGGGTGGGGAGGTCGTGAACACAGCCTCAGACGGGCAGCACACGACTACACAAATGGGCAGTGGTCAGTTCCCTCAAGAAGGGTTCAGTAAAGCAAGTTATTTCAGAAATATTGAAGTGGTGGATGATTCCAACAATCTAAGGGATCCTAAAGACTTGAACACCTTCACTGAGCAACCCAATTGCTATGATATTGAAACGGGCATCAATGGTAACTGGGGCAGCCACTTTTACTATGGGGGACCAGGTCGAAACCAGAAGTGCGAGTGAAAAGATTGATCCAGGATGAGCCGGTTTAGTAATTTATTGTTTGGTAGAAGTGTTACCGAAGGAATGGTTATGCGTGTAATCATATCATAGAGCTAGTTATACCAATGAAATGTTCCATGCTACATATATGAAAGTTTTTGGTTTCTGACACTACAACAAAACAAGTGTTTAGGGTCGTCCTTTTTCTAGGGTCGACTTAGTCGTCCCTAGATTAAGGGGGACCCACCACTTTAACAACAAATTCTTGGTCAAAAGGGCTGTGGGGAAAAGTGGGGACCACAAAACCTAGGGACGACTTAGTCGTCCCTAGGTTAAATAAACTTATTTTTCCCTTTTTAAATCTTTTTTATATATTTAAAATTAATATAAATATTTTTTATTTAAAAAATTTAAAATGAAAGTGGGGACCAGAAAACCTAGGGACGACTTAGTCGTCCCTAGGTTAAATAAACTTATTTTTCCCGTTTTTAAATCTTTTTTATATATTTAAAATTAATATAAATATTTTTTATTTAAAAAGTTTAAAATGAAAGTGGACCCACTTTACCTTAGGGACGACTAAGTCGTCCCTAGGTTAAGTAAATATATTTTTTTATCTTTTTTATTTATTTAAAATTATTTAAAATTAATATAAATATTATTTAAAAAAACGTTTAAAAAACGTATAAATATAAATAATTTTAAAATTAAATTATTTAAAATTACTTTATACATATTTAAAAAAATATATATATTTAGTTAAAAATAACTTTATACCTATTTAAAAAAAAACTTTATATATATTTAAAAAAAATTTATATATTTAGAAAAAAAATTATACATATTTAAAAATAACTTTATACATATTAAAAAAACTTTATACATATTTAAAAAAAATTTATACATATTTAGAAAAAAAAGTATACATATTTAAAAAGAACTTTATACATATTTAAAAAAAAACTTTATACATATTTAAAAAAAACTTTATACATATTTAAAAAAAACTTTATACATATTTAAAAAAAACTTTATATTTATTTAAAAAAAAAACTTTATACATATTTAAAAAAACTTTATATTTATTTAAAAAAAAAACTTTAGATATATATTTAACACTTAAACACGCGCTTAATTAAAAATATATATTACAACGATAATAGATTCATAAATAAGAAAAAAAACATCACAAACTAGTTAAAACTAAACGTACAGATTAACACATAATATAAAATACAAATTAACACATTAAAATAACAAATAGATTACTACTCAAAGCTAAGATTTTTCATATCATTTAAAAGCTCATGAAGTATTGCAGCCGAGTGACATGCGTGGTCTTCAGGATGCCTTTCCATTTCTAGTCTTGTCTCTAGCATCTTTATCTTTAGATCTTTGATCTTGCAATTAGAGCACTCAGTTGGTGCAGATTGAGAAGGACCTGTATAAGAACTTGGATGTGAACCTTGAGGTGTTGAAGATCCAGGGGAAGATCTTATACGGAGTTCGAGATCAAAATCATCCTTCCATTTAAAATATTTACATCCATAATCATTTGTTTTTGGCTGTTACAAAGTAAACAAATAACATGACATGTCATTTTAATAATCACACGTATTACATAACTAAAACATTTGATTGTTTACCTTCGAAAGAGGACACGCATAGTAAAGTTTACCAAAGCTATGAGGTTGATGTGACTGTCTCAACACAATATATCCCTTTCTACATGTACACTTATAAGCTTCAAGCGGATCCATATTATGCAAAATCGGGTGGTGGTGGTGGTGAGTTTGGTATGAGAGGATAAGAGTTTGTGAGGATAAGAGCTACCATAAATAAAGATAAAAATTTAGGGTCGACACATTTAGGGACGACTTAGTCGACCCTAGCTTTCCCGTTAACATTTTCCCGCCAGCATTTACCGCCAACATTTCCCGCCAATATTTGGAATCACTGGTTGAACCTATAACGTATAACCCTAACATATGGACTCGTCGGTTGAACCTATAACGTATAACCCTAACATATGGACTCGTCGGTTGAACCTATAACGTATAACCATAACATATGGACTCGTCGGTTGAACCTATAACGTATAACCGTAACATATGGACTCGTCGGTTGAACCTATAACGTATAACCCTAACATATGGACTCGTCGGTTGAACCTATAACGTATAACCCTAACATATGGACTCGTCGGTTGAACCTATAACGTATAACCGTAACATATGGACTCGTCGGTTGAACCTATAACGTATAACCGTAACATATGGACTCGTCGGTTGAACCTATAACGTATAACCGTAACATATGGACTCGTCGGTTGAACCTATAACGTATAACCCTAACATATGGACTCGTCGGTTGAACCTATAACGTATAACCGTAACATATGGACTCCTCGGTTGAACCTATAACGTATAACCGTAACATATGGACTCGTCGGTTGAACCTATAACGTATAACCGTATCATATGGACTCGTCGGTTGAACCTATAACGTATAACCCTAACATATGGACTCGTCGGTTGAACCTATAACGTATAACCGTAACATATGGACTCGTCGGTTGAACCTATAACGTATAACCGTAACATATGGACTCGTCGGTTGAACCTATAACGTATAACCGTAACATATGGACTCCTCGGTTGAACCTATAACGTATAACCGTAACATATGGACTCGTCGGTTGAACCTATAACGTATAACCGTAACATATGGACTCGTCGGTTGAACCTATAACGTATAACCCTAACATATGGACTCGTCGGTTGAACCTATAACGTATAACCGTAACATATGGACTCGTCGGTTGAACCTATAACGTATAACCGTAACATATGGACTCGTCGGTTGAACCTATAACGTATAACCCTAACATATGGACTCGTCGGTTGAACCTATAACGTATAACCGTAACATATGGACTCCTCGGTTGAACCTATAACGTATAACCGTAACATATGAACTCGTCGGTTGAACCTATAACGTATAACCCTAACATATGGACTCGTCGGTTGAACCTATAACGTATAACCGTAACATATGGACTCCTCGGTTGAACCTATAACGTATACCGTAACATATGGACTCGTCGGTTGAACCTATAACGTATAACCGTAACATATGGACTCGTCGGTTGAACCTATAACGTATAACCCTAACATATGGACTCGTCGGTTGAACCTATAACGTATAACCGTAACATATGGACTCGTCGGTTGAACCTATAACGTATAACCGTAACATATGGACTCGTCGGTTGAACCTATAACGTATAACCCTAACATATGGACTCGTCGGTTGAACCTATAACGTATAACCGTAACATATGGACTCGTCGGTTGAACCTATAACGTATAACCGTAACATATGGACTCGTCGGTTGAACCTATAACGTATAACCCTAACATATGGACTCGTCGGTTGAACCTATAACGTATAACCGTAACATATGGACTCCTCGGTTGAACCTATAACGTATAACCGTAACATATGGACTCGTCGGTTGAACCTATAACGTATAACCGTAACATATGGACTCATCGGTTGAACCTATAACGTATAACCCTAACATATGGACTCGTCGGTTGAACCTATAACGTATAACCGTAACATATGGACTCGTCGGTTGAACCTATAACGTATAACCGTAACATATGGACTCGTCGGTTGAACCTATAACGTATAACCGTAACATATGGACTCCTCGGTTGAACCTATAACGTATAACCGTAACATATGGACTCGTCGGTTGAACCTATAACGTATAACCGTAACATATGGACTCGTCGGTTGAACCTATAACGTATAACCCTAACATATGGACTCGTCGGTTGAACCTATAACGTATAACCGTAACATATGGACTCGTCGGTTGAACCTATAACGTATAACCGTAACATATGGACTCGTCGGTTGAACCTATAACGTATAACCCTAACATATGGACTCGTCGGTTGAACCTATAACGTATAACCGTAACATATGGACTCCTCGGTTGAACCTATAACGTATAACCGTAACATATGGACTCGTCGGTTGAACCTATAACGTATAACCGTAACATATAGACTCGTCGGTTGAACCTATAACGTATAACCGTAACACCTAGGTAAAATGTATAAAATGTATTTTAAATGTATAAAAACACCTAGGTAAAATGTATTTTAATTTATATTACTAATTTTATTAAATGTATAAAAACACCTAGGTAAAATGTATTTTAAATGTATAAAAACACCTAGGGACGACTAAGTCGTCCCTAAGTTACAAAGAAAGTCGTCCCTAAATATCCCTCCAACACTTAGCAAATTTTTGGGAAAATTGAAATTTTTTGGTGAAAATTTGAATAACCCGCTTAGGGTTTAGGTTTCCCGGTTTACACCTAGGGACGACTTAGTCGTCCCTAGGTTACATAGAGTCGTCCCTAAGTTAATATAATAAACGAAAAAAAATAATTTATAACTAACCTAGGGACGACTAAGTCGTCCCTAGGTTACAAAGCAAAAGTCGTCCCTAGGGGGCATTTACAGTAACTTATACCTTATCTATCTTCCTTCATCTCTCATTCACAAAAAAAAAAAAAAAAAAAAAAAACCGGGACAAGCTTCATCCACACCACCATTTTATTACCACCATCTTCATCTACACCACCACTTTGTTACCACCATCTTCATCTCCACCACCACTTCACCTCCACCGCCACATTTGTTACCACCGCACACGAGCACCACCACTTCACCTCCACCGCCACCACTTCACCTCCACCGCACACTTGCACACGAGCACGAATTGTTTTAACTCGGGATAAGTATTGAAGGTAATTGTTTAATTGATTTATATTTGTTTAATTTTATTAAATGTTAATTGTTTGTTTAATTTTAAATTTTGTTTAATGTATAAAGGTAATTGTTAGGGTTTAATTTTAATAAATGTTAATTGTTTGTTTAATTTTAAATTTTGTTTAATGTATAGCCACCAATCCGTCGCGGCCACAGTAGCCACTGCACCACCACCAATCCGCGGCAGCACCACCAATCCATATAAAGGTAATTTGTTTTTTTTTTCTAATTTTTGTATAATGTTTAATTTTTCTATAATTTTTAATTTTGTGATAATGTATAATGTTTTTTTTATGGTAGCACCACCACCACCACCGTTGCGGCAGTCGACAGCAACACCACCACCACATCAGCAGTAGTAGCCATCACCACCACCGCCACGACAGTAGCAGCAGCAGTAGCCACCACCACTAGAGGTGGGTGTTTGTTTTGGCTTATATAGGGATTTTGGCTTAATATAATTTCAGCTTAATATGAAATAGGCACGAGTTTATGATTTCGGATTATATTTAAGCTTATGTTTTCGGATTATATTTAGGGCTTAACTGATTTAGGCCTAATAGATTTCAGCTTATATAGGCATAAGTTTAATTTTTTTTTATATGTTTGTCGTAGCCGAGACCCGAGTCACAGCCGAGTTAGCGGGGAACCGAGCCGAGAACTGAGACCCGTGTCACAGCCGAAAAAAGGTAATGTTTTTTTTTAAATTGTTGTGGTGTTGTTTGTTTCAAATTAGAAATTTTTTTGGGAACCAACTAATTTAGGTTTTCTTTATTTTATGTTTGTTTTTGGTTAGCACCAGGACAGTCGGGACAACTTCCTCATCCGGACCTCTTTTTCTATCTTTATATCTTTTCTTATTCCAGTCGTGACCGAGGTGTGTAATTAATATTATGCATATGTTTATTATATTATATATATATGATATATGATTGTTAGTCTTTGTAGTAAATAATTTTAGGAATATTTTAGGATTTTATCGATTAATTTCGGAAAATTCCCGTCCGAAGTTAATCAACCTATAGAAAACCCGTCCGAAATTAATTTATTAGGAATTAATTTCGGAAAGTCCCCTGTTTGGGACTGCTTTTTGATGTTTCGTCTCATTTAGGATATGAATGCGTATAACTGGTTTATTATTTGAGATGATTTCGACAGTGTTTCTCCTTTACTCCTACGAATATGTCTTTAAACACATATTTGGGGAGTAGAGGGGAAATGCTGCCGAAATTTACTCAAATAGTAAACCGGTTATACGCATTCATATATGGGACGAAACATTCAAAAGGTGGGTTAGGATTGCCTTCCATAGTTGCACTAGGAAGAAAAAAAAGAGTTCATATTCATTTTGTTAGTATGACATTTTACGTATAAAAAAAATAATTTATCTGAGTATGTTTATTTGCAACGCAGTTATGACAATTGATAAGAGTTGGACCACTGTAAACAATCGTAATTCCAATGAGTTTTTAGATGGTCTTTTTGGATTCATCCAGGATTGTGAGAAATTTTTGCACCCCATCTCACAAAAGCTCCGTTGCCCATGTAGTCATTGGTGTAACCGTGAAAAGTTGGTTACCCTCGGCCAACTTGAGGCACACATATCCAGATTCGGGTTTGACAAACATTACACCACTTGGATATATCACGGTGAACCAATTCTTCCGTTACCTCCACTATTACCACATTCACCTGATCGAATTCACATGGATGCGTTCTTCGAAGATATTTCTGCAAATAATATTCCAAATCCACCATCTGAAACTCCACCCTCTCAAACTCCACCAACTCAAACAACCGGTCCTCAACCAACCCAAACATCGGGTCCTAGTAACGAGTTTGAAGAGTTACTCGCTAGGTCTGCCTAAAAGTTGTACCCGGGTTGTGATATGACCACATTGGAATTTACATCAGAGATTTCGCACATCAAGGTTTTACACAAAATAACTGATGCCGGGTTTAACAAAATTCTAGCTCTTCTCCAAAAGGCATGTTCCCCTAGTAAAGGATACAATTTCCCGTCTTCATACTATGAAATAAAAAAGACATACAAAAAGATCGGGTTAGGATACGAATCGATCCATGCTTGTATAAATGATTGTTTTTTATATTGGGGATCACCGGAAAACAAGGAGAGGCAAACTTGTCCAATCTGTAACGCGAGCAGATGGAAAAACCCAAAGAAGAAAAATGGGACGCAATTAGTTGCCAACAAGGTGGTGCGTTACTTTCCGATAACACCTAGACTACAACGTATGTTCAACACAAAAGACATAGCAAAGTGGATGACTTGGCATGCGACCGGACAGTCTAAGGAAGACGGTAAAATGAATCACCCCTGTGACGGCAAAGCATGGAAATATTTTGACATGATGAAACCTGAGTTCTCTTGTGACCCTAGAAACGTTCGATTAGGGTTGGCTGCTGATGGTTTTAATCCTTATGGCATGATGAGCCAAACTTACAGCATGTGGCCGGTTATATTGACAACATACAACACACCACCGTGGATGTGTTTGAAAGAAACTTCTTTAATGTTGACGATGTTAATTCCCGGCCCTAAATCAGCTGCAAAGGACATTGATGTTTACTTGCAGCCTCTAATTAAAGAACTCAAAGATTTATGGGAGGGAGTCTGGACGAAAGACGCTGCTACGGGTACTCATTTCAAAATGAAAGCGGCGGTTTTATGGACCATCAATGATTTTCCAGCTCGAGGTAGTTTGTCTGGGTGGACTGGGCAAGGGTACCTCGCATGCCCTACTTGTAATGTTGACACTCCATCGATGCGTATCAACAGCAAAATCGTTTATGTTGGTTACAGAAGATGGTTAAGAACAAATCATCCAGATCGGAAAAAATCCAAGGAATTCTACGGTTTTCCGGAAAATAAGCCTAAACCAAGAAAGTTTTCAGAACTTGATATTCAATTGCAGATTAGTAAAGTCTTTAAACGTAAACCGGGGAAACATAAACTAATTCTCAAAGAGAACCGCCCCAAAAATCGAGATGTTGAATTGAACTGGAGTAAGCGTTCTATCTTTTGGGATCTTGAGTATTGGTCCTTTCTTCTACTAAAACACTGTTACGATGTCATGCACATCGAAAAGAATTTCCTTGAGGCTTTACTGAATACCCTGTTACAGAACGACAAATCCAAAGACACGCCAAAGGCAAGGCTAGACTTAGAAAAAATGGGAGTTCGAAAGGAGTTGTGGTTAGTTAAAAAAAGATAACGGGAAGTTCGATAAGCCTCATCCAAAGTTCTCTTTCACTCCAGAAAAAAGAAAACTTTTTTGTAAATTCATTAAAGGAGTCAGACTACCTGATGGCTTTGGATCCAACTTCAAGAAAAAAGTGACCGCTGATGATGACAATATAACGAACTTGAAATCTCATGACTGTCATATAATGATGCATCGGTTACTTCCTTATGGAGTGCAACAATACTTGCCCAAAGATGTTGCAAAACCTATAATCGACATTTGCTTATTCTTTAAGCAACTTTGTGCTCGAAGTTTGACTGTGCAGGACATGAAAGAAGCTAAAAACAAATTGATCATTATGATGGTTAATTTAGAGCAAATCTTTCCTCCTGCTTTTTTCGACATAATGACTCATTTGGTTATACATCTACCCGATGAGGCTATTCTAGGTTCCGTTACTCGCGGCAGGTGGATGTATCGATTTGAAAGATACATGAAAAAGCTAAAGAATTATGTACGAAATAAAGCAAAGCCTGAAGGTTCTATTGCTGAGGGTTATGTTGCAGAAGAGGCATTAACTTTTTGTTCGCGTTACCTTAAGGATGTCGAGACGAGATTTAACCGCCTTGGCAGAAATGAAGACGATTTGCCTGGACAACCAGATAAATTTGAGGTGTTCCGGACCGTATGCACACCGACGGGTGGAATCAAACCAACTCGTATGACTAATGACGACATGCAGGCAGTTACGTGGTTTATACTTAACAACAGTCCTGAAGTCGAAGCCGACATCTCAGCTTACAGCGAGTATGTTTCTTCCTATTTTTTATAATTTTGAAAATTATTCTTTCTCGATGACTTCTGCTAATATCATGAACCTTTGCAGAGAGGTGCCTGATAATGTGGAAACGAGTTTTCCTGCGTGGTTTAATAACATGGTAAATACATTAGATATATTACCTTGGAGTTATTCCTCATCTAATAAACCTTTTTGTATCTCATTTTTGTAGACTCGTGAAAAAAAAGTGAGTGTGGGCTGTAGTGACGAGTTATTCTCTTTGGCATGTGGACCTATTAGTTCATGTACATACCCCTCTTGCATAGTGAACGGTGTGAAGTTTGTGGTACGTGAACGCGATATACTTCGTACCACTCAATGCAGCGGAGTTTCAACACCCGGGGTTGATGGAGAGATGTATTATGGTCAACTCGAAGAAATTCTGGAGCTCACTTATATCGGCAACCGCAAGGTTTTGTTGTTTCGATGTAAATGGTTTGACACAATTAACCCTACCAATTGCACCAAACGCAACAGACGTTCTTACACTGAGCAAGGCATACATCATATTTTGACCGATAGGCTATTTCACCAAAATAACCCATACATTTTCCCGACACAAGCAACACAAGTATTCTACCTTGAAGACCTTGCTAGACGACCGCTTCATTGGAAGGTCGTCGAACAGGTTTATCATCGAGATGTGGTAGAGTCCGATGAAGATGTTATACATGGTAGCAGTTCATCAGATGTTACACTGTCTGTTGCTTTGCCTAATTTGGGTATTACGGATTTGAGTGTAAATACTCAACCAACGGAAGTGGACGCCCCACCGGTTGATGATGATATTATTAATATTGAAGATGATGAAGTAGTTGCACACGTCATTGGTGATGTTGATGATGATGATTTAGTGTCGGATGATGATGAAGTGAACCATAATAATGATGTTCAAGAAGTTTTATCTAGCGATGATTCTGAAGATGATGACAATTGATATTAAGTTGTATTTTGAATGAAACAGTTGTTATATGCTTTAATGTGTAATTTTTTATTTGTAAACGATTGTTATATGCTTAAGTTGTTGTTTGAATGAAACAATTGTTATACGTTTAAATGATGATGAGTTGTTTTTATTTGTTTAAATGTGTAATTTTGTATTTTAATGAAAACGTTTTTATATGTTAAAATGTGTATATTGATATGAATTTGTGTATTAGTATTAATTGGTTAATTAAATTGTGTAATTTTGTTTTTTAATGAAAATGTTTTTATATGTTAAAATGTGTATATTGATAAAATGTGTATACTGATATGAACTTGTTATTTTACAGATGGCATGTGTAGCTCCTAGGTCACACGGTGGGGATGCTGGTGGTAGTCCACCCAGACGGCCCACACGTCCTGTACCGGCCGAGTGTCAGCGTAAGAAATCATTATATTTTTTTATAACACTGATATTTATAATTTATGTCACTTGAATTTTTACGAGTAAATAACATATCTTTTGTAGGTTCAAATCAACGCTTTGTGACCAACCTAGAAAAATTAAGGAAGGCGTACAGAAATAATAACGAAAAACCTTTGACAATTGGCTTTGAATTTAAAGATCTGCAAACCTTCCATTTTCTGGGCAATTATGCATCATTGTTGACTCATATTTTGGGGGAATTAATCCGGTCACTTCCCCTGAACTGCGAATGGGACGAAATTCCAGAGTCTGATAAAGCTCATATTTATCCTACAATTGAGGTGAAAATTGTTTATTTTACTTATATTGTTATTGTTATCGACATTTAGATATGTGTGTTATGTTTAATTTATTTGTTTATTTAAATTCATATGTTTTTATGCAGACATATTTCGACCTCGAGCCATGGTACAATGATCGTACTCAGGTGGTGTGTGGCAGTGGTGTGTATGAGGTGTGTACTCGGGTTAGGCTTGCGTTGGAATATCAGCTGAGGTTGCTGTATAGAAAATACAAGAACAGGATCAAGAAACATTATTATTCGAAATATGAGACGCCCGCACTGGCACAAGAACATGTACCGCCTGAGAGTGTGTGGGACGGTAGAACCGAATGTGATTGGGGTGAATTGGTTCAGTGGTGGTCAGACCCAAAGAGGGTGGCAAGAAGTGAGGTTAATACTGTTAATCGTTCCAAAAACACGGTACCGACCACTCAAGGCAAAAAACCATTCGCCCGAGGAAGGAATGAATACGTAAGACTCTTTATAATTTTTGTGATTTATTTAAAAGCGTTTATATTGTTTATTTATTATAGCTCGTTACTAATTTATTTGAGATTTTACAGAAAGTCAAGGAAGGGGTTTACGAGGACCTGGTTGAAACATGGAGGAAGGGGCACTCAAGTGGTGGCACGTTTAAAAGTAAAGAAAACGAGGAAAGATATGTAAGTAATATATAACTCTTTACATGCCTTAGTAACTAATTTCATTTCTTTTAAATCGTTTTTTTTTTCCCAGGAAAAGATGAAAGCCCTCAGTGACCAAGTGAGAGCCGGTATAGTCCCGCACATGTCTGATAAAGAAATAGTGGCTCAAATCATGCCAAGTCAAAATAAGCAAAATGTGTCGGGACAAGGCAGAAAGTTACCGGGTGGTGCCAATAACACAACTCGCAGGTTATATATCCTCAATAAAACAAAATGTAAATCAATTGTTCATATTTATGTCTTGTTGTATATAATGAAACATTGTTGTTGTAACTTATCGCAGGCGGGGTGCTCCACGTCGACCAGATGTTCCCTCTCGTAGTGAATTTCAAGAATTGATAGAACGAAATGAGCGAGAGATGGAGCTGCTGAGGAGAGAGAATCAGGCGGCGCAGCAACGGGCTTACTTGGCAGCGTTAAAGGCAGATGCGGCGCAACAATATAGTCAGACGTCGTACGAGCATATGGCGCAATATCAGAGTCAATTGGGTGAGTTTTTCCAGAACTACAACTCAAATACTGATCACCCAATTAGACCTCCTACTTTTGTACCCCCGCCCCGACCCTTTGTTATGCCCACCCTAGCTCCTGATTGGGCTCATTTAGTCCAACCCCCCTATCCTTGGGCACAACCAGTGCAACCTCCTTCCATCGACCCATACCGACCATCTTTGCCCGACAATCTCCAACCACTCCAACCTCCCTATACCGGCACTTATCCTATTACTCCCGTCACCAACAATAACACATTTAACTATTGTTATCGTCCCACCACACACTCGGCTTATGAGATCGGCTCTACTTCACAATCCATACCCGGAGGTTCTCGTGTAATCTCAAATCCCCATGAGCACGATTACCGGTCCGTTGACGAGTTGGGTCGAGATAGGAATGTACAAAACAGTGGTGACGACTTATCAGGCGATGACGAGGTGAATGACGAGGGGAGTGACGAGGAGGGTGACGATAGGGAAGGTGACTTTTCACCTAACGAGGATGCGGAGTAGAGGTTGTGGTAGTATTTTTCTTATTATGCATGTTTAATAAAGTTTGAGACTTGTAGCGTTTGAAACATTTGATTTAGGATTGAATAAGTGTATTTGATGAATATTGTATCGTGACGTTGGATAATTTATCGTAATATGGTATTGTAACGTTTATTGATTTGTTATTATTCTGTATTTGTCGAATTCTGCCATTTTGAATTGTGGATTTTGTCCGGAAAAAGTTCCGGAAAAAATCTGGAAACTGCAAAATAGCCCAGTTTTTTTTTTACCCCCCAGGTACACCTAGGGACGACTTAGTCGTCCCTAGGATATTACCAGAAAATAAAAAAAAAATATATTTATTACCCTAGGGACGACTTAGTCGTCCCTAGGTTTAAAAATGCCCAGGTGTCAATACCTGGGGACGACTTAGTCGTCCCTAGGTATTGAATACCTGGGCATTTTTAAACCTAGGGACGACTAAGTCGTCCCTAGGGTAATAAATATATTTTTTTTATTTTCTAAAAATGTTTTTTTTAATATTTATAAAAAAGATTTTATTAAAAATAATAAAAAAAAGAATTTTTAAGAAAAATTTTGAAAAACATTTTATTTATTTATAACCTAGGGACGACTTTGTCGACCCTAGGTTACAAAGAAGGTCGTCCCTAGGGTTAGTCAATTTTTTCAACGTAGTGGGTTGCGGGACCCACTAAGTCGTCCCTAGGATACAAAGAGGGGTTCGTCCCTAGGATCCTAGAGACGAATTTTTAGGCACAACCTCCTAGGGTCGACTTAGTCGTCCCTAAAAGTTTAGGGTCGAAAAAGTGCTTCCCTAGGGACGAATAAGTCGTCCCTAGGGTTCAAAATTGTTGTAGAGTTAGCACATTTTTTATCGACTCCGCATCTCTACAAAACCGTGGATAATAATTGGATTTTTCGGGGTTTTTTTTTTGGTAATGTGGCTTGCATTAAAAATGGATCACGTTTTGGCTTAGTAGGCGGGACTACATTTGATATTATTCGATCTTCACTACATGTGCTCCTTTTTTTTTTTTTTGACATTCTTCATTGCATGTTTGATCCTTTTTCATTTTAAATTGCCCTTCTGTTGTTTTATACCCATGGTATCGATTCCGTACTAGATATTAAGGGTGCGTTTGGTATGATACTCGGAATCACACCAGGTATAATTTTGATTACAAAGATGTATGGGATTCGAGATATCAATCCGATTATTATTGTTTGGTATAAAATATTAGGTATCAATATCACAATTAATATAAATCATTTAAGTGCTCAAATTCATAGATTTTGATGTAAAAATAATATATTACGCGGGTCCTACGGAAATGGTTAACAAAAGGAGTCTCACTCCAATAGTATGAATCTATTATTGTTACTATGATACTTAGACAATAAATTTCTAACCAAACAATTAGAATGAGTATGAAAGTGATTGTTTGATTCCAATATTCACTAAACAAACAGCCCCTAAGAGTAATCCGTAGATGTTCAGAGTCTGTATATTGTTTGTTGTGGTTGTGTTGGCAAACAATATGAGAGCATATAAAGTTTAACAAAAGCTTTTGTCATTAAAAAAGTTATTCCCTAAACGCAAACAAATATTTCATGTAACTTTTGTGATAGATTTCTTCTAGTAATAAATAGGCGGAAAAGGTTTTTTTTAATGTTTTATTTCTAGAATATATTCATTCTTAAACAAAAGTTCAGACGTACGTCATATATGTAAATTGTAAAAATAGTAACAAAGACATAAATAAACACTGTATTGCATAAGTATATTACATAAATGCGATCTCGTACACAAACGTCTCATTGTTGCATGTTAATCCCAAATGAATGGAGCAACAAGCCAACAACACTTATTATATACGTAACTAAATATAAAACCCGCCTATATGTTGTAAACAATAGATTTACTAGCTCAAACACAAGACCAAATGCTCCTTATGCACTCTAAGGAAGCATCTCCCCATCCATTAGCTCCCAAGATTCAAGTAATTCTGCAAAGATATGTACACATTACTTCTCGCTTCAGCAAATTCAACAATGTTTTTCCAATAACATACATGTACACATTAGGTTAACGTAAACTTGTCCTAGCTAGTTCTTACTTCAGCTTAGTAAGTTTACGTCAAATGCGGACACAAGCCTTTTGGTTCTTGGTATACATAATACATTGATCATGTGTTATTATTTTGTAAGAAACTTACTTGGTACAGTCAACATTTGGTGAGATGGTGAAGCCCAAACTAATCCCACAATTTCCAGGAAGTGATTTAGCTAGCGCAGGATTGGGGTTTAGGCTCTGGGAAGCTGATTTGATGCAACTACAAGCAGCTCGTTTGTCGACAGTTGTACTAGCAGCTGCCGCAAGAGCCTTAGCGCCAGTGCAACAAGCGGATGGAGGCATCCCACTCCCCCTTCTTAGGTAACTCACGCAGGGCGCTACATCACGAATAACTGTGCTACATGAAATCGCACCATTAGAGGAAGGTACAAACAAGACAATTACGATCGCTAATAATGGTGCTACTTGGAAGAAACCCTTCATATTGAAATTATGTATATATGTTATAAGTTAAGTTTGCAGTTTTAGTTTTGATATTTGGAGCTTATTAGTGGTACTTTTTATAGGATGCTTTGAAGTTATAGTAACTATAAAAGACATATATTTTATGTGTTTGGTAAAAATTAGTGATTGAGTGCAAGTAAAATGGAATAGTTTTTCCAAACTTTTGGGTTTCTCTAATAAGAAACTTATTTATCATTTATGTGATTGTTTTAATGATCGATGCAGATAAAGATTACTTAACTACATCAAACGCAATTGCTATCATATCATTTTGTAGTTTAGATACAATTCAACCATCTATACTACTTTATAAAGCATTTGGGACCTTTTAAAATAATAAGGCTAAAAATTCAGACTTTTTTACCTACTAAATAAAGCAAGTTGTTGATAACATTATATATTATAACCTTTTCAAACAAACTTTTGTAACAACCTTTTAAAATAACATTTTTCTTTTAAACTCAAAAATCTTTTTATTTATTTATTATTTTTATAATCTAATTTCACTATATTTTTTAAAATTTTGTGCTTTTTAATTCGATATGCATTTTGATATATTTTTATTAAGTTTTAGTGTTTTTCAATTTTAGTAGGTTTTTTAATTCGATTTTTTTAAAACTTTACAATAAGTAAGAGATTAATATTTGTTAGTCTCAAAATTCGTTATTAAGTACTCACCACCGCATTGCGCATGCACCATTCTAATATATCATAATATAGGTATAGGTTCTAAAATGGTTCGTGAGAACTCAAGAAGGTAAAACTCGTAGTTGTTCATCTAGTAATTAATCTTGATAATATCTACTTATACTATATCAGACACGAAATACAGTAATTCATAGAAACTACTTTAAACTTATCATTTGAAAACAACAAAATACGTGTTTAATAATGTAGATGGTTTTGGCATATCATTGAACCACGGAAGAGTTAAATAAGATTCAACGCTAACTTGTAGAGAAAGGTTTTACAACTCATGCATGATAAGTCATATTCATTGTTCAAGTATTAGATAACAGCTAATTTCAAAAACTTTGGTTCACTAACTTAAGAAAATCAACTTATCGAGTTGTGAAAAAGTGAATTCGATTGTTGCAATTAGAGGTGGCAAATCTTGCCCATTTTGATACATATGGGCATTTTTTGTCCATTTTCAAAAAAGGATGAGGCACTTTTTGCCCATTCTTTATAATGAATGGGCTAAACGGGCGCATATGTAAGAAACTTATGGGCGTAATGGACGCACATATAAAATACTAATTAGGCTACTCGACGGATATTTTATATTTAATTTTTTATCCCCGACTTTTAAACAAGTATTTTATTTTTTATTTGTAAGTTTTTATATGTTTTTTTTCTTTTTTAGCTTGCGCCCGTTTAGCCCGCCCGTTTTGCCCGTGCCCATTTAGCCCGCGCCCGTTTAGCCCGCCGCCCGTTTAGCCAGTTGCCCGTTTAGCCCCCTGCCCGCCCGCCCATTTTGCCACCTCTAGTTGCAACTAATATATTACGAAAAAATTTTACTACCCTTAGTTTATTATATACTCAATCAACCAATCACAACCACCTATTTTTATTATATAACAAAAAAAATCATTTTCTAAAAATTAAATATTTCACAAACCGTTCATTGTTACGTAAAACAAAACATATGATCGCGACGAGAATTAAATCATCTATCTATCGAGGGGCACATGTATATACTTTCGCCGAACTTTTTTTCGACTTTTTTTCATAAATCACGTCTGAGAGAAATCATATATGATTCGTCGCGAAACATATATAATTTTCAGAAAATCATATATGATTCACATCACGAATCATATATGATTTTCTGAAAATCATATATGATTCGTGACGAATTATATATTATTCTCTCCTACGTGACTTAAGAAAAAAAATCGAAAAAAAAGTTCGGCGAAAGTATATATATGTGCCCCTCGATAGAAAGATAATTTAATTCTCGTTGCAATTGTGTATTTTTTTCGTTTGACGATTTACCGTTTTTGAGATATTTAATTTCTAAAAAAGTGGTAGGAAGTGAGTTTTTTTTAAATGAATGATTATGATTGGTTGAATAGGTTTATGCTAATTTAAGGGTTTACATAGATCTTAACTCAATATATTACGTATAATTTTACACATATTTAAATGGAGTTGAGATCCCTAACAACCTTTTATGTAACAAAGTCCTAATGGCTCCATCACAACCATCCATTTTCTTTTCATCTAAAGTTCAAGATTAAACCCTCCTTCCCCACTAAAAGGGCAAAATAGTCCCACTATAAATATAATATTTTACTCACACATTCATTTTTATAAAAAAAAAATTACGTTGGGTCTCCCACCCACCTAACTTCCTCCGGCAACCACCCCAACCACCCTAACAACTAACGATTTTTCGGCGAGCACCCCAACCACCTACCTTCTACCGTCAGCCACCCCAATCACCTACATTTTTCCGGCGAGGTCACCAACAACCCATTCATTTCCGACGATTCCAACGACCTTCCACAACCACCTACATTTTTCCGGCGACGATTCCGGCGAAAAAGATGGAAACCCGAATCGAAAGTCAAATATAAACACGAATTGAAACTCAAATAGAAGCAGATGTTGTTGTTGTTCCGGTTACGCAATCTGAAAATCTAAATCCAGATCCAGATCCAAATCCAGATGTTGTCGTAAATGAAGATACAGATCCAGAAGCTAATCTCGTTGAAAATATAGGTAAACGAAGAATCATGCATGATTAGTTCGATTGCTCTGAGTTTTGTAATAAAATCATACATGATTTGAATAAAAAGACAGTAATAAATCATTCTTGTATAATGATTTAGTAGAAATCATATCTGTTATGCATGATTTAACATGAATCATGCCTGATTCAAACGTGAATCATGCATGATTCATGCATGATTCAATGTGATTCATGCATGATTCAACGTGAATCACGCATGACTCAACGTGAATCACGCATGACTCAACGTGAATCACGCATGACTCAACGTGAATCACGCATGAGTCAACGTGAATCACGCATGAGTCAACGTGAATCACGCATGACTCAACGTGAATCACGCATGACTCAGCGTGAATCACGCATGACTCAGCGTGAATCACGCATGACTCAGCGTGAATCACGCGTGACTCGGCGTGAATCACGCATGACTCGGCGAGAATCACGCATGACTCGGCGTGTATCACGCATGACTCGGCGTGAATCACGCGTGACTCAGCGTGAATCACGCGTGACTCAGCGTGAATCACGCGTGACTCAGCGTGAATCACGCGTGACTCAGCGTGAATCACGCGTGAGTCAGCGTGAATCACGCTTGACTCAGCGTGAATCACGCATGACTCAGCGTAAATCACGCAGCGTGAATCACGCATGACTCAGTGTGAATCACGCATGACTCAGCGTGAATCATGCATGACTCAGCGTGAATCATGCATGACTCGGCGTGAATCACGCATGACTCGGAGTGAATCACGCATGACTCAGCCTGAATCACGCATGACTCGGCGTGAATCACGCATGACTCGGCGTGAATCACGCATGACTCAGCGTGAATCACGCATGACTCAGCGTGAATCACGCATGACTCAGCGTGAATCACGCATGACTCAGCGTGAATCACGCATGACTCAGCGTGAATCACGCATGATCAGCGTGAATCATGCTTGATTCACTGATGAATCATGCTTGATTCAACATGATTCATGCATACGTGAATCGTGCACGATTCAACGTGAATGAACACGATTCATGCACGATTCAACGATTCTTGTGCACTTTCAACGTGAATCATGCACGATTCAACGTGATGCATGATTCAACTCTTCATGCATGATTCAACGATTCTTGTGCAAGATTCAACGATTCAACGTGAAGATTGTGCACGATTCAACGTGAATTGTGCACGATTCAACGTGAATCGTGCACGACTCATTTTGAATCATGCATGATTCTTGTTGAATCATGCATGATTCATGTTGAATAATTTTTATTATTATTAAAAATACTTGACCAAGTTTATACCAGCACTTTATCAATTGTTATTCTCTAACAGCTTTTACCGGCACACCAAGACCAAGTTTATACATTCATAGTGAGACACCCGGAGGATCGGTATATTGGGAACCAAATGTCCCGGACGATTTGTTACCTAAGGAGGGAAAAAGTTTTGATACAATGGTGAGTTTTATACGGCTTATGCTGAAAAATCAGGATTTGAAGTTACAAAGTCCATGCAAAAAAGAAATAGGAGTGGTTGAAGGTTTATTAATATCATAACAATTATATAAAATCCTAAACGAGATCAAAGCACACATAACGGAAACGATTTAACAAGATCTGTAACACCCCACTTGGATAAGTGGACCGTTATGTGTATTTATGACGTGTCATCAAAGCATAAGGTAAATGTCCTAAAACATTAACTGGCCATAAAGAAAATACTGGAATCGAACATCGGTAATCCAAACATAAGCTCAGAACATGAAAAGTAAATACTGAAGGAAAGGACTAAACAATGTCCAACTAAGCAGAATAATGTAAGAAGTGCATAAAGTCAGAAGTCTAGATAGCTTCCATCCAAATGCACATGCTCTTAGAATCCTAAGAGCGTCCTGGTGTACCTGCCGTTAGAACATGAAAAGAACTACGGCTGAGCATAACGCCTAGTGAACGGGTATAAAGCATGATAAGAAATACTGAAATGAAGCGGATGATAAAATACTGAAGCTGTAAGGCTGATAAGTAAAGTTGCAGCGGAATTTTGTGTATAATCTGGAAAGTCTGATTTATAAATAATAAAGTTGAACTGTTATCTGTTAAATCTGAAAACATGCATTTACTGTATTTTAATTGCCAAGAGCTTATATAGGTCATGTGTTGTAACAACTGTTGCATGAATAAATGGAGGGGTGACCTCGTCATGCTGTAGAGGAGTGACCTCTAAATAATGTGATGGGTGGAGGGATCAGCTCCAATGTGAATGATGTAGAGCACACACCACATTCACCTGATAAACTGTAAACTGATAGCCTAGGATGCATCCATACGCCCCGCTGATAATACTGATAAAATGACCAAGCTGAATAAATGGGACGCTGCGAGAAATCACTTCCTCGCAGAGGAGTCATGACACAGGTGCCTCTAGTGTCATGGTTACAGTACCTCCGTAACTAGTACATAAACTGGTCATGCTTGTATATAAAGCTCAGGCAATTTATTAGTTATTAAAATGTTTACTGATAAGCTTAAAACATATACTGGGGTAAAACATTTGGCTGCAGACGGGAAATCCTAATTATGCATAGAAGAAAGTCCTTACTGAAGGACGAGAAATCCGTACCTCGTGTCCACTAATGAAATAATAATGACAACTGAAAGATCTACTCCGACTTCACGGATACTACATAAATAAGGGACGTGAAATGAGTTGACTGATATCGGTTTATTTTTACTGATCTTAACTGTTCTCAGTTTGATTTATTTTATTCTTATATTAATGTTTGTATATAATCTGATAAGTTCTGACTATTCGATAACATTACTGATTAATATTAATACTGTATTCTTGATTATTATGAAATGTCTATTCCAGTATTACTATAACCAGTAACCTGCCATAAATATAAAGTTTCTAAAATTATAAAGTTTCCTAAAATAGAACGTTTCTAAAAAATGGTTTCATAAATAATTAATCATTACCTAATAATCAAGTGTTAAATAAATAACTAATAGAACGCGGTTAATTTAATAAAAGTTAATTAAATTAAAGTAAATATTTATACTTGATTATTCCTTTAAATAATTAAAATCAAAACTTTAATTTGAAAGAAAGTTAAACCAAACGTCCTTTGTTAATTTACGCGTAACCGCGTAACCCGAACTCGTGTCAAAACTCTCCCGAGACATTCATGTCTCGGGTCAAGCCCAAACAGCCCCTTTGGCTGTGTCCCCCACCTGCCGGCAACCAACAGTAGCCACTGGCCTTGAGCCGGTTGCCACTGTTTACTAAAAGGTTCCCACTATTTGTATTTGGTTCCCACTGCTTGTTCACGGTTCCCACCGTTAGTGTTAATTTTCCCCACTATTGACAAACCCAAACACCCCCTTTTCTGAGTTAATCCCAAACACCCCCTGCTGTTCTTTTACCCACTGTTTATTACACAAATCCCTCCCTGGTGGGTTCCTTGGCTCTAGGCTAGCAACCAATCATCACCACCGAGACCTGTTGGTCACGACTGGCAATAAAGACACCACCGAGAGCTTTCATGCTCTCGGTTTTCGTAATCGACAACCACCCGACACCCCCTGTTCATAAACCAAACACTCCTACTGATTTGTTTTGGCTGGCCATAAAAACACACCACCGAGAGCTTTCATGCTCTCGGTTTCGTGACTGTTTTACCCCAAAACTCGATTTCCCCAAGATTGGTTTCATGGTTACGTGTAGATTCGTGAATGTATTAACTCATTGAGGTGAATTTGTATTAATTAAGAAAACTGGGAAGATAATTACCTTTTGGTTTTGGGAGACCGAATAACACACAATCGAATGATCAAAAATCAAAATCCGAGACCCCTGTTGTCTGAATATGGCCGGCGGCCTCTTTTCTTTCTTTCTCTTTTTTTTGTCTTTTGTGTCAGCATGAGCAAAAGCAACAACCCTAATTTGTCTTTTTTTTAACGGTTTGGGACAAAAGGGGTGGTTTACCCATTCTTTTCTTTTTTCCAACTGGGTCGGGCTCAAGCCCATACCCCTTTCTTCCTTTGCTTCATTAAACCGCCAGCCCACTAACGAAACTATACATTTCATTTTCGTTTAGACTTTGACAAGTTATCGTCTATTAAATGTTCGGTTCCGTGATTAAATTTCTCGTGCTAAAAACTCTGAAAGTAATAAATTATTAACTGAATAAATAGCATTTACGTGACGTTTGAATAATTTCATTTATTTATTATTTGAATAAATTATTTATTGACTGAATAAATAATGTTAATTAATATTATGACTGCGTATCATTAATGTTCGAGGATTTTAAATGTGGGTTTTACAAGATCATTATAATAACACAATTATAATTAATCGAATCGGGGTTACATGCATTTACGCTAAAGCAAATCCACAAGACGAATAACAAATCACCAATTCGGGTTTATACCGTATATAACCAAGATATAGTCTAAAGTAAGACTATATTACGATCTTGTACACACGTAATACAACGAGCTAACCGTGATTCTAGTACATGTAAATCGAGCTTTAAAGCTTATGGAAAATCTACCCAACAACCCTAGAGAGTGGCTAGGACTAGATTATAATCACAATTGATCAAACAAGAAAACCAAACAAAATCCCCTTTGTGGGTATGACTTGCGATGACAAGAAAGAGAGAGGAGGGGAGAGATTTTTTGTGTGTCTTGAATTATGAGGTGAGGGGTTGTTTATATAGACCTAATTCTTGTAGTCAATACAAATAAAAGGAAAAATTTTCTTTCCCCTTTCCCTTCCTCTATAACCGACGGTAGAACGCCCCTTATGGGGTGTTCCAGAACCTTCCAATCTTCTTTCTTTTGATTCCACTTACTATATATATTTTAACGCTCGTTAATACTTAACTCTTAATTTTTTGACGATCGTTAAAGTTATATCTCGGATTAATTTAATAAATACATAAATATATATTTATTAAATAAATTAATGAATACAATAAATATATCTATTAAATAAATTAACTCTTTACGTATTGAGTGCAATCCCGTAATCTCGAGTTCGATCCTATCACACGACTATTAAATATAAGTCCATAAACTTTCAGCTCTCACTTGGACATATTTAGAATATCGTGATTACATTGACTAGCGTCTAGTTACACTTAGCAACGCCTCTAGTACAACTCGAGTAAGGTGTCCTGGATAAAACCTTTTAATGATTCATCATTATTATTATCTTTTATTTCTAATACAACGTTAATAAGGATATGGATCTCAGTCCTTCCTTTCATTAACCATTTTGTTTCTCATTCACAAATTTAGCAAGATTACCAAAACAAATTTGGGTGTGGCCACACAAACATCTTACTAATCCCACGAGGGGACCAGCTGTATTAAACTCCAAAACGAAATTGGAGGAAATAAATTCCATATTTACTACAAGCAAAACTTATGAATTTTGCAACACTTCTGAAAATAATCCTTATAGCTACCAGTTACGTTTAGCGTTAGATTAGTCCACAGAGATGTACTAGACTCATAACAGTTTCCTGGTATCTCAAGTCTAAGGATAACTATTTATGATTTACTTGATGACAAAGATCCACAAAGTAAAATCATATAATTGGGATAAGTCCAATATTCAATTCACTGAATATCATCCAAAATCGATCAATATACTTTCAATTATACTCTATCGCTTATTTTGATTTGTCTTAATTTAATAATATTCCCATATTAGTAATCGACAACGGACATTTAGCATAACATTTATTCATGGATTATGTTAGCCTCAAAATATTGAGTCAAACAAGAATGTTCGGTCATATGTTTATTATGTATCGTATTTTAGAATGTTGTAATAGGTAGTAGGTTAGTCGTGTTTTACGGGCTTAACTTTAAGGTAAAGTTCATTCATAAGTAACTAAAGCCTAAAAGGAAAGCCCGACCCATTAATATATAGCCCATACAAGCCCGCATGTGGGTGGACTATATATACCCTCCTCCTAGCATGTTAGGAGGAGGTTGCCTCAATTGTATTCTCACTCTCAATCTAATATTCACCAAGTTTCCAACTCTCTCTCTACTTTCTCTCTCTAGAATTCATCTATTTTCTATCTATTTTTCTTGTTTAATCATCACATATTTATGGGACAACAATTGGTATCAATCTCCATGGGGTAGATTTGTGATTGGTTGTTGTTATTTCATTTGATTCGTATGATTTAATCCATAAATCATCTCGGATTCAAAAAAAAATTGTATTTTCTGTGCTCTAGATATAAATCTTATACATAGTTGCGGTAGGGATTTGGATGCTTTGGATTGGTTAAAATCACGGATTTCTAGGCAAAAATCTCAATTTTTTCCTTCAAGTTTCGGATTAGTAACTAGATTGCGACAGAATTGGTTTGATTTCCATCGCAAAGGCTAGGGTTTCTGTATTGCGACCATTGTTGCGACAAATATTGCGATAGGGTTTATCTTTGCGATACATATTGGGACATACTTGTTTGTGGTATTGCGACAGAATTTTGTTTAGGTATTGCGACAGACTTGTTTGTGGTATTGCGACATAATCTAGTTTAGGTATTGCGACAGACTTGTTTGTGGTATTGCGACAGAGTTTTGTTTAGGTATTGCGACAGAGTTACTTGTGGCATTGGGATACATTCAATGTGTACATTACGACAGATTCAGTGTGTACATTGCGACAGATTCAGTTGTGTGCATTGCGATAGATTCTTTGGTATTGCGACAAGTTTGAATTCTACTGCAGAGTATCGTGTGACGAACAACAACATCATGGTGGCGGGTAACAAAGAGAGACCACCAATGCTTGTGTCGGGTCGATATGATCAATGCCAATCTCGTTTTCTACGTTATCTTGACACAAAACATAACGGTGATGCTTTAAGGCAATGCTTTTTTTATGGACCCTATAAATTCTCAAGGGTACAAGTTCCTGTAGTACTAGCCACAGACATAACTGACGAACAACCCGCATATGAACGTGATGAAAAGAGAAACGACCCCACACAAGAGAACCGTGTTGGGCTTGATGCAGAGAAGGAAGCAATTTACTTAATTCTCAGTGGCATTGGAGATGATATTTATTCCACGGTTGATGCATGCCCTACTGCTAAAGAAATGTGGACGGCTATTGAAAGATTGCAACAAGGTGAATCACTTAACAAACAAGATATAAAAACTAAGATATTTTGGAACTTTGGCAAGTTTACTTCAAAGGACGGGGAATCAATTGATTCTTATTACTCCCGATTCTATAAAATGATGAATGACATGACCCGAAACAACTTGCAAGTTTCCACCATGCAAGTCAATGTCCAATTTCTACAGCAACTTCAACCAGAGTGGACACGGTTTGTCACCTTGATGAAACAACAATAAAAGTCAGACGAAGTTTCATATCACACGCTCTTTGACATTTTAAAACAATTTCAGAATGAGGCAAACGAACTTCGAGCAGAATGTGTTGCAAAGGTTTTAAATCCACTTGCTTTGGTGTCTACCACTCAACATTACCCAGATTATCGTTCTCGTGCTCCAAAGACCTACTCTACTCAATCATCATCACCACGATCATCCACTGTCTCTAAGTCACATGCTCCAACAAGATCTAGAGGCAAAGAATTTGCAAGAGCACCATCACCCACACCTGAGCAATCATCCGAAGAAGACAGTGATGAAGAACTAGCTCAAAAGGATAAGGAATCAAGCAACAAATGGATTTCATTATGAATCAATACACGAAAATCTACAAACCCACCAACAACAACCTCAGAACATCATCAAATACAAGGAACAACTATGCTCAGGGTCCTCCAAGGAATGACACACGAAGGTGTGCTGAGAGTCCTCCAAAGTATGATCGAAAACCCGCTAAGTATAATAATCAGAGGGTTGCTACTGTTGTTGAAGATAGGGAAACTGTTGGTACTCAAGTTGTGCAAAAAAGTGGGATTCAGTTTTTTAACTGCAGAGGTTTTGGGCATTTGGCTAGGGAATGCCAACAGCCAAAGAGGGTTAAAGATTATGGTTATCATAAGGAAAAGATGATGTTATGCAAGAAGATGGAAGTTGGGATCAAGTTATTAGCTGAGGAAGGAGAAATGCTTGACGACACAGACGATGAACTCTCCGACCAAGAACTCGAGGCACATTATTCATACATGACAAAGATTCATGAGGTCCTTAACGTCACTGAAGATGACAATGGTCCTATATTTGATACCAAGCCAATTGATAAGGTACAACATGATGATGAATATAATGTGTTTGGTGATACACATGAGCATAGTGATCTACCAACAACAATTACTGACACGTGTATGATGGAAACGGTTGATAGCAATACCACACCCGATTCATCAGACATGTGCAATAATGAGTTTGAGGATGATCAACATGCAAATGAGTATGATGACGAGGAGCGTATCGTGCTTGCTAATTTAATTGCTAGTTTACAAAAAGATGTCAATGAAAATAGAAAGAGTCAAAAGCAATTAAAGAAGACAAACGCAGCGCTCACTACAAACTTTGAAGAAAGCAAATCCGCTCTTATAAAATCTAGTGAGACTATTGATAGTTATAGGGCTCAGCTTCTTCAAAGAGACAAAGAGCTTAAGAGGTACAAAAGTCGTTTAAATAACGTTAAAAAGGACAATTTTGAAAACAAATACAACGAATCTCTTGCTTTGTTAACTAAAGAAAAACGTCAATTTAATGTTTTATTAACTGATGAACGTCAAAAAATGTACCTTGCCACAACAAAAGTAAACGAACTTGAACAGAGGCTTTCTATGAATACCACTGATTCTGTTAAAATTCTTGACGAAAAGAAACAAGAGGTTGAAAAATTAAAGCAAGATTTCAAAAATAGACAAGGCAAAAATACTTCAAATAAAGGATCTCGAAGAACAAGTCGATTTTTTGAAAAAAGTTGTTTATTGTTGGTCCCTAGTAATTCGTTATTACTTATTATCTTAAGTAATAACTCTTACTTCGACTCAAGTGTGTTGTTTTAACAATAGATAAGAACTATGAAAGATTAAAACAACAATACCAATATACTTTTCAACGTATAGACTTTTATTAGAATCAAATAAAGAATCTATAACCCACTTTGTTTGCGGAATAACAAAGTAGTTGAATGACAATGGGTTTTGATCTCCTCTACTTAAACGTCTAACCAAAGTTAAAGTCTAAGCTCCAATCTAAACGTTCATATGCATCTTGGCTATATGGTTTAGTTGGTATCGAGAGAGAAAGGTTTTCCAGAGTTTAAGCTCTTGTATTGGTTAACCTTTTCTCTCCCAATGTACACTCCTTGAAGGATTGTAAATCTATGCTTATGTATTTAGAGAGAGAAAGAGATAGAGAGATGGTAAATTACACACAAAGCTAGAGATAGAAACCAATGTTTTACTATGTGTAAATTATGAAACCACACCACCCTCTCCATCAAAGGAGAGGGTTTATATACCAAGCCCATATGATGGGCTTGGGCTTGCATTGGGCCGCCGGCCTACACATGTTGTAGGCTTGGCTTGGCCTTGTTTGTTTAATATTAAGTTAACTAAACTACGAGCTATTACATATACTATTGTTGGAGTGACCGATCCTTCTTAATACGTAAAACGTATTTCCAACAATCTCCCCCTAAGGGAGGTCACTCCAAACAAGGGCGTCACCCGAGTTACAATAATAAAATAAACCTAGCATACTATGCTTGTCTTGAGCTCGTAGTCTTCATCTTTCTTTTCTTTTTCTTTTCTGGTGAACATGCTGATGTGATCTTTGATATCAGTCTTTGATCATCAATCTCTTGCCTTGATCTCGTGCATCCATCACTTGTGATCTTCGCCTCTTCGTGACACCATGTCCCACATACTTATACCTTCGTAATTCTTGAAAGCTTCAGAGTTCGATACAGCGGAAGACTTAACTTTTAGGCTTTGTTGAATTAGATGATATATTAAGTGCATAAAGTATAAGCATGCGGGAACGACTTCTTCTTGGATTCCGCAACGCCACCGTCTTCAAATGCCGCAACATAAGTAGACACGAACGAAATGGCTTTGAACATTTCATTCTAATTCGGTAGCATTTTACCTCCGGTCGGTGAAGACCGTTGGACGATATTAGATATCGTACCCGTGACGGATAGTTTCAATTAAGTAACTTCCTGACAGGATTTCGCGGGTAAACCCGTTCTCTTTACTCGACCGTCCAAAGCTGACTGCGAACGTAAAGAGTGAATCATTTGGATAAAATTATCCGCAAGATTTGAAGCCGTCAATTCATGTTCCTGGAACAAGTGAAATTCAATTAAGAACCGCACCATCGTTGCTTTCCAGTTGTCACGAGCTTGATTCGTATAGAATCTTGCAAGTTACCTACCAAGTGTTGTTTGAGGTTAACACTAGAAGGATTTCCACTCATCACTGTGAACACTAAGGTATCACTCTGAGTGTTCTTGCAAGATCACTGAGACATTGCGTAGAGGCCTGGAACGTGTTTAAATTCAGTTAAGAATTAAACAGCTGTTGCTTTCCAGTTATCACAAGTTTGATTCATAAAGAATCGCACACGTCACCTACCATGAGCTTTTTGATATTCGCTTAAGAAGGATTTCCATCTTCATTGTAAATACTTCGTATTACTCGGATGTTCAGGCAAGATCATGAAGATTTTGCGTAGGACTCTTAAGATCTTTCTTACTTTTCACAGTGTATGAAGAAGCAAGGAATTATGAAAGTGTGTCCTAGTGACATATTTAATGATCTCAAATGGCTCTAGACTCGATCGTGCATTTTGGATTTTAGTGATCGGAGGATGGAGAGGAGTGCCACCTTTTCAATACCAATTTATTCGGAGTGAATAAATCAATAGATAACGTGTTGTCTCCGTGTGATTAAAACAAATACCTTTTGAGAGATATTTGAGTTAGCTGGGATGGGTTGTGCATTACATCACTGAGTCCATGATGTCTGTCTTCAATATCGAGAATCATTAAAATGATCTCAATAGCATATGTGTTGACCCGGTTTCTGCTTAAAGTTGTAAGGAGGGCTTCTTTCTTTACACCCTTTATCTTTACAATTCTTTTTCATTCTTCAACCCCTTCAATGCTTACCAATACGTCATAACTAGCACCTTGTTGTGATTGTTCCAGTGCTAACTTAAGTACTTGGTCGGCATTCAGCTACGTTCACAATCTTTCTCCATCTTTCCTAAGGACTACTATTTCTAGCTATGGAATGTCCTTGGGAAGATTCCTCCGGTTCTGGAAGAATAATAGGACTTAACCTATCCTACCATCCTTATGTCACCACAATCTTCATCGTCGTGAAATAAATGGGTTTTGGGTAAGTATATGTCACCATGAAAATCCATTTTGATATAGCAAATCCATTTTGCTCCCCCTTAATATATGCCACGATATTCGAAAACATTTCGCACATGTCGGGATGAGCCAGTACATTAAGTCAAACCGTTTGTGATAATATCCCATATTAAATCACATTTTCTCCCCCATATTAAAAATATTATCCCAATCGATGTTTTTAATATCAATTAATTTAATGAAGTTTTAACAAAGGTTTTGGGAAGAAAAATGCGAGTCCGTTTTATCTTCATGATACCAACTGTGTGAGATATGATATCGATTTGTAACAAGATCACATATTCACCATATTAAAAAGAATTGACAAGGTTGGACCTGATTGATGAGAACATCATATGATAAGATCAAATGGTTCTTGGCAGCATATGTTGGTCGCCTCGTCACGTCTGAAGTCATCTCTTGACACCACACGTACGATTGGTATTGTTGTCTTGACACCAACTTGTGAACTTTGCACGTTCGGCATCGAAGATTCTGAATGCTTGATAGTTGCTCCCCCTCAATTATTGACCCGTGTTCTATCGAAAGAGCTGTAGTCGTCAGTTGAGTAGTCGCATCGTCGAGTATGTAGATACCAATTGTAGATAGCAATGGTTGTAGAGATGATAGCTTCATAAAAACAAGACTTCTCTTGTTTTAACAAATAAATGCACTGAGGCGTACATAGATTTGTGTTAGACCAAGTTATAAAGTAAACTTGATCCCTTACAAGGTTTGAAAGTAAACCTTGCCCGAGAAAATTAATTCCCGTTGTTAGCCAAAGCTTTCATAAGAAATACTTGACTTTAATGTGAAAATCGGGTTGCAGTCAGAAATAACTACAAGCCATTAGGGCATGTTTTATGAAATATTTACGACTTTTGTATGAACTCTATTTATGGCGCCGTGTCAATATTAATCAACATTTCTAAGGCCGTAAATATTATCGTACCAAAAGACATGCCTTTGAAAAAATAAAGTAAAAATATTTTTGGATTTTTCTAGATTTTTCAATTTTTATGGTTTTTATATGGTTTTATATTTTTGTATTTTGCTTTTGTGGATAAATATATACAGATGATCACCAAGGATACGGAGAATAGTTTTACCAAGACTATTCTTTTGCTTCATCTGCTAGTTCCTTTAGAGTTTCAGGCGAGAAGGTTCTCATTCCTAGCTTGTCGGCCAAAAATTCAATTCGAGCGCGATCTAAAGCCTTCGTGAAAATATCCGCCAATTGATACTCAGATCGGACAAAGTAAAGCTCGATTACTCCATTTTCCACTTGCTCCTTGATGAAGTGGTAGCGAATGTCAATATGCTTCGACCGGGAGAATTGAACATTGTTGCAGCATAAGGCAATTGCACTTTTGTTGTCGCAGTACATCGGAATCTTGTTGAAACCTAGACCATAGTCGGTTAATTGCGATCTCATCCAAAGAATTTGAGCACAGCAACCGGACATAGCTATGTATTCTGCTTCCGTACTTGAAATTGCAGCGCTTTTCTGCCTTTTCGATGCCCAACTGATTAGTCGATCTCCTAGTAGTTGCAATGTTCCACTCGTGCTACGCCTTGTATCTTGACAACCCGCGTGATCCGCATCTGCATATGCCATTAGTGCAATAGAAGAGTCCTTCGAATACCAAAGTCCCCGATTAATGGTTCCTTTAAGATATCGAAAGATCCTTTTAACAGTAGCTAAGTGTAATTCAATAGGCCTAGTTTGATACCTGGTACACATACATATAGCAAACTGAAGATCAGGTCGACTGGCTGTGATATACAGAAGAGTACCGATCATTCCACGATAAAGTGTCGGATCAACGGCAACTCCATGTGGATCTGCATCAAGCTTAGATTTTTCCACCATTGGAGTGTCCACGGGGTCGCAAGATTCCATCTTATACTTCTTTAGCGATTCAAGGGCATACTTGGATTGATTGATAAAGATGCCTCTGGGACTCTGAGATATCTGAAGACCTAAGAAGAATGATACCTTGCCCATCATTGACATCTTAAACTTGGAAGACATGAGTGTCCCAAACTCGTCGGATAAGGTTTGGGTCGATGCTGCAAATATAATATCATCAACATATATGTGTACCATAATCATATCTTTACCTCGTTTTTGAATGAACAGCGTGGGATCCACCTTGCCTTTAGCGAAGCCTTGAGTAATGAGGAATTGTGACAATAGATCATACCATGCGCGTGGAGCTTGCTTCAACCCATAGAGAGCCTTCTTAAGCTTGTACACATGATTAGGATATTTAGGGTTCACAAAACCATCCGGTTGTTGAACATAGACCTCTTCCTTAAGTTCACCATTAAGAAATGCCGTCTTCACATCCATCTGATAGACGATCATATTCATATGGGCTGCATAAGCGAGGAATAGTCGAATAGCTTCCAAACGGGCAACAGGTGCAAAGGATTCCATAAAGTCGATGCCCAATAATTGCTTGTATCCACGAGCTACTAGTCGAGCTTTGTTCTTCAATATTCTGCCTAACTCATCGAGTTTCACCTTGTAAACCCATTTCAAAGTAAGTAACTGCACTTGATCCGGGCATGGGACAAGTTCCCAAACATCAAGACGTATGAATTCGTTAATTTTTTCTTGCATAGCTTCTATCCAACAGGATTGAGTAAAAGCTTGTTGCCATGTCTTAGGTTCAACTTCAGTGAGAAAAGCATCAAAGTGACAAAACATTGCACTTTCTTGTAACTGACTTCGTGTGGATACCGGACGATTAGGGTCACCAATAATAGAATCTATAGGATGATCCTTTGTCCACTTGTTGTCATGTTCACGAATCCGTGGATTGGAGTAAACCGTAGTTGGAGCTTCTTCTGAGGTGGACGACCCGGCTTGATTAGAGGCGGGAATTGGTACACCAAAGAATGGAAGTTCACGCATTTGAGCGAATTCCAAATCGTGATCATCATCATCCTCTTCATCATCAATAGGCATGACATGGGTAGTTGAAACATGTGTTGGTTGAGAATTTCTTGTGGATGGTATATCTTGACCAATTGTAGGTGCAGATGTATCTGATTATGCTTCGGTTGCTGGAGCGACAACTTCGGTTACCGGAGCTATTACCTCAGGTTCTGGAGCAACAATGGTTGGAGGAGTAAAGAATTCATCAAAGAACGGTTGAAACAACGTATCCCATTCATTCCTAGTAGGTGGTGTAAATGATGATGAAGTAGGGTTATTTGGGACAAGACCAGAACTAATGTTACTGGGTCCCATTTCATGAAGTGCGGGTTCAGAGCTGCTTTGCTCAGAAGCCATTGCTGTCAGCTCATCAAAATCAACATTCATAGTTTCGAGGATCTTGCGAGAGTTACGGTTGTAGATTCGGTATGCCTTCTTTGCGGGTGCGTAACCAATGAAAATACCAATATCAGCCTTTGGTTGAAGCTTTCCCAAATTGTCACCATCATTATTTGGATAGCAAAGAGAACCAAATACATGAAGATATGATAAATCTGGTACTTTTCCATGGAGAAGCTCATAAGGTGTTTTACCATGGCGTTTACGAATTAGTGACCGGTTTTGGGTGTACACTGCTGTAGATACTGCTTCTGCCCATAAAAACAATGGAGCCTTTGCGTAAATTAACATCGTTCGAGCAGCTTCCATAAGTGTGCGATTTCGCCTTTCAACGACACCGTTTTGTTGTGGAGTGCGTGCAACGGATGTTTCATGAGATATGCCAACTTCTTCATAGTAATCACGCAAGATTTGATTCACAAATTCGGTTCCATTATCTGTACGAATGCGTCGGACAGTAGTTTTGAGACGCACTTGAATCATCTTGAGAAATCTGATGATAAATTTAGGTGCCTCATTTTTGGCTTTAAGAAATTTCACCCATGTAAACCGAGAGTAATCATCGACAATAACGAGGATGTACTTTTTGCCACTAAGACTTTCAACACGCATTGGCCCACAAAGATCCATATGCAATAGATAAAGTTTCTCTTGGTTGGTGTCTTCCGTCTTGGGTTTGTAAGATTTCTTAGTGCTTTTCCCCATTGTACACGCGGAACACAAATGATCCTTGTGAAATGAAAGTTTAGGAAGACCACGAACAAGTTCGTTTTTTGCTAAATGATTAATAGCGTCAAAGTTAAGATGAGATAACCGTCGATGCCATAACCATGACTTAGTCTTCGATGCTTTGGAGAGAAGACATACGGGAGAAGCGGCCATCATGTCTTGTAGAGACAAAGTATACAAATTATTCCCTCGAGTACCTTTCAATAAATCAACCCCTTCCAAATTGCGAATGAAGCAGGTATGCTCTTGAAAAGCAACTTCTAGGTTTGCATCACAAAATTGTCTCACAGAAAATAAGTTATGACCGAGACCTTCCACATAATACACTCTCGAAATTATAACATTCCCAATATGATATTCACCATAACCCATTATCTTTGCAATATGATCATTTCCAAATCGAACCGTACCAAGAAACTTGCTGACGAAATTTCTGAGCTGAGAGCGATCTCCGGTCATATGCTTGGAGCAACCAGAGTCCAAATACCAGAGAACAATTTGGACCAACTGTTTTCAATAACAACAGTAGACAATGCATTGGAAACTATTGGTTCCGGAGTGTTAGCAGATATAGATATAGAATTATCAGAATTGCTAACATATTTGAGACCCTTAGATTTCCTGCGTTTTCTAATGTGAGTTTTAGCACTAACAGGTTTTACTGTTCCAACTTTCTTAGGTTTTGGATTATTCGCGGGCACTACAGTGGGAGTAGACCTATTTAAAGGGCACTTTGTTCCTACAGTAGTGTTGGTGTTCCTAGTTAAAGGACACGCTTGTGTTTTGGTAGCCTTGGTACTCCTAGTTAAAGGGCACACTTTCTTCGCTGTATTGGGAGTGATCCTAGTCAAAGGGCACGTATTTCCTACTATAGTGAAAGTTCTACCAGTGGGGCGCCACATCCAGCCAACTTGGGTTAACACTTTCCCAGTTGGTTTCCATTCTAATCCATTTTTCCGGGCATACATCTCATTCACATGGTCAATAAGGCAAGAATCATGACGACTAGAAAACATACATTCATTGCAATTCCAACATTTCAAATTAGAATTCACAGTAGGCTTAGAACGCTGCACAACCGCAGAGCCTTTAGGTTTAGCTACATGATTCTTTTTATTCAAAACAGAAATAACAGTCCTAGGATGGGCTTCTACTTTCTTCTTCACTTGACTACTAGATGGGGGCAAGATCCTATCATTCTTCTTGTTTCTCTTAAGCTTAGATCTTTGAGCCTTAGTAGTGGTGGTTACTCCTGTAGAAGGCAACACGGGAATATTAGAAGCTGGTTTTGATTCCGCCTTATCTTTAGTGACCAAAGTTTGAGATGGTTTAGTCCTAGGGCCCTTGTTAAGTGGTGTGACGGCTATAAGGTTCCTTTTGATTGCACTAGAGGACGATGCTGAGACAGTGGCTGCGTTATCCACAACATTCTTACCTTTTAGAGTACGAAGTGTTTTAACTCAGCCAAGACCAGATTCTTATCACAAATTTGTTCCCTTAAATCAGATATTTCCATCGAATTTCGATTCAATTGTTCAATCAATGATTGATTCTGTGCAGTGGTATCAACACATGCGGGCTGTACTGAATCGAAGAGTCGTGTATTTTTCTGTTTTAAGTTATCAACTTTGGACAAAATCTTGGAAACTCGATTATCTAGATCAAGTTTAAGATTCTCAGCAGCCTCAAGTACGTTCACACAGTTAAGCTCCTTAGATTTCTCTATGTCTATCGGTAAAGATTGCGCAACCTTGTCACTTGGCTGACGCTGTTTTGATTGTAAATTCAATCGAAAATTATTTTCAAAGTTTGCATCATCGATATTGACACCTTCGAATGACGTTTCAAAGATTTCTTGAATAAATTGTTGCTTGCATTCAAGCGAAATACAATGTGTTTGAATCTCATCAAAACGTTTTGAAAGCGAAGAATATGAATCTTGAAGCTTTAAAAATTCAGCGTCAGATTCGTGACAAGTACTATCTACCACATTATCCACAGATTCAACATTATGCACAATAGAATCATTATCAACACTTGTATCCACACAGACAGAAACTATATCATGAGACATCACTTGATTCAGAAGCAGATCATTATGGCGTGAAACCCGTTCTATTTCAAGTAAACTGTTTTCATAAGCATCTTCCATTTCATTGAAAACACGTCTAACTTCTTCTATTTCCAAAAACAAATCTTGATCAATATTACGAAGACAAGCTTTAACATTCTTTACAAACGGAACAATTTCATCTCGAAACGCAGCTCTAGTATGCTCAAAGTTCCATTCACTTTCCGTTATGGCTGTGGCCGTCGTAAGTTCCAAAATGACCTTGTCAAAATCGGCTAAGTGTTGGTGAACCGCATTTAAGTTAACGGACGCCTTACTTACCGGTGGAATTAACTTCGTTAAATCCTTTTTGACAAGTGTAGGAGACGTACTAGAAAGGTTTTCATTTGACAAACTTTGGGGCACAAGAACTGTTAATTCTACTAATTCCTTTTGTAAGCGAATGCGTGTCTTTTTCGAAAATTGATCTTTGTTATGTTGATCATAATCAATTGTATGGAATTTAGAAATCATTTTAGAATGAGTTTCATCCGCAAGTGATTGTGTCTTCTCAGTACTACGAACATAAGGTGCTTCTTTCGATTTGCCAATTATGGTCATATCATAAAGACCGGGAATATATTCCTGAGCTTGTTTTGCATAACCGGGATTAGGTGGTAAATCTTGAAGACGCTTAAGTTCGAATTCTTTAAATGATTTAGTTAAAAGATGAACCTTTTCTGTGGAAGCGTATTGTTTTAAAAGCTGTTGTTCTTTGAATTTAAGAAGTTTGGTAGCATTAATTTCCGATTCAACCTTTTTAGACTCGAGAGTTTCAAAATCCATTTTAAGTTTCTGAAAATCATTGACAACCAACTCTTTTTCTTTTAATTCATTGGAAAGATTAGCTTTTAATAATTCTATTTCTTTCAAGTGTTCAATCTTTTCAAAACGAAATTGGTCAAATTCAGAACATGTTATTTTCTCTTCTTGAGGGACCATTTCAAAAGCTTTGACCTTTTCTTTATGCAACGCAAGCTCAACAGTTAGGGTGGAATTGGTATCTACGGATTGTCTGAGGGCCATATGCATTTGATCAATAATATGTTTAGGCACCATGACCAAATCATGTTGAGCATAAGGTTCCATACCCGTCATAGCATTTGGTTGAGGTTTACTCAAATGTGTAGGATTGGGTACCACATCAGTTGAGTTACTAGTTCCCGAATGCTGTTCGAGGTTGTCCTTTTCATACCCAACTTGATGTTGGTAATCATCAATATTATTAGATGTGGTTGGTACCTCACTGACGACATCAGAACCGTAGTGAGAGAGATTAGCAACGAGAGCAGCTTGGGCAGAGTGAATGTCATCACAATCTGAATCATATGCGTCAAGATCATCTGCTTGATAAGCTGCATTAGAAGTAGAAACGACTGCAATGCCTTCAGTATCTGCTGCCCCTGGGTCTGCAAGAAATGCTAACTCCTCTGAATCCAAAATCTTCCCCTTAGACTGAGCATCAACCAAATATATCTTCTCACGAAACCATGCATCATCCCTCCTCCTTTTCGGTTGAGTGCATTCCCTAGCCATATGACCTTGTCCTCGGCAATTGTAGCAAGTCACAACCTTTTTAGGACCAATAGGACTCCCATTTCCACTAGCTTGAGAATTCACAACCTGATTGTTCCCGGTCCTTGTAGGAGTTCCATATGAATTTTGCCTTCCCTGAATAGGTTGCACCGTCACTTGACCATCTTGAACAGTGGCTTGTTGTCGAGGATTTGAAGAGGTTCGGAGCTGATTGTTTGTTGGTGGAAATCCTCTAGTTGCAACAAGTTTTTACAAGTAAGCAGTGAGATGGTTCAGAACATCAACTGGCGTATCATTTGGAGTAAAGACCGGTGCTTGGATTGGTGGAAGTTCATTAGAGTTGAAAGCTTGTGCTGGTTGTGATTCAATAGGAAAGTATCCTTGCTGAGGAGTATAGCCCAATGGAGAAGTGTTGGCTTGTGATGGTGATGTTTGATATGGTGGTTGCTGTGGAAAAGATTGTTGATGAACACTGTGTTGATATTCTTGCTGTGGCATCATTGGTGGTTGATAAGATGGTTGCTGTGGTTGCTGATAGATTTGTGGTGGTGGCTGCTACAAGTATGATGGTTGTTGATAAGTATAAGCCATGTTTTGTTGAGAAGCATACATTGCAAGTGGATCATGAACTTGAGGTGTAGACAACCGAGCCTCGATCACATGGCATTCGTGTTGTTGAAGAAAAGCTTGAAGTTGATCCACATTGGTGTTATGCAAGTCCTTAGCCAATTTAACATCCGTCACGTATTTTTTCCATTCTGAAGGAAGAGTGTTCAAATACTTGGTGTTCAATTGAAAGGTAGGAATTGCCATGCCATAGATATTAAGCTCATTCAACAATAAGGTAAATCTCAGATAGTATTCATTGAGAGTCTCCCCTGGCACATAGGCAAACTTATCAAAAGTATCATAAAGCTTACACTCTCGTTCTTGTTTAGTTAACGAGGTGCCTTGCATAAGAACACGAATTCTATCCTATAACTCTTTGGCAACTTTATGTTTGCTGACGAGTTTGTAGACATCTGGAGGAAGGGCTTGGAGAATGATGTTTGTAGCATACTTATCACATTTATCTTGAATCTTCATATCTCCAGTCAACTCACCCGTTGTGCGAGGACGAGTAGTCGTACCTTCCGTCACTGTACCATAATCTAATGGTCCATTGAGCACCGATGCCCAAATTAGATGTCCATTCTCCTTGTTCAACATATAAAGTTCCATTCGGGAAGCCCATTCCTCATACATAGTCTTCACCAACATTGGTGGACGATTATCCGTACCCGAGAGAATGGACTTATCCATAAGAGATGTGTACTCCATTTCAATAAGTGAAGATTTACAAAGTTGATCGATCAATGAAAGAAAGTAAATGTGTTTGTTGTAGTGTGTTAAAACCGAGAAATAATGTTAAAATCCCCTAAAATATGTCCTCGATAAACCAAAAAATCTAAGTCAAAATTACACACGGTTAAAAAATTTCAAAAACACGTTTTTAAAAAAAAATGTTGGATCGTACTCAGATCGCAGTTGTGATCGTACTCAGATCGTGGTTGTGATCGTACTCAGATCGCAGTTGTGATCGTACTCAGATCGTGGTTGTGATCGCACTCAGATCGTGGTTGTGATCGTACTCAGATCGTGGTGATGATCGCACTCAGATCGCAGTGATGATCGTACTTAGATCGGACTCCCTTATCGCAAAAAGTGATCAGACTATGGATCGCAACGAGAGATCGTACTGAACAAACTTACCTTGATCGTAGTATGGATCGTAGTGAGCTATCGAAGTCAAGATCGCAACTTGGATCGCACTACCGATCGCAGTTAGATCGTAACACCAGATCGTGACGATGGATCGCAAGTAGAAACCCCCAGGGTTTATGCAATCGCAACTTCTGATCGTACTATGGATTCCTCCTTACCTTGTTTCTCGGACAGTACACGAACACCAACAATTCAAGATTCTAGGCCAAAAAATGAATCAAACAACCAAAAAATTTTTGTGTTTTTAACCCAAATAACAATACCAAATCACTATAACAAGTAATAAGATGAAGTAAATCAAGATTAACCCATAAAAACACAAAAAAAAATTTGGTTCGTATGAAAATGGATAAAAAAAATGGCGAGAATCAAGAACACAAACACAAGAACTAAACAATCATCCCATGGCTCTTGATACCATTTGAAGGATTGTAAATCTATGCTTATGTATTTAGAGAGAGAAAGAGATAGAGAGATGGTGGATTACACACAAAGCTAGAGAGAGAAACCAATGTTTTACTATGTGTAAATTATGAAACCACACCACCCTCTCCATCAAAGGAGAGGGTTTATATACCAAGCCCATATGATGGGCTTGGGCTTGCATTGGGCCGCCGGCCTACACATGTTGTAGGCTTGGCTTGGCCTTGTTTGTTTAATATTAAGTTAACTAAACTACGAGCTATTACATATACTATTGTTGGAGTGACCGATCCTTCTTAATACGTAAAACGTATTTCCAACACTCTTTATATAGGCAGTGTAAATTAGGGTTTGCATTTTGCATGTTCCAATGCATAGGTTTATCCAGTGGGTGGTTGATGCCCATGCTGGATAAACAGTACAAAGTACATATTAAACTATTCTAGAAAAGATAAAGGTTGTACTTATATCTAAGTATACAAGCAACCTTCTTTGACTTAAAGTTATATTTTCCCGCCTAATGCAAACCATCAGAATACTGAAGAGTCTTCAGTATCCTAAAGGAGATCGACATCATTCAGGTTGGTATTGTCAAACCAAACTGAACTGAAAGCCCTTCTTCAGTCCTTGTTCTTCAGCAACTAGACCGCCTAGTATTTGAAGCGAAGACTCCTGTGTCTTCTAAGTTCACTGGAAGGGGAGTGCTGAACTTTCTTCAGCTATAAAGTTTTCAGTAGGAACTTTGTTCCTCTGGTCATCCTTCAGCAGACTAGCCTTACTACTGAGTATGAAACACTTAGGGGGATTTTATATTCAAATTCTAGAGTTGCTTCAGGGTCAGTAAATACTGACCTAACAATCTCCCCCTATTTAGATATACAAATAGCCTAAGTCTAATGTCAGTAGTAAGTGAGCATAACAACTTCTTTTTACTTGCACTGAACAATTAATAACTTATAAATATGAGATAATCATTTATTCAATAACATTACAAATTACAACAAAAATATTACAAATTATTATTTAGTTTTCCTTTGGCCTAAGTTCTTCAATGACAGGGGTCTGTACTGATGGATCAGAGTTTCTAAAGTTCAGTATTGATAGTAAGCACATGCTGAAGGTTTTTGTAGCTTCAATGAGTCCTGGACCACCATGGTGAGCAAAGAAGATTTTCTGAATGTTTCCAAGAAATTCATTGTTTAGATCATCAAGATCACTAATACCCACAAAGTCTTGTCGTTCGCGATGGCTGAACATAATCATTCCAAATTATGGCTCTTCTAACACATGTCCAGGGAGATGATTTTCAAACTGAACAAGATCTTTGTATTTCTTGGTGGTGACAAAGATATCACCCACACTAGGTTGAACCAGATTGGCTCTCTTGTTTAGTTCCATAATTGGATCTTGATCCTCCAGTGAGATTTGGTTATTGATGTTCAGATGCTGACCAAGCCTTTCATGATTTCTCACAAAGTGTTCAATTCTTGTACGAACCTCATCCCATCTCTTGGATTTTCTCTTTTCAATGTTTCTTTTCATCTCTAGCCATTCAGTATAGGAGAGCTCATTCCATTGGAAGTCATCTATAATTTCATCAGACCCATCCGCCCTATAGAACTTCAGATTGATATCTCCTTTGTAAGTCATCATATCAACGTTTGTGATTTCTCAGAGACACCTTCTGTTCAACTTTGCTATACAAAACTTTTCGTATAACATCTTTTTCTTAAAGAGGCCTTCAACCTCAGAATTTCCAATTCTTTCATACAAGCTCATCTTCAGATCCCTGAGCTTTTCTTCATCTTGAATCTTGTGTAATTTATCAAGTTCTTCTTGAGTGGCCAGCCCAGACTTGATAATTCTTTCATCTAATGTGAATTCACCTTTGCTTTTGGGTTTAATGGGAGGTGACCTATTTTCAGATGATTCAGTGTTGGTGGTAAGGCCATCAATATGAGTGTCCTTAGCTGAAGACTCCCCCTTAGGCTTAGCTGGACTGTCTTCACTAAAGGGAGATACATACACAAAAGGTTGTTTTTGGGCCTTCTTCTGTGCATGTTTCTTAAAGAGATGCTAAATAGTGACTTTCTCCCCCTCAGCAGAAGATTGCCCAGCAACTTTTGATGAACCCCCAGCAGGTAAACATGCACATAGAGAGTCTAAGGTGGATGATACCTTGGTCAACATTGTTGGAACAATTGCAAGAGCATTCAGTTTCTGCTGAACTTCATCACATAAGTTCAGCTTTTGTTGTTCCAGCAGACCCACCCTATCCTTGATCTTTGATACTGAATCACATAGCTCATTAAGCTGATTAGGAATCGGACTTAATTCAACAGGGATCTCAAAAGATGTAGTATTAATAGAGTCCATGAGGGAGGTGATCTCTTGCTTAATAGAAGTGGTAGTGGCCACATCCTTCACTAATGGCTTTAGTGCAGTGAGAATTGCATCTTTGATTTGTTCAGCAGTGGGAGGAACTGGCCTTACTTTAAGAGTAACTAGTTCAGCATCAGCAATAGCCTTTTCCTCCTTGATCTTGGCCACCTGTGATTGTAGAACCAACACCTGATTTGTCGGTTATTTACCTTAACGGTTCTGGGGGATGGAGGCTTGGGAGTTTGTACAGCAATGTCATCTTCAGATTCACTATCATCCAGGTTTACTGGAGCTCTTTCACTTAGCCCCAACTCCTTTTCCAAGTCCTCAGCAGACATGCTGAATATAAATGTAGGTAAGTGTCCCCCCTTGGCGCCAGTGGAGAGAGGCACTTCCTTCATTGTCTACTAAACGCCACCTTTAGTGTGTTGGTCAGTTTCAAGTCCTTTACCACCAGGGTTGGTTTTACCTGATGGATCCTGAGAAAGAGTCCCTGATGAGTTAAGATCAATGATAATGTTTTTGGTTTCTTCAGTAGGACCATATTGTGAGGGAACTACATCATGAGAAACAGAAGGGCCAGGGTTAGCGTCAGCTGTTGTATTTGTTGACACCTCATGCCCTGATGCAGATTCAGAGTGACAAATGATAGAGATTGGTAATGATATTTGAGATGTATTCAGATTTAAATTGCTTACCAATGCTAACTCCACTCTATTGAGCTGAGGGTGCGCTCTATCTTCACCCTTCTCTCCTAAAGAAGTTAAGAGATGGGTTGCCTTCATGGCCTCTTGATGCATACCACCTTCAGCAGAGACTGATGTTGGAGGCTGGCTTGGGTTCTGGTCCTTGGCCGAGGACTTTTGTAAAATCCATGATTTTACCATGATTTTATGTAATGAAATTTCACCCATTAATCCTAGAACACTCATTCATGTGTTATAACTCCTTAAGATGTGTGTAAACTTGTCCATCATGTAATTATACTTTTACTTCCATCCTTGTTGAAAATAACTTCACAACTTAAACCATGAACTCACAACTAAGTAAAACAAGTAACGAAGTGTATTTTTAACTATAAACAACACTTAACAAATATGGAAAACATACTACACAATGTACTTATAATGTATGTGTGCATGCATATTATAACATGCTGAAACTCTAATGGACTAGCACAAGGTGGTGCTCTAGCCCAACATAGGCCCAACACAAGCCCACCCTCTCTTTTTGGTTAGCTTAACACGGCACCCCACCTTAGGTGGAAGGAGAAGAGTTGCCTTGGAAAGGCAAGAGGTGACACTTGGCACAATTTATCTTACCAAGGTGTATGTGGAAGGAGAAGAGATGCATGGGAAACACAAAAGCCTACACTTGGCACAAGTGTTCTTCCCAAAGCAACCATGCCTTTGGCCTTGCCCTTTCTCTTTCTTCCTTAAGCCGAAAACACACACACACTTCTCATACACACATGCAAATCTAATCTCATTTTTCTCTCATCTTCTTTCTCTAGTAAATCATACGAATGCATCTAAGAACACATTAACTTTACTAGTTATTGTCTTCTTCTTCATTACTACTAATCATTTAGTAGTATCACCATCTTTGGAATCATACTATCAAGCCCTAGCCGAATCTATAGGCCACGGCTTGGCTTATGTTTAGGGTTTTCTTCATCAACTAGATTAGATCTCTAATCTCTTAGTGCATATAGATCTTCCTTGGTAACATTTAAGCAAGAAAGGTATACACATCATGTTCCTTCATTTCTTCATGCATGCATCATCATACATCTATAAACACAAGTAAATAACATATTAAAAATCAAGATTTGATAAAGCTATGACCATTATAGGTCACGGCATATTTATGTAAATCATGTTCGTGATTTAAAATCTTTAATAAGAAACCTATGACTTGTATTCTATGTTTTAAACTTGATTTAAAAACTATATGAGACGTTTTGTAAATCTAAATGTTGCATGGATCACAAATCTTGTTTTATGGGATTATGGTTAAACTAATAGTCATAGATCTCATGAAATGAATTTGTGTAACTTAAAAATCATGAAGACCATGACCTTAAAGGTCACGACACACATGGTTAATGTATATGTGATTTATGTGTTAAGTTTAAATGATGGAATATGAAACGATACATGTTAAATGGACTAATCACAAAAATAACTTATGAGGATATATGTAGCCATGGGATACATATGACTTAAAATGGGTTAGATGTACATGCATGTCATTATAGCACCTAGATCTAGAGATAAGGGTTAACTTAACATGATAAACATGGAATAAGCTAATAGATCTTATGGGAATATTGGGAGAAAACAATATAGCCGTGGGCTATATGTTGTTTCTTGGAATGATAATAACCTTGGGAACATGCATGTAACCTAGATAATCATGATTGCATTTTTGTAAATATTTACAAGACTTAAAACAAGCTAATGTGTTCATCTTGGAAATACCAAGATTTAGAAATATAGCCATGGGCTATATATAAGTGTACATGGATCTATATTTTATTTTTGGTCTAGACATAGTTTAGATCTCATTTTGGACTTATGACTTGTTTACTTGATTTGTACATAGTAGATCTACTTTTGGAACACATATAAGTACATGTAACCTTAAAACAAGTTTAACTCATCTTAATAAGCTATAACAACTTATAGCCGTGAGTTGTAAGCTCCAAAAGGGGCTTATGACTTGCATGTAACTTTGTAACACACCTAGATCTAATTTGAAACATCACATAAAACAACTATAAGTTTTATTCTTTTATTTTAGATTTAAAGCTAAATATGAATAAGCTAATAATGAGCTTATAAGATTTTCCTAAGTTAAAACTTACATAAAATGTAAAGTAGTGTTAATGGACTATCTAAGCCCATAAAATATGAGCCAAAGACTTAATGGACCCAATAAGCCCATTTGATAAATCTTAATAACTTAATGGACTTAAGATTTCACTTAGGCCCATTTAACTAGCTAAAGGACTTAAAAATGTATTTAAGCCCAATAAATGATTTAAAGGCCCATTTAAATAAGTTAGTGGACTTGAAATATATTTAGGCCCACTAGATAGCCCATTAGATGTTTAGCCCATTTAATGAGCCCATATGATGTTTAAATGTTTAAATAAAAGTTTTTATAATAAAATATAACTTATAAAAACTCTTTGGATTAAAATGACAATTTATGAAACTTAAGGACTAAAACTGTAACTTATGAAACTTATTTTGATAAATTAATAAACACAAGGACTGAAAATGTAAATATCCTAAAGTCTAGGGTTTAATAAGTACCATCCGTGGAAAATTAAACCCTAGGGACCATTTTGGGAAGTTTCTAAAAGTTATTTTGTCATTTTAAAACCCTAAGGACTATTTTTGTAATCTACCGAAACCTAAAGAAGCCCTAGGGTTTGTTTTTGTAATTTTATAAAGTTACAAAACCTAGATAATACTAGGGGGACTAAATCCTCCATAAGCCGAAACTTAAACAAGCCCTAGGTACCAAATGTGTAATAATCCGAAAGTTTACTTGTTTAAAAATATGGAGGGACTAGTTTTGCCACGTTCCAAAACATTAAAAAGCCCTAACCCTAAAAGCTATTTTAATTATAATAAAACATAATTAAAAGTCTAGATCATGAAGATTAATGTATAAGCTTAAGTTTGTGATAAATAAATTATTTTATAAATATTAAATAACTTATGAAAACTTTAGAGTTAAATAAAATAATATTTTTTTATGAAATATTTATTTATGTTTGCTTTACAAAATAAATTGTATAAACAAGATGAATATGTATTATTAAAACATGTACTCATATACTTTTAAGAAATAAAATTGTATGAACGTTATTAAATTGAATGTTACTACGTAAATATGTTATAAGTAAAACCCCTTATGTTTACTTAAATATAGAACTTGGTTAGAAATTTAATTGGATGTTATTGATACAAGTACTATAAACATAAATTAATATTATAAGTAAAACATTTTCTTTTATGTTTACTTCAATGTAAAACTCAATTGTAAGATTGAATGATTTCTATAAATACATGTATGCTAACTGATATTAATAGTTAAACATTTCGTGTTTTCTTAAAGATAGGACTTATAGAAATAAGTTTAATGAATATTGATGATACTTGAACTATGGTTATTCAGATTAACACCGTAGCATAAATGAACTGACTAAAATCTGTATAAGCATACATATATGTTCTTTTGTACTATCTATTAAGACTGTACTATCTGATTAGGCATAACTTGGGTGTGAGCTTTAATTGGGTATCCGTGTTAAACAAGCAATTTCCTACTCCCATGTGAGTTTACAACCCCATATAAACTTTTGATAAACCTTTCCCTTTTGGGAAAGAAAATATGCAAACATATAATGGACAAAACTGGATTGTATAAACTTGATTATGATTGATTATTATTGAAACTGTTAAATTGTTGTAAATCACCCGAATGTTACAAATAGATCTATTAGGGATTGACTATCCCCGTCTGGGTGAGTCGTCCTTACTGTGCCTTGGCCGGGACAACAGACGTATACCATGTTGGAACTGGAATGGGTGTCTTTTTTTGTAAGACACTACGTCCTCATCTGTTGAGGACTATGGAGGTCAAGCTTCAGTTTCTAATAATAAACAAATGTTATTTACATTTTAGTAAGAATGTTTTGTGCATTATTACTTCTATGATTATTGTATGTCCAAACTAATTAATTGTAAAAATCTGTAAATTCACCAACTTTATGTTGACCCCCGTTAGTATGTTTTACACAGGAATATGAAGTTAGTACGTGGTGTGTGCATGGTCTTCAGCATCTTAGAAATCTGCATCATAGGACTCGTCAGGGGTTCTATTTGGGAAACAAAAACAATCACCTATTGTCATGTTTAAGACAATTTTTATTTATTTGTTTAAATAAACATGTAACCTGATTTGAATAACTCTTTATCTTATGCTCTACGGACTATATGCTATCGATCCACCCTAGTGACATCTCCGTGGATATTTCCGCGTATTTTGACCCTACCCGGGGTGTCACAAAGAATGGTATCAGAGCATTAGTTATAGAGAACCAGATAAATTTTTAAATAAAATAAAAATAAAATGATTTTTCTTTTATTTAAAACTGGACTATAACTTATAAAAATCTTTTTGGGATTTTATTTTGGGACCGTATTAGTTAAGCATATAGATCTTAGGGCATTTTATGCTATGTGAACTAATTGTGTATATATATATATATATATATATATATATGTTTCTAAACTTGATTATTAATACTATTTAGTGAGGTATTGCTATATGTTAGACGTGCTAAACTTGAAAATTTTACACCACATAGTAAAATACTGAAATGAGAATATGGGTAATATTAAACTAAACTTCACACTTACAAATTGATAAATGAACTAATTACATGATAATACATATATATATATATATATATATATATATATATATATATATATATATATATATATATATATATATATATATATATATATATATATATATATATATATATATATATATATATATATATATATATATATATATATATATATATATATATATATATATATATATATATATATATATATATATATATATATATATATATATATATATATATATATATATATATCAGTATTATATACATGTATAATTATGATTTGAAACCACACTTTTAAATCCAGTCATATCTCAGTCACATCTTTTAGCCAATAGTATTTCAGAATTTCCTAGAAAATCTCTAAATTCCACAAATTTCGGCCTTTAAATCGCAGTTTTTTTAAAATCGCGTTTTAGAAACGCAGTAATGAAATTTGCGTTTGAAAAACGCGTTTTGGTGGTCTGGACCGGTCCGGTTCAAGTGCCTTAATTTATTTCTGTTCTTTTTTACTTTTTAAACAATATTATAAATATCTGATTTTTTGAATGATATCTAAAATTCAAATATGTTTTAAAAAATTGTCCATAGAAGGATTCGAACATGTGACCTCTCCTTCATATCCAACCAGCTTTTCCTACTATACCAAACCATGATTTGTGCTTTTATATTCAAAACCAAATTAATATACTCATTAAAATTATCTTAATATACAAGTTAATTTTTTTAAATATGAATATGAATGAAATTATACAAATCTATTCCATAAATATATAGCAAACCCTCGTCTTCTTTCTCAAACCCTAATCTCCGTGGGGTTTTTTTTGTTTTTTTTTGTAGGTTAATGAATATCTCTGTTTTCTCAAACCCTAATGATACACTTATTTTGAACAAGAACATACACTTTTGTTAATTAAGGTTGTGGTGAAAGTTGATGTGGATGTATAACGGGACAGAAATTTGAGCCACATTCAAACCTAAATCTAACCCATAGAGACCAACAAGGTAATCCTTTTTATTTTAACTTCCAAATATTTGATCAATGAATTTTTGATTTCACGATCTAGGTTTAATTCCACTCTTGTGGGATTGTAGTTTCTTACTTTTTCAAAGATTATTCAAAGACATATTTCCCGAAGCATGGATGTTTTAAAGGGCTCAATGCTCTTATTGTGCCTTTCATAGCTGCTGGTAATGGAGGGCCATGCCTTTATCTTTACCCGGCCCAGGATCTTATCAAAATCATATTTTGCCTTTCAAAGCTACTGTTAATGGAGGGCCATGCCTTCATCTTTACGAACCAGGATCTTATCAAAATCATCATTATTTTTGGTTATTAGAAAGAGAGTACCAATTAATGAGGGCATGTTTTTTTTAATGGCAGGAAGCAATGAAACAAACCTACTAACGAGCTCTCAAAGCAGCAGTTGCGTTTGGTTATCAGAAAGAGAGTATAGAGTAAGATATTTCTAATGATATCCTTTTTTTGCATTTGGCTGGTTGATCCTATTCCTAACTTTTCTCTTTTACTCTCTCTCAGGGCATTGATACATGTGGCAGTTATCTCAGCATTTTTGAAAATTGCTAGGAGTAAGTCGGAGCATGGATGTGTTTAGATGGTCCACCATTATATGCAGGTTGTACCAATTAAGGTGTGTAGAAGCGGGAATCCTTGTGTATATATAGTTGTAGATGAGGTCGTGAGGAATATAGTCTGCTCAATTAAAAGACAGATATAAATACAATCACTTTTTCAAAATTGTTTGACACAATTTATATGGTTATTATTTGTGTTTGACTAAAATAGTTCCAAGTTGAGATTAGCTTCGACTATCCTTAATGGATATCTGTATTATTTAACAACCATATACATGGACAGTGCATATGTTTGATACCTGGTATTCTGGATATTGATCATATGTTTATGACTTTTAACATTAATCAGCAAATACCCTTACCAACAATTCCCTTACCAAGTCAATAGAAAATACATACTCTTCAATTAGTTTTTCATGAACCTCTATATAGAAATGCCAAAGTTTATGATTTTGATGTTTGTTTTCTTTGTCAATCAATAGTAAACCGAGTTGCCGGGGACCTCGTGGACTTAGGGGATAGAAGGTGGTAGCACAATGGCCAAGCAATCTGCTTTAGGTTTATTGGGACGGACACTAGGGCGGTGCCACAAAATTGAAGCAACGCAAAAGCTGCTTTAGCGATATGACCTTCGATCCTGAATGAATGAAGCTTTTATGAGAAGGTAGTAGAACATGCCCCTTCTTTTACAAGATACAGGATGTAAGGCAAAAGAATACAGCACCAAAAACTCAGTATCATTGTATGCCTGATACCAAGGGTAACATCTTATTTTGTTTGCAGGTAGTGTCACTCAGCTATATTTATCGGTTTCTTTTAGTGGAAGCTAAAACAAAGACATAAATTTTGGGACGCTGTCAGCAAGGTATATAACAGCTCATTTTTTATATTAAAGGGGCGTTTCAGTTAGCTTATAAGTTTTTTTGTAAATATGCCTCTTTTTTTACTCAAGGGAGAATTCGGCTGATTGTTTATCAAGATATTCACACTACACTTTATGTTCCTCTATCTTTATAACCATTTTATGTTGTCTTTTCGATGACTTAATATGACGACGTTGAGCTCTAGCTGAGGTTGATCTTTCCACAACCTGATGTCAAAGTAGTATTTTTACTACAATCTTTTGGATCTGGTAACTATTGTGCGTACGCCCTTTGTACATACAATAAGAAAGCATATGTTACAATTTTTTTACCAGGTATTGCCACTGATCGACACAGCAGGTATTGCCTCTGATCAATGTGGAAGCATCCTAAATACACCGATTAACATAAGCTATTCTAATGCAAGAACTGATAAGACACTGTCACTTATATCGTCTCAGTCTGCTTGGAAACTTGGAAGGGTAAAATGGAAGCATGATGGCATATGTTCGTTTTATGGATTATATTTTCTTTATTTATACACTTTTTTGTAACATGTCAATTCTTGATCATTTTTAAATTTTGATTCAGGCTTCCGATGATGCTGAGAACACCAAAGATGGTACCAATGACACCAAGGACAAAAAGGAGAGTCTAGGGGAAGATAATACATATGTTGAGATGTGAATGCATATGGTTCATGCTGATGATGGTCTGCAGTCCCAAACACCCGTTAATTCAGAAGTAAAACAGCCCCCCAAAGTCTGGTGCAAGCAGCAGCCAAGTGAATGGACCATTCAAAGAAGCGACTGCGTTTATGGTCGGTGGTGGAAACTATATAGAGTATGGAAGCTTGCAGAAGCTTGCACAAGATCAGCAGCCCAACCCATCAATGAACACATGAATACTTTTCCCAATTTGTGGACAAACTCGGTGAAAAAAAACTCAGCCTTTCTGGACTCTGTATCAAGCCTGAGTATCCCTATAAGCAAGCTGCGATAGTGATAACAGGTACTTCAACTTCATCGTTGACGAAACTTCTGAAGATGTTTTTATTTTTAATTCATATAACGAAATTTAAATATTGTTTCGCAGATTCTTGCAAAAATGTAAAAATCCAAGATATTTTCATCGTATCTAAAGACGATTGTGTAGCAGTAAATAGTGGATGAGATCAATATGGGATTAGTTTTCGGATGCCAACAGAACAAGTGATTTGTAGCCATGGGACGCGGGTTTGTGCAGTTTACTACCATGTTAGTTTTCGATGTTATTGGTTGCTTTTGCATGTACCCTTTTTTTATCTTATAGTGAAACAAACACTTGATCTTGGAAAATTTAATGGGCGGTTTGTCTCTCTCTGTGACGGGTCAAATGAGAAAATAAACTATAATTAGGTTAAAAGGCAACGGGTCAAACGGGTTGTAAGTTACCCAAACTGTATTTCTAATGCATAGAACTTTCAAAGAGATATGATCAAAATTATGGAGACATCGACCTGAATTCGAGAAGCTAAATTCATATACTTTCTTTCCGGCTAAAAAACGCTGATACAACAAACAACCATCGCCACATACACATATTACTAATCTTAAACTTGTACATTGCAGATCATGACAATTGGAACACTTGCTTTATGCTACAATAACATTGAGGTTTTCAGAGTTGTAGTCAAATTCAGACGTGGTAAGTATAGTTTGTTTATTAGCTTACACTCTTGGGACGGTTTGAAGTCTTTATGCAATCTTGAACTATGTGTGATAGCTGTTCACATAGAATTGACTCCTTGCCTGATGCTTCTGTTCACGGTAATATATTAAGATCTCCTTAATTCATTATAGGTTTCATATAAGAAATAATCTCAACTTGAGGCTTAGGTCGGAAACATTCAATCATGTAATTTCGAAAGGCAGAACAAAGCTTTTGGACTGTAAATAATTTGGGACTCACGGATTATGGAATTCTTAACTTTGACTTGGCACATGCATGACATCTGCACACTAGCAATCCAGTTATTGTACATCGGGATTTCAAGACTCCAAATCTTCTTGTCGATAAAATTGGGTTGTTAAGGTTTGTATGCTTCTTTTTTATTTGAGAAACGCTCAGTTCTTTGACAATTGACTACTTACTATTGCTAATGTATGCAGGTGTGTGATTTTGGGATTTCGCGTATGAAACACCATACTTTTTTGTCTTCAAAATCTACATCTGGAACTATATGTTCTTTACTGTGAAAGTCCTTTATTTGCTATGCGTATGTGTGTTATTTAGCACATGAAGTATCGATGGTTCGTGTTGTATTGCAGCCTGAATGGATGGCACCAGAGGTATTGAGGAATGAACCATTAAATGACAAGGATGTCGCAAAGCTTGACGTGGATAAGATAAAGAATCTGCCCCGACCTGGAAATGTGTATTTCATCAATGGTTGCCCTTCGTGTCAGGTATTAATTTCTACCTTTACCTGTACATTTGTTTAATTTGCATAATTTATTCTTACCCGTACATATACCAGCTCATTATTTAGATAAAATAAATGATAATGATGCATATAGCTTACTATACCTCTACTGCGGGTCGGGTGATCAAACTCAACAAAAGCATAACGATACCCATCCTGAAAAAAAACTCTCTGTCTACCGTTACCAATATCATTTAGTCTGTTTAAAGGCTTATCTTTTAAAGGCTGTTTAGACAGAAAACTCTTGTGGGCTATTTTCAATTAGTCTTTGACTTTCAATTATATTCATTCATTTCTTGACAAATTTGTAGCATAGTAATTTAAAAGCGTATTTTCTGAACCTTCTTTTCTATTTAAAATTATGATTCCTCAGCCTAATTTTTAGCTTTCTTGATATATGGGGTACACCATCATTGTATGTAGGTAACATGTGTCTGTAATTGTTACTTTACTGAAGGCCTGACAATTTTCTTAGACTTAAACCACATCTGGAAAATTTGACCCAACTTGCACTAACTGGGTCATTTGGGAAATGTATCGACCGGGTCAGTTTACATGTTCCGGTTTGCTAGAAGTGAATATTTTGACCTGTATATGGATTAGAAATTTTTTGTTATAATGAATGGGTTCAATGGGATGACAAGTATTAACACCATTATGAGTAATTTCCCAAACAGAAACTTTAATAAGTTAGCTTTATTTTACCCTTTGTAGTATCTTCTTTCTTATATAACCTCCAAGAGGCCAATATTTGATAGGTTTGTAGTGCTTCTTATAAGTTCCAACTGCATGGACTTGTGCTGGAATTTTGACATGGAGCTTATAACAGGTAATTGTTTAAATGGTGTGTTAATATTCCTATAGGATTTGATAGTTTTAGAAGCTCGACCAAAAATATGTATATGACACTCTCTTTACAGGAACCCAAAGAACACGAACTTAGTTGATGGGAGCAAGATATTATCTGATATTAAATAATTAATCATATGTTGCTATGTTCAAAAAGAAAACCATATGTTGCTGGCCTTAAAAAAAGCCGTAGAAGCTATTATTTGTATTTGTTTCTATCTAGATCAACTTGGTTAAAATGGTATCATATATTAAGTTGTAACGTGGCCTTGGAGGATGAAAAATGGGGTCAACAGTCTGCATATGGTGTTAAACATGTCTGACTCGTAGAATTTTGCCTTAAATTAGCAATTTCAGCTGTAGCATCTGCCAGTCACTAATGACATGCAACATCAGTCCATTATATTCCAGCTGATCCCAGCTCAACAACCAGAGGCACCACCAGCAGCAGCTGTGGCTGGAGCTTCTCAGACTGCCCAACCTGTGCCATTTGCAGGGCACTTTATTCAGTAGCAAGAGTAGTAAAAAAAGTGTTTTCCAATTTAGTTCATGTAGTTGAATCTTTCGTTTCAGTTTTGTCTTGACAGTCAGATGCTTTGACCACTGCGAGCTGTGATCCAGTCTCTAAAAAGGTACAACCATATGTGAGATGCTGGAAGTATTTTTATTTTTATGTAGCTCCAGGCGTTTCATCCCAGTTATTCCTGTTAGTCTTTGCGAAAGATCCATCTCTCTTTGTTGAAGACCCGACAAGTGCCTCTGAAACCATTGTTATCTTAGCAGCTAAAGTTGTCATCTTCTTCTTATTACCAGAATCCATGGCAGGAGAAACTTTAACTCGACTAGACAACCTCCTTCCTGGCGACATCGACATTCTCATTGTACTTGGAGATGCCTGTTTCCGTCCATTAGGTGAAGGATGCCTATATCTTGAAGGCACAATAATAGCAGGCTCTCTTGCAGCCTTCAGGTTCTCATCTTTAGCCACAAGCAAGCTACGAACCACACACTTTGATAGGGCTAGAGAAGATGATCTTTTAGCTTTTGCAGCGGGTGAACCCTTTCAGCGACATTCTTCTTCCCTGCTGATATCAACCTCTGTGGCTTCATACATGTGCTTTTGTAGCGGGTAATCCTCTCTATTATATCATTAGTCAGCTCTTTGAAATCTTCCACATTCAGCTTTCCGGTATTGTTCTTGTCTGCTTTGCTAAATATTGCTGAGATATTTCCTGATATTTCATAAAAAATTAGATATGAGAATTTGCATAATCAAAACTTATAAAAAGCCTCTTTAAAACTTAAAGTATAAACATACCATTACTTTGCTTTGATACATGGTAGCACAATACTTGAACCATCCATACATGAAAGTTTCACTACATCATGTTTATAAGTTTTTAACAGTTTCCAATAGTTTCGACAATTGAATCCTCCATAGCTTAAACAAAACCAAATCTTTACCAATAGTCTGCCCCTTGCATACTTTCATATAACCTCACTTTATTTGCAATGATCATAGAATAGTGAACTATTCGACACTTCTAGTAAGAGTGGTTGAAGAGGGAAGTGATAAGAAAATTACATATATACGAATGTATAGATAGAGCAGCAATGACTGATGACTGGGCATTTACTAAAAATATTATGAATATGTAGAACAATGCAATTAGTTATATGCAAAATTGAATATCTGAGATGGTGTTTGGATTAAACTTACTTTAACTGATCTTGCATCTTCAATCAGGCATATTAAACACTTGGTACTTCTAAAATGAGAAAAAAAAATTAAACACAAGTGACTTGGGTCAGCTAAAACTGCTCATTTCAACCCAATCAAAGAGTTGCCCGCAATTCATGCATTCTGACATAGTTTGTTTATGGTATTTTAAAAAAAGATTTTCACCCTTGCGTTAAGCTAAGCTTCTCACCCATCTTGTATAAAAGTGTTATTAGATTTGGCAGTATGAACTTTAACTTGAGTAGTAGGTCCTGGGGTGGTGGTATAGAAGCTCAGATGGCAGATTCTTACCAGAAAGATCATAAAATGATCTCAAAAAGTTGATAAAAAAAGTGTTCTTGGTGAAAACATGTAACCATTTATCATTGTGAAACAAATTCATCACAAAAAAGCAATATATGCTTTTGATGCAAAAAACAAATCACATGTTTGTCTTAGATGATATAGAATAATTACTAAATTTTTTTGTGTCGGTCACTCAGTATAAGGTACCCATGATAGTATTTGAATTTCATGGTAGAAGCCAATTAGCGTTAAGCAGAAGCCAATTATTGTCAATGACTCGAAAAGATGACATTGTATATGAAAGCATAAGGCATTGACAAATGATTTTCACATTCAATTTAATGATTGGGATATTTAAAAGAGTGTGCAAATCATTTTGATAGTGTGCAAATCATTTTGATAGATTAGTAAGTTAAAATAATAGTTAGATCCAATGTTTTAAAATTCGGTTTTTAAAATTTACTCGGTTGAGTTATCATATCCAGGTCAATCCATATCGACTCGAGCTATAGGATTTTCAAAAAAATTATTTTTTCTTCATATTTTTAATAATTAACAAGAATTATATATAAATATAATAAAAACTTTCGAACAAATTAATTTTTTACCAACCAATATAATATCTAAAAGTAAAATTCCGTCGCAAATACGTAAAATTTACATATTTAAAAAAAACCCGTAAAAATCAAAACCCGGTCGGGTGTCGAGAACCAGGTTGACCCAGGTCACCCCAAATGAGACGGGTATAGTCGGGTTTTCGAAAATGTAAAACCCGGATCAATATTACCCGTTTTTCGGCCGAAATCAGATTAACCGGTTAAACCGACCAGATCAGCCCGGGTCAGAAAACATTGGTTAAATCTACAACAGTTTGGCACATAGTGTAAACTCCACTCATAAAAGATTATGTATATAAGGCCCCAAATCATTTGACATGGCCCATGGAACTCGGTCTCACATACCAAATATTGATTAATATAAACCATCGCAATTGATTAATCATTTATCAAGCAAGTTACCAGTCTCTTCCACAACTACCGTCTGAAGGTCAGGTGAATCTGTAACACCAGTTAGCAAGTATTAAATCAAAGCCACTACCACATCCACCGGTATAATTGTTTCATGAAAACAAAAGATAGTTTACCCCCAGAGTTTTGTCTTTATAAATATTATCTTGTGATTTATATTTAGTGGAGCACATCATTGATCTTACTGGAATTTTCTATTCAAGCTTATAAACATAAGCTTATAGAATCTATTTCTCTTGACATGCCAGCTTGGGGCAATTAAAAGCAAAATATTATATTGCGTTAAGTCCTTTGCAATTTAGGTTTAATGCAAAAAAAAATAAAAAAATAAAAAAAATAAAAAAAAATTAGGTTTTATGCCTCACATATTTTGTTTCCCAAAAATAAAAATCTTTTGACACTATTTGAATGGTACAAGATAAATTGTTGGACAAGTCAGCTACCTAAAATTGGTTTTGATGCATAATAATAGGCTTTTGTAGTTGTGAAAAACAAATTAAATACGAGTATAAATCCCTCTATATCTCAAGAATCCAAAATCAGTGTTCTAAGAAAGTATAATTGATATTCAGGACAACTTAGATAATGAAAGATTTAAATACTTAGAGTTATCCAACTTAAAGCTATCATAATTACCAAAGATTTCGTAATAATATTATTATAATAGGATCAATTATGATAGCTTTACGTTGGATAACTTTAAGTAATAATAAATTACTTCATATAAAAATAATATTACGAAATTTTGATTATTGATCCTGAAAGTTATTTGCTAATCTCTTTGTAACATTCATTATAATATTATATAAAGCGAAAATATAAAAAAAAATCGTAGCTTATATGTGTACAGTTTTCATATATTATAATAACCTTAAAATCTTTTAATTTTGATATGTACGATTTAATCAAATTAATTAGCAGAATGAGTAGTATTTCACTAATTTATATTAAAATACATACATAGACGATATGTGTTTTCGAATATGTAAATTTATTAAAAATTGAATAATTAAACGCAGGTTCTAATATTAAACTTAAATTTATGAATAATTTAAATAATATATAGAACAAGTACACATGCAATGACTTATTCAGCAACACATAAGTGTTATAGTCTTGAATGGCCTAGAGTTAGTGTTTTGGAGTTGGTTCGTTAATAGCTAAAGATCAATTCTAATAAGGGGTAGCTTTTGAGTTTTATTAACTCATTTCCGTTTAATTGTTTCTTCACATTCGAGTACATAAAAAAACATATATTTAATATTAAATTTAACGTTACTTAAACATAAAATATAACTAAAATATACTAAAGAATCCATTAAAACACATTAAATTAAAAACACACAAGCAATAAACCACCAGAAGAACAAAAAAACGATCCCGAAAAATTATAAAAAACACTAAACTAAAAAAACAAAGAATAAACCCTTTGGAACAACATAAAAAACGACCCCGCCCGTTGGGCGGGTTATGACGCTAGTATATATATATATATAAGTATTAATATTTGTAACCTTAAAACATTCTAATAATTGTTTAAAAGGGGCATATTTCATAAAGCATGTAATCTAAATAATATTGTTCTTTGTTTATAAGCTTATACTCACTTCAAACTTAAAATAATACTATTTCAGATCATCATGACTCCGCCTACTGCATCCTCGACTCTTCTACCCGTAGGAGCTCTTACTCCAGTTGTTTGTTCATCTCCACGATCGACGCAGTATGGATGGTTGTCAGCCTCGGATTTAGAGGATGACCCAACTATCGAAGCTGTATTCCCGGAGGACTCATTTCCTATCTCCGCATCAGCTATATTAGCCACGACTTCTAAGGAGGAGGAACAGGTTCTTCCTAGCCTAACATCTTCCGTGCCTCCATTCTTATCATCGGGCTATTTCTCCGGGTCCGTACCCGTCTCCACTTATGAGACCGGGGAAGGCTCCAGAGCAAGACGTGTCGATTCCGTTCAGGCTCAGATTGCCGCACTGGCTGCACGCCAGGAGAAGGAGATATCAGACCTCCGCAGCCTAGTGATAGCCGGTCGACAAGGCCACACCATCATCCATGATCGTATTTACACTTTCTCCCACACCATGAGGAGAGAAGCCCAGGCTACCAAGGATGTCCAGGCCAAGACTGATAAAGCCGTAAAGTGGTTCATAGAGGAGAACCGTCGTCTTCACCAACGTTTTCAGGTCATGGAGGGTCCTCAGCATCAGACCCATACTGCCCTATCTGCTCAGGAGCAATCGTTGTCTATCTTTTGTGATCTTGCCACCGTCCGACATGACGGGAGTACTGCAGAGATGACTCGTCTCCGAGGAGCCACCAATAGACTCTGGACCCATTTGCTGACAGCATTTCATGTGCTCAAGGAGACCCGAGCGACGATTCGGACATTGCAGGGTTCCCGAAGAGCATCTACAGCTCCACCAGCTCCATCAGCACCATCAGCACCAGCCTTATCTAGTGGACCATCTAGGCAGAACTAGTATAGATGTATCGGACTTCTTGTACATCATGACAAGCTTACGGGTTGTATCCCGGCTATCATGATATAAGACCTTCGTACTTTTATTTCTTTTACAAGCTTTTGGTGATGTATCCTTGTGTTGTACCTCTCTTTTTCTGGCATTTATTTTTGGATTTGATGTACTTAAGACAATGTGTACCACTACCCAGGACAAGGCTAGCTAAGTCTTTGTCCTGGATTTGATATGCTCGATGAATGTTTAATTCCTTAAGGAAATTTGCATGTAATCATTATCTTATGTTATATCTGTGTGCAAAGTATTATATATGAAATCCTGACAAGTTATCCCAATTTGTTATGAATTTTATGCATGAAACCATCTCGTGCAAATAATATAAAAATTGTACTAACGATTGAATTAATAATCTCATTTTGTGTATGATTATAGACAAATGGTGATTTCACGATCGAACCCCGATAATGCAATTGCCTCCAATACCGCTAATACCAAAGTACCTGAAGCTACTCATAATGTTACCGCTGCTCAACTCCGGGAGATGATTGGTGAAGGCATTTCGGCAGCCATGACAGCCAGAGAAGCTAATGTGGGCAATGACCCAAACCACAACATGCACAGAAACAACTTCAACAGGGGTTGTTCGTACCCCGACTTCTTGAAATGTAAACCCTCATACTACCGAGGAAAAGAAGGAGTTGTTGAACTGATGCAATCGTTTGAAAGACTAGAGACAGTTCTCTGCATCAGCGATTGTGCTGACGAGAACATAGTTAAGTATGCTACATACACTCTACTCGATAGCGCCCTTACTTGGTGGAACTCTGTGGTCGCCACCCTTGGACATGCCACTGCTTATACCCTCACTTGAGCCAACCTCAAGGAGAGAATGACTGAGAAATACTGCCCTAGGGGAGAAATGAATAAGTAGGAAGTCGAGCTGTGGGATCTAAATTGTAATAACAATGATATCCTTTGGTACAACCAAAGATTTCAAGAGTTAAGCTTGATGTGCACCAGAATGTTTCCTCTAAGGAGTGACAAGATTGAAAAGTATGGCAGCGGACTCCCTGACAACATTCATGACAGTGTGCTAGCTTCACGACCCACCACTGTTGAAGGTGCTATGGAATTTGCAACTGAGCTGATCAGTAAGCAAGCCCGCAATCCGTCCGATAGGCAAACGGACAACAAGAGAAAATCCGATGAAAGCTCTCATAGTCAGCGCCAGCAGCCTTCCAAAAAGAAAAACGTTGGACAAGTAGATGACACTACTCCTACAATCCGCACCAAGAATCTCAGGGACCAAGCCTAAGTCTTCAAAGTACAACTACCATCATGTGGCTGGAGGACAATGCCAAGGATGCTACAAGTGTGGCCAACAAGGCCATTTTGCTCGCGATTGTCCAACCAGTGTTGCTACCTCAGGACGACCCAACACCAATCCTGGAAACAGCAACAAGGGCAAGTCCAACGCACGAGGGAGTGGAAGTGGGTAACAGGGAAACCGAAACCCCACTGGTGGGAGCAGTAGCGGACCAAAGAAAGCTGTGGTATGTTACGAGTGTGGAACCCCTGGGTACGTGAGACCTAATTGTCCCAAGTGGGCCAACCAGAAGAAGGACAACATGGGAACTCCTTTGCAAGTGTACATGGCTGGAAATGCCCCAGCAAATCCAAGCTCCAACACCGTACCTGGTACGTTCTTACTAAACCAATGATATGCATCTATCTTGTCTGATACATGTGTAGACCAAAGCACTACAATTGCTAAATTTAGTAAGGTAATGGAAATCCCTCTGATAGTTCTAGACTCCCACTATACGGTGGAATAGTCGACGGAAAAGTTATGATAGTTAAACACCATCATTCGAGGTTGTCCCTTAAGAACTTTCCAAATCAGCCGTTTTACACCAATCAGATCCTAGAAAGCCTTGATAGTTTTGATGTCGTTATTAGCACAAATTGACTAGCAAGTATCAGGCAATTATCCTATATAACCAAAAATGGGTTTGTGTACCTTGGTGAGATGAAACCTTGATTATACTGTGGAGCCATAACCTCGATATAGTTAACACTAGATTTAGTGTCATCTCTATCCCCAACGGGCCAGAGAATACTTGGTCCGAGAATATCCCATTTCCCTAACCTGTTTCTTCCCTGCCTAAACCTGAAAGATACACCCAACTAACAATGGGTGTATTTTGTAGGGTTATATCCGCCACTCAGGCAACCCTAAACTTGAAAGGCACATCCAACTCACAATGGGTGTACTTTTTAGGGCTATGTCTGACACCCCTCGTAAGGAGATGTTGAATGTCCCATGTTTTTGGACATTCCTCTTTCCTCTTCGGGTCCAATTAGTTCGACAATACCATCACCCACCAGACTCTGGGAGATGTGCTTTCCTCTCTTTAGAAGTCAGAATTTGTACAAACTTTGAACCAATAATAGTGAGTGCATGGCCCTTGTTACGGTACCCTGCAAGGCGTGCACTTCTTTATTCTTGGTATCTTCTTTTATTTCCACCATTTGAGGTACTGCTTTTCTGCGCTCCTCTCGCTTAGCCCGCAGCGAATAAAGCAGATTCTTTGAAACTTCTTATGCAATCGCCATCAACCACAATCTTAACCTCTCTGTTGGGTAGAAACTTTAGTACTATTAACAAATGTTGTGTCCTGTCAGCTTGAGGTATAATCGTAAGTCTTTTCTTAAAGCTATGGATATAGAAGGGGTTAAAGTTAAAATGTTTTGTTTTACCTTCAACCCCCAACTTTTCCATCCTCGGGTGTGGGGATATAACATGTATCTCATCCATGAAAAAGATGCAGATACAGTACATCCCCAGCTTTCCCAACATACAAAACATGCTGGCGTGTCCTCCTCATATCAGAAACTATTTGCCATGGATTTTTCCTCCTAACCAAATCCACAACGCCATTGGTCTTCTCCCAGATCCTAGAAGGGTATGGCTGCGACCCCGTCAAGCATCCCTCGCCTATCCATCCACAGCAGCAGTCTCCTTTACTGCTCAATCAGATGTATAGTGCGATCCAGATAAAGATCTCTTTGCATCCCTCGCTTATCCATCCACAGCAGAGTCTCCTTTACTGCTCAATCGGATATATAGTGCGATCCGGATAAAGATCTCTTTGCATTCCTCGCCTATCCATCCACAACAGCAGTCTCCTTTACTGCTCAATCGGATGTATAATGCGATCCAGATAAAGATCTCTTTGCATTCTTTTCCTATTCATCCACAGCAGCAGTCTCCTTTACTGCTCAATCAGGTGTATAGTGTGATCCAGATAAAGATCTCTTTGCATTGCCTCATGTCCATCCTTAGCAACAGTCTTCTTTACTGCTCAATCGGATGTCTAGTGCAATCCGGATGAAAATCTCTTTGCTTTCTCTAATGTTCACCCGTAATAACATAAGTTTCCATTAATGCCGAATCGGACGTATAAAAGTAACCTAGGTATAGACCACTTCGCGTTCATGCCGCCATCCGTGTCTGAGAGAGAACCTGAAACGGATCTTACTTAGAACATATGCATTCAAAGATAACTACGTTTTTAATAGCTTTGAGGACAAAGCTAAAATAACGGGGTGGTGCTGTAAAATCCATGATTTTACCATTATTTTATGTAATGAAATTTCACCCATTAATCCTAGAACACTCATTCATGTGTTATAACTCCTTAAGATGTGTGTAAACTTGTCCATCATGTAATTATACTTTTACTTCTAAAACAAGTAATGAAGTGTATTTTTAACCATAAACTACACATAACAAATATGGAAAACATACTACACAATGTACTTATAATGTATGTGTGCATGCATATTATAACATGCTTAAACTCTCATGGACTAGCCCAAGGTGGTGTTCTAGCCCAACATAGGCCCAACACAAGCTCACCCTCTCTTTTTAGTTAGCTTAACATGGCATCCCACCTTAGGTGGAAGGTGAAGAGTTGCCTTGGAAAGGCAAGAGGTGACACTTGGCACAATTTATCTTACCAAGGTGTATGTGGAAGGAGAAGAGATGCATGGGAAACACAAAAGCCTACACTTGGCACAATTGTTCTTCCCAAAGCAACCATGCCTTTGGCCTTGCCCTTTTGTCTTTCTTCCTTAAGCCGAAAACACACACACACTTCTCATACACACATGAAAATCTAATCTCATTTTTCTCTCATCTTCTTTCTCTCGCAAATCATACGAATGCATCTAAGGACACATTAACTTTACTAGTTATTGTCTTCTTCTTCATTAATACTAATCATTTAGTAGTATCACCATCTTTGGAATCATACTATCAAGCCCTAGCTGAATCTATAGGCCACAGCTTGGCTTATGTTTAGGGTTTTCTTCATCAACTAGATTAGATCTCTAATCTCCTAGTGCATATAGATCTTCCTTGGTAACATTTAGGCAAGAAAGGTATACACATCATGTTCTTTCATTTCTTCATGCATGCATCATCATACATCTATAAACACAAGTAAATAACATATTAAAAATCAAGATTTGATAAAGCTATGACCATTATAGGTCACGGCTATGCAAATCATGTTCGTGATTTAAAATCTTTAATAAGAAACCTATGACTTGTATTCTATGTTTTAAACTTGATTTAAAAACTATATGAAACGTTTTGTAAATCTAAATGTTGCATGGATCACAAATCTTGTTTTATGGGATTATGGTTAAACTAATAGTCATAGATCTCATGAAATGAATTTGTGTAACTTAAAAATCATGAAGACCATGACCTTAAAGGTCACGACACACATGGTTAATGTATATGTGATTTATGTGTTAAGTTTAAATGATGGAATATGAAATGATACATGTTAAATGGACTATTAAAAATCACAAAAATAACTTATGAGGATATATGTAGCCATGGGATACATATGACTTAAAATGGGTTAGATGTACATGCATGTCATTATAGCACCTAGATCTAGAGATAAGGGTTAACTTAACATGATAAACATGAAATAAGCTAATAGATCTTATGGGAATATTGGGAGAAAACAATATAGCCGTGGGCTATATGTTGTTTCTTGGAATGATAATAACCTTGGGAACATGCATGTAACCTAGATAATCATGATTGCATTTTTGTAAATATTTACAAGACTTAAAACAAGCTAATGTGTTCATCTTGGAAATACCAAGATTTAAAAATATAGCCATGGGCTATATATAAGTGTACATAGATCTATATTTGATTTTTGGTCTAGACATAGTTTAGATCAGATTTTGTACTTGTGACTTTTTTACTTGATTTGTACATAGTAGATCTATTTTTGGAACACATATAAGTACATGTAACCTTAAAACAAGTTTAACTCATCTTAATAAGCTATAACAAATTATAGCCGTGAGTTGTAAGCTCCAAAAAGGGCTTATGACTTGCATGTAACTTTGTAACACACCTAGATCTAATTTGAAACATCACATAAAACAACTATAAGTTTTATTCTTTTATTTTAGATTTAAAACTAAATATGAATAAGTTAATAATAAGCTTAAAAGATTTTCCTAAGTTAAAACTTACATAAAATGTAAAGTAGTGTTAATGGACTATCTAAGCCCATAAAATGTGAGCCTAAGACTTAATGGACCCAATAAGCCCATTTGATAAATCTTAGTAACTTAATGGACTTAAGATTTCACTTAGGCCCATTTAACTAGCTAAAGGACTTAAAAATTTATTTAAGCCCAATAAATGATTTAAAGGCCCATTTAAATAAGTTAGTGGACTTGAAATATATTTAGGCCCACTAGATAGCCCATTAGATGTTTAGCCCATTTAATGAGCCCATATGATGTTTAAATGTTTAAATAAAAGTTTTTATAATAAAATATAACTTATAAAAACTCTTTGGATTAAAATGACAATTTATGAAACTTAAGGACTAAAACTGTAACTTATGAAACTTATTTTGATAAATTAATAAACACAAGGACTGAAAATGTAAATATCCTAAATTCTAAGGTTTAATAAGTACCATCCGTGGCATATTAAACCCTAGGGACCATTTAGGGAAGTTTCTAAAAGTTATTTGTCATTTTAAAACCCTAAGGACTATTTTCGTAATCTACCGAAACCTAAAGAAGCCCTTGGGGCTGTTTTTGTAATTTTATAAAGTTACAAAACCTAGATAATACTAGGGGGACTAAATCTGCCATAAGCCGAAACTTAAACAAGCCCTATGTACGAAATGTGTAATAATCCGAAAGTTTACTTGTTTAAAAAATATGGAGGGACTAGTTTTGCCACGTTCCGAAACATTAACAAGCCCTAACCCTAAAAGCTATTTTAATTATAATAAAACATAATTAAAAGTCTAGATCATGAGGATTAATGTATAAGCTTAAGTTTGTGATAAATAAATTATTTTATAAATATTAAATAACTTATGAAAACTTTAGAGTTAAATAAAATAATATTTTTTTTTATGAAATATTTATTTATGTTTGCTTTACAAAATAAATTGTATAAACAAGATGAATATGTATTATTAAAACATGTACTCATATACTTTTAAGAAATAAAATTATATGAACGTTAATTAAATTGAATGTTACTACGTAAATATATTATAAGTAAAACCCCTTATGTTTACTTAAATATAGAACTTGGTTATAAATTTAATTAGATGTTATTGATACAAGTACTATAAACATAGATTAATATTTTAAGTAAAACATTTTCTTTTATGTTTACTTCAATGTAAAACTCAATTGTAAGATTGAATGATTTCTATAAATACATGTATGCTAACTGATATTAATAGTTAAACATTTCGTGTTTACTTAAAGATAGGACTTATAGAAATAAGTTTAATGAATATTGATGATACTTGAACTATGGTTATTCAGATTAACACCGTAGCATAAATGAACTGACTAAAATCTGTATAGGCATACATATATGTTCTTTTGTACTATCTATTAAGACTGTACTATCTGATTAGGCATAACTTTGGTGTGAGCTTTAATTGGGTATCCGTGTTAAACAAGCAATTTCCTACTCCCATGTGAGTTTACAACCCCATATAAACTTTTGATAAACCTTTCCCTTTTGGGAAAGAAAATATGCAAACATATAATGGACACAACTGGATTGTATAAACTTGATTATGATTGATTATTATTGAAACTGTTAAATTGTTTTAAATCGCCCGAATGTTATAAATAGATCTATTAGGGATTGACTATCCCCGTCTGGGTGAGTCATGCTCACTGTGCCTTGGCCGTGACAACAAACGTATACCATGTTGGAACTGGAATGGGTGTCTTTTTTTGTAAGACACTACGTCCTCATCTGTTGAGGACTATGGAGGTTAAGCTTCAGTTTCTAATAATAAACAAATTTTATTTACATTTTAGTAAGAATGCTTTGTGCATTATTACTTCTATGATTATTGTATGTCCAAACTAATTAATTGTAAAAATCTGTAAATTCACCAACTTTATGTTGACCCCCGTTAGTATGTTTTACACAGGAATATGAAGTTAGTACGTGGTGTGTGCATGGTCTCCAGCATCTTAGAAATCTGCATCATATGATTTGTTAGGGGTTCTATTTGGGAAACAAAATCAATCACCTACTGTCATGTTTAAGACAATTTTTATTTATTTGTTTAAATAAACATGTAATCTGATTTGAATAACTCTTTATCTTATGCTCTACGGACTATATGCTATCGATCCACCCTAGTGACATCTCCGTGGATATTTCCGCGTATTTTGACCCTACCCGGGGTGTCACAACTTTTGTTTCTTCAAAGCTTGGCCTTTGGAATCATCAGAACACTTCTTTGATGAAGATTTTGTGGGGTGCCTCCTTTTCTTAGACTCACGTCTATTCTTAATAGTATTCACAGATGTGCTCTTTTGACGTGGTCTAGAAGAAGCTCCAGACTTTAGGCCTGTCAGATCCCCTTCTCCAGTTGGAGGAGTGTCTTGTGGAGCTTTGAACACTACTGGAGCATTCGGTGAGCAAATGTCCAGCATAGACTGTGTGAAAGGAGGATCAGTTGTGCTGACTGGAATATTCCAGCGATTGGTATCAAAGATTTGAAAAACTAATTTAACGCCTTGGTTCTTTGAATACTCTTCACCAAAGTGGTCAGCAAAATGAGGGATAAAAATCTGGTGTAGACCACATTCTTTTCCCTAATTTTCTTCACCATTTTTCCATGGAGATCTTCAAAGATTAATTTTCCAAAATCATCTTTTATGCCCTTTGCCAGACAATACAAAATTAGGGCATCCTTTTGGTTGATTTCATCAAGCCCACCAGTTTTCCCACCCAGACACTCAATTAAGATGGACATCAAAAGTTTCCACTTAGGTGGTAAACAGCTTATGTTCAACCCACCTTTATCACCAATCTCTTCAGTGTACCCAATTTCTTTAAAAAATGATTTGACAACAGAGAAATCATTGGGTACAGCCTCATATTTACTAGAGTCCTCCAAATAGTTTAACCCTAAAACCCTTCTAAACAACTTTAAACTTATTTTCCCATGAATACCTAAAGTTGTAGAATCAAACTCGATAGATTTATTGTTCTTTGACCCTTGTGTCGTGAACCAAAATTCTTTTAACACATTTTCAAACATAACCCATGGATCCTTGAACAAGGCATCACGAATCACACATTTGGATAAAAAAATTTAGTACTTGCTTTCCAGGTTCAGACGTTAGGGTTTCTGGTTTAATCAAAGTAAGGTTGTTGGATTTAAAGAATGTGTCCTCAATGGGATAGTTAACATGGATGGAAGGATTAAGGGTGATCTCAGCCTCTTGTGGTTGTGAAGAAGATTCAGCAGCCATTGGTGTTTGTTGTGTGTGTTTTCTTTTGAAAGAGAGAGAGTTGTGTGTGTTTTTTTTTTAAGTTTTTGCAAATGATATGAATCTTCAATCTTCAAAAGATATATGTAAACACTTTTTAAACTGATTGTCAAAGTTTGTAAAACATTTGAAAAGAGAATGAAACTTTTAGGGTTTCTTTTGAACAAATGGCACAAACTCTCTCATTAATGTTCTGAAAAAAGTGATGATTTCTGTTGCTTTGAACAATGAAACGCCTCATTGTGTCAGAAAGTTGTTGATTGTGATATGGAAGCTTGATATTTCTTAGATAAAAAATTGACACCTTTTGAAAGAATGTTTTGTATTTATTCTCAAGAAATTTAATGCCATTAACTCTATTGAGTCACATGATTGATTTGTTTTAAATGCTGTTGCTCAGATATGCTGAAGCTGATGGCAATACTTGTGAGCTTCAGTGCGTCAGATGAGGCGACAAAACCCCATATACATGTTCACATAAGTGAACAAGACATATGACATTACACGCTCCTCTAATCGGGCCTAGCTACTCAGTTGTATTTAAAAATTTGTTCAGCATTGCTGAAGGAACCTTTTGATGACTGGTGATTATTTGTGCAGCTTCAATGAATCAGATAAGGCGACAAAACATCATATATACAATCACATAAAGTGAAATAGACACATGACATTGCACACTCCTTTACTCAGACAATGCTACTTAACATTTATCAAAATCTTTTAGGAAATGCTGAACCTTCAAGCTTGTTTAGTGTATGCTGAAGGTTCAGGTTTTGTATCATCAATGTTCAGCATATCAAGCTCCATTATCAATCTTTTGAAAGTTGGTTCATCCAATGGTTTGGTGAAGATATCAGCCAATTGGTATTGAGTGGGGATGAAATGTAATTCAATGTCCCCTTTCACAATGTGATCTCTGATAAAGTGATATCTGATATCAATGTGTTTTGTTCTTGAGTGGAGGACCGGATTGTTGGATATTGCAATAGCACTATTGTTATTACAAAATATTGGTACCTTTTCATATTCTATGTCATAATCAGCCAGTTGGCTTTTCATCCAAAGAACATTGGCACAACATCCAACAGCTGCCACATATTCAGCTTCTGTTGAAGACATGGCAACTGTTTGTTGCTTTTTAGCACTCCAAAACACAAGTTTGCCTAGCAATTGGCAGGCACCATAAGTGCTTTTTTTTATCCAAATTGCATCCAGCATAGTCAGAATCTAAATACCCTTTAGATCAAAACCTAAGGATTTGGGGTACCAAAGACCTAGACTTGGTGTACCTTTTAGGTATCTGAAGATTCTCTTTACAGCAGTAAGGTGTGATTCCTTTGGATCTGCTTGGTATCTTGCACAAAAGCATGTAGAGAATTGAATGTCAGGCCTGCTTGCAGTTAAGTACATGAGTGACCCAATCATACCTCTATGCTGAGTCTCATTGACTGATTGTCCATTGAGATCAGGTCCTAAGTTGTTAGGGGGTACCATTGGAGTCTTCACTGAAGCACAATTGATATCATACTTCTTCAGCAGATCCTTGACATATTTTTATTGATTGATGGAGATGCCTTGGTCAGATTGTTTAATCTGAAGACCAAGGAAGTATGTGAGTTCTCCCATCATACTCATCTTAAACTTTAATGTAAGAATTTTGTAATTCTTTTTATAATTACCATTTTTTATCAAGTTATTTAGCAAGTTTATCGTTCCTCGACTCGACTCGAATTGATTTTCAACTTTAGCAATGAGATTAATTGTTTTTGGTTAATAAAAGCGAATTTGGTATTTATAACTACTTTCGACAAAAAACGTAAATGACACGAGAATGATATTAAAATGATATTATTACTTAAAACGATATTAAAATAATATCACATACTATTGTTATTCTATCATTACTTTATACATTAAAATGATATTGAAATGGAAAAGTAGTATATTAAACCAACAAATGCCAATATGAATGCAAATCAGTACACTAGCAATTAAGAAATAACGGCAATGCTAAAACTCAACAAGAATAATGGGCTTGTAACAAATATAACAGATAAGACCAAAAATTCAACTGATTAAAGACGTAAATATAACAATATGACTTTCGCAAAGATAAAAGAGGTTTGTGTTCGAATCTACGGTCTTACATTGTTAATCCCTTTCATACTACTGTTAATCTACACTACACTACACTAGTTCGAATCTTGCTTTGACTTAAAGAATTATCATCACTAGTTCTAATTGTTGTTGACAGCTTTCATATCAAAGTTCACTCAAAGCAACAATGAGTAATCTGTTACCTATATTCTAACAAGTCTAACCACAGCCTATAAGATCAAATTATACTCGAAAGTACTTGTCCCAAACACTAGTTTCTAAGTTGATAACCACGAACCTATAATAGAAAGGACTATAAACTGAATTTGAACAAGGATACTACTATATTACTGAAACTTATCAAATTAAACTAAAAGTACAGCTTATAACTAAACTATAGCTACTCTGACTAAATGTCCAAATAACAAGATCACTTATTCGACTTCATAACTAGAACAGACTAATTAAAACTCAGTAACTCAGAATCAATTCAAGAACAATAATAGCAGACAGAAAACAAGTATTGTACCTATAACAACCAGATCCTCCAACTGAATTAAGCTAAATTATCCTAAGATCTACTGCTCCAAACACTGGTTTCAACTGCTTATATTTAAAACTGATGAAACAGAAAGGTATCATGCAATGTTTATATTGAACCTGAATTACATCTACAAACTTCAACTTAATAAACTGAAAATAAATCAACTACCAAATGCAGCGATTACGCAAATCTAACATGAGCAAACAAATTCTGATAGATCAATTCAAACAAAATAATACTACTTCTTACACTACTATCAGATTTATGCTAATGCAGAAAATTAAAATGAGAATATACCCTAACATCCAATATCAGCTTATAAGAAGATTCAGACTACAAAAATGAACCAAAAGTGAGCTATAAGCGAGAATAGATTACGAACATCATTCAACTAAACAAATTCAACAACTATCAATCAAAACTTAACAATAAATCTATCTAGATCAGATTTACACTATTAATGACAGAAAAATAACAAGTGAACTACCTCGATTCCAAGCCTCCGTTGTAGTAGATGCTAATCACTAAACTGAACCGAGTATCTAAACTAAGGAATACCACTTGTTGGACTATAGAACCATTACAGAATTATTTTTACCGGAAAACACCAACAACTTCAATATTAAACTGCCGCAACTTACGATAGCTATATAAGCTCATGTAATAAGCTGATCCAAACACCACTAGCTACTGATTAAGAGCTGAACGATCTCAAAAGCATTCAAGAACAAACAAATCCAACACATGAACAGGAACAAACATCAACAGAAACCGAAACCATAAATCTTTAAACTGAAACTAGATCATCGAATCCAAACTCACTTTCATTAACCGGAACAAATATCATTAACCGAATACAAACTTTCAATGATAAATCTGAAACTGAATATATTGAAGAAAATAGAACAAGGTGCGATATATAACTGAATTTCAATTGTAAAGAAAACTAAAATAAAGTGAGTGATAAAAAGAGACAAGAAATGAATAAAAAAATGGAAGTTGTGTCTCTGAAAAGCTACCCGCTCCCCCATCTGATCTATCTTGCGTTTTTTTTTTAAGAAAGGAGTTTGGGCCTTGATGGGCTTGTTACTTTATTTCATCTTTTTCTTTAGCACTTCGTGGACCAGCAGCATCAACTTGGGCCCATCAGACTTAAATTGTGGACTGAGTAGATGAAAGGCCCATCAGTTAAGTAGCATTTTAATGGGTCGGTCCGACCCATATAAATGGTGTAGGGTCGACCTACTAAGATATGAAGGCACCGCCGGACTCGATTTTTCGTCTTCTTTCAATGTCTCGTGTCCGTTTTGGATCTTTGGCTTCGTTTCTTATGATTTCCTTGATATCCGTACATGCACATGCACAAACGACAAAACAAGCATATATTTTGCATTTATGATGACTATTTAACCGTTTTTAGCACATTTTACGAGGAAATATGATGTGTAATTAGAGTCACATCACACCCCCCTACTAAACCATTGCCGTGTCCTCACGCAATGCTAGAATAAAGTATAAAGCAACTCCGTTTTTCATTTATTAAAAGCATTTATTCATTTTATTAATAATATATGTGTAAATGACATAATGTATCGCTTTCATTATTCATAAATAACTTTTAGGATCACAAAATTTGAATAGATTCATCGTTCTCGACTTTTCTATCTTTCCATGCCAAGCTCAAAAACAAGATCATTGTTAACAACAAGTTCTCATGTTAAGACCACTTATATAAGACATTTGTGTAGAACTCCTTCTCCATTATTCCTAAGTTGTATCTCTAGATTTTAAACATTGTCATTCACCCGTAGGCTCATTTGACTTATTTAATAATTATTAGTCCAAAAATGAAGGCAAAACGGTGTAAACCCGACACTTAGAACCTAACCTCATCCTCAAAAACTGTTGTCACTAAAGAAAGCCCACATCAAGGATAATTTAACACGATTTAGGGAATAAATTCCCGGATTCGAAATTTGGCCAATAGTACTACTTATTATTTATTCCTCCAAAGTCATATTGACTTTATAATGGAGTTAGCAAATTTACATCATATACCCTTAGGCTCTTTAAGATGTAAAAGTGCTCCTTATCTATGATCCACACCCTAAGACTCCTTGAACCATAAACAAGGGAAATTGACATTCATCATCACTCCACACCCTAAGCTCCTTGAAATAATGATGAAGCAATTTTTATTTAACATTTACCATGCCATACACCCTAAGGCTCTAATGACAAGGCTCGTGCTACATGTCCCACACCCGAAGGCTCCTTGAGATCATGTTTTAATCTTATTCTTATTCATTTATGATATATATAGTAGGCCAAATTCCACAATCCCATGGTCTGAATACCTCCTACTTAGTGGTTATGAGCCACCTTAGTCGGAAGTCCATGACGCTGACACCCTCAATGTGTTCTCGCTTTAATTACAAGGGAAATAAAAGAATCGGTTAAGAGCTAAAATACCGAACCTAAACCGCAAAAATCTTCATTTATTAAGCAATTAAATATACAAGCGGGGAGAAAGAGCCACAAAAACTCATATAAGGAAGCATTAACCTTTAAACTTATTATCAACTCTATCATCTCTCGTTCTCCACAATTTAAAATCTCAAATAATGAGACTCGTGGATGCTTAGCCTAATAAACCAATTAAGGTCTACATGGTTAAGGAATGAGCTAAGGTAAACCGGTCGAGTCAAAAACTATTCTTATTTTCACCAACGGAAAGCTTACATTCATGTCAAAAACACTTATTAAAATATGAAAAAAAAAATTAAAATTTATGCAATTTTAAGTACATTTTTGAAAAACGGGGTACGTGAAGACAACGAACAAAAGGAAAAGCATATCGATAGATACCCCCATACTAAAACCAAACATTTTCCTCAATGTTTCAAGTCGAAGGGTATAATACCCCCTACTAGAGACGAAAAGTCGAATGCAAAATTCTAGCATGGAAAGGGTATGACACAAATAATTAAAAGTCGTTTATTAATTATGCCAATAAAAATAAGCGTTAGTAAAGGATATAATCATCGGATATCGGATGTCTCAAATGAAGGATCGAAACTCGAGTGATATGTGATGAAAAATGAACACGAGAGTCTTCGATATATGAGAAACCTAAAATCATATCACAAACAAAACACGAGAAACAAACGAAGAAGCACAAGCCCTTCACATTAGACATTAGAAAGAAGATAGAATGATAAGCATGGGAATCTCCCCCACGAGGCACCTCGTTTTTGGTAACCGAGTCATGAGCTCGACTCGATCCCCGAATTAAATTATCCTTAGGGAAACGATCATGGAGAGAAAAAGATTTACCCGTAAAAGAAAAACTCTCCATGATAAAGTGAAATAACCTCCCAAATAAGGAAATCCCCATAAAATTCCACCCGGGTCAAATACATGGTTTCCATCTCTAAAAGAAATAGACCCCAAGGTAGCAATAGCAAATAAGTATAAGAAAGATGGGTTTCCTTTAAGCAAAATTTTCTTACAATTAAGGGTATAGTAAGAAGGTAATGATCCCAATTTTTCAAAACTTTTCCTTTTAATTTCATCATTAAGATACTGAGATTGCTCAAAAATGTGTATACCCGGATCAAATACCGTTCCCTCTATGGAAAAATAGCAAGACAACTCGGTGTCAAGATCTTTGGTCTCATTAGGAATGGGTGGGACGGGAGGGATAGAAGGTATAGTGTCATCATGTAATAAATCCTCTAGAAAAAGTATATCTCCCTCCACATCAAAATACCCGGATATGTACTCCACGGGTGTATCAATATCAAGAAACTCATCGATCTCGGGAATGTGAAAACCATCATCACTAAGGAGTGAAGTATCCGAAAAATCATTAATATCATTATCATGATTCTCAAAAGTTGGGTTTTTCAAAATAGGAGAGTTATCCTCATCCGAGCCCGATAAAGAATTAAAAGTATAGTTGGAATCATAAGATAACACATCCATATCCAGATAACTACTACGAGGAGTAGTATCATTTGGAGGAGTAGGTGAAGGAGTCATAAAAGAAATGGGGTCAAATGTAGGCTCAAGTACAATCTCGGGAATTTCCTCACAAGATGAGGAAGGGGGATAGCTAAATGTATCTGTGGGAGTCAACACCAGAGGGGGAGTAAAACTCATGATAATCTCCGGGCCTTGTCTCTCCTTTATTGGCGGAGAGATGGAAGGATCCACAGTGGGAACATCACTACTAGTAGTGGTGTTAGCCTCTACATGAGCTCTCAAAGCTTCTAAAAGTTGATATGTAAGACTTTGGTTTTGTTCATGAAGATCATTTATCTTTCACTTTTGTTCCTCAAATATTTCGACTATTTCGTCCATTTGTGAAGGTTGAATTTGAAAATCCCCTTGATTATTACTTTGAAAATTGTTATGATTTTAAAACTCTTCTTGAATTTGAAAGCTTTGATTTTGAAAATCCCCATAACACCCTTCATTAATTTGTGGCGGGTCAGGAGTCAACTCAACCGAGAGTTGCTCAATAACTACTTCTTCCTCAAAATCCGGAGGAAAAGAGTCACTAGTCACAGGAGAAAGGGGACTAGAAGAATCATCAAAAATAGGGTCATCCGAATCAACACATGGCTCATCACTAACTCTCGGAGTATATGAGAAAAGAGGGCCACTCCTAATGATAACCGTGTTACCGGATAATTCGGCCTTGCTCCATACTTGAGACTTGTTCTCAATAATCATTAAAGCCTCACTAGTACTCCGAGAGTAAAGATTTCCGCCTGCATCCGTGTTAAGAGAATCTTGATCGTATTGGGTCAACCCGTGATAAAACGAATCAATCAAATGCAAGGCGGAAAATCCATGATGAGGACAACTACGCACTAAATCCTTAAATCTTTCCCAAGCCTCGGTAAACGTTTCAGTATTAGACTCTTCAAAATTAGTTATTTCCAACCGAATTTTTCTCGTTTTAGCATAAGGGTAAAACTGATTTAAGAATTTTGACTCAAGATTAGCCCATGTGAAAATAGATCGTGGGGGTTCCTTTTCTAGCCAAAGTCGGGCTGCTCCATCGAGGGAGAAAGGAAAAAGGTGTAAATAGATAATGTCTTGTGTCACATTGGTGTATTTGACGGTATTGGCGTATGAACGAAAATGGCGGATATAAGTGTAAGGATCATCCTCCTCAAATCCGTAAAAAGGACGACCGGATATCAACATAATCAAATCCGGATTAAGCTCAAAATAATCACTATCGATATCCGGTATCACGATCGCACTGTCGAGACATCCCTCAGTAGGTACTTGCAACAACTCATAAATCGATCGATTATCCATAGCCATTTCAAAAGCACGATACTCGGGATCGACTTGACTCGTCACGATATTATTTTTTATAAAAGAGAATATAGTATGTACTTAAAAACGAAGAAGAAACCAAGATAGAAAATAAATATATACGTAGATTTTTTTGGTGTAATATTTTAGAAAAAATATTACTCTTTTTTTTATTGCAAATCTTAGGAAAGAAATGCTTTTGTGATTTTTTTTTTATTTACTTTTTTAATAAGAAATATTATAATATATAGTTAAAGAAAAATAAAATCTAAAAGAAAAAGAATATTTTTTTTATTTTTTTTAAAGGGTATATATAGTAATAAAGAAAAGAATATAAAATAAGAAAATATTTTTTGTTTTTACTGATTTTTCTTTTTTTTATTGCAATGAAAAATAACGTTCAAAAGTGAACGGATCCCAAAATCCAAATCGTCTCACGAAAAATTGTCAATCGTAACGAGCACGAAGCGGCAGCGGCGCCATTTTAATGTAAGAATTTTGTAATTCTTTTTATAATTACCATTTTTTATCAAGTTATTTAGCAAGTTTATCGTTCCTCGACTCGACTCGAATTGATTTTTCAACTTTAGCAATGAGATTAATTGTTTTTGGTTAATAAAAGCGAATTTGGTATTTATAACTACTTTCGACAAAAAACGTAAATGACACGAGAATGATATTAAAATGATATTATTACTTAAAACGATATTAAAATAATATCACATACTATTGTTATTCTATCATTACTTTATACATTAAAATGATATTGAAATGGAAAAGTAGTATATTAAACCAACAAATGCCAATATGAATGCAAATCAGTACACTAGCAATTAAGAAATAACGGCAATGCTAAAACTCAACAAGAATAATGGGCTTGTAACAAATATAACAGATAAGACAAAAAATTCAACTGACTAAAGACGTAAACATAACAGTATGACTTTCGCAAAGATAAAAGAGGTTTGTGTTCGAATCTACGGTCTTACATTGTAAATCCCTTTCATACTACTGTTAATCTACACTACACTACACTAGTTCGAATCTTGCTTTGACTTAATGAATTATCATCACTAGTTCTAACTGTTGTTGACAGCTTTCATATCAAAGTTCACTCAAAGCAACAATGAGTAATCTGTTACCTATATTCTAACAAGTCTAACCACAGCCTATAAGATCAAATTATACTCGAAAGTACTTGTCCCAAACACTAGTTTCTAAGTTGATAACCACGAACCTATAATAGAAAGGACTATAAACTGAATTTGAACAAGGCTACTACTATATTACTGAAACTTATCAAATTAAACTAAAAGTACAGCTTATAACTAAACTATAGCTACTCTGACTAAATGTCCAAATAACAAGATCACTTATTCGACTTCATAACTAGAACAGACTAATTAAAACTCAGTAACTCAGAATCAATTCAAGAACAATAATAGCAGACAGAAAACAAGTATTGTACCTATAACAACCAGATCCTCCAACTGAATTAAGCTAAATTATCCTAAGATCTACTGCTCCAAACACTGGTTTCAACTGCTTATATTTAAAACTAATGAAACAGAAAGGTATCATGCAATGTTTATATTGAACCTGAATTACATCTACAAACTTCAACTTAATAAACTGAAAATAAATCAACTACCAAATGCAGCGATTACGCAAATCTAACATGAGCAAACAAATTTTGATAGATCAATTCAAACAAAATAATACTACTTCTTACACTACTATCAGATTTACGCTAATGCAGAAAATTAAAATGAGAATATACCCTAACATCCAATATCAGCTTATAAGAAGATTCAGACTACAAAAATGAACCGAAAGTGAGCTATAAGCGAGAATAGATTACGAACATCATTCAACTAAACAAATTCAACAACTATCAATCAAAACTTAACAATAAATCTATCTAGATCAGATTTACACTATTAATGACAGAAAAATAACAAGTGAACTACCTCGATTCCAAGCCTCCGTTGTAGTAGATGCTAATCACTAAACTGAACCGAGTATCTAAACCAAGGAATACCACTTGCTGGACTATAGAACCATTCAGAATAATTTCTACCGAAAAACACCAACAACTTCAATATTAAACTACCGCAACTTACGATAGCTATATAAGCTCATGTAATAAGCTGATCCAAACACCACTAGCTACTGATTAAGAGCTGAACGATCTCAAAAGCATTCAAGAACAAACGAATCTAACACATGAACAGGAACAAACATCAACAGAAACCGAAACCATAAATCTTAAACTGAAACTAGATCATCGAATCCAAACTCACTTTCATTAACCAGAACAAATATCATTAACCGAATACAAACTTTTAATGATAAATCTGAAACTGAATATATTGAAGAAAATAGAACAAGGTGCGATATATAACTGAATTTTAATTGTAAAGAAAACTAAAATAAAGTGAGTGATAAAAAGAGACAAGAAATGATTAAAAAATGGAAGTTGCGTCTCTGAAAAGCTACCCGCTCCCCCATCTGATCTATCTTGCATTTTTTTTTTAAGAAAGGAGTCTGGGCCTTGATGGGCTTGTTACTTTATTTCATCTTTTTCTTTAGCACTTCGTGGACCAGCAGCATCAACTTGGGCCCATCAGACTTAAGTTGTGGACTGAGTAGATGAAAGGCCCATCAGTTAAGTAGCATTTTAATGAGTCGGTCCGACCCATATAAATGGTGTCGGGTTGACCCACTAAGATATGAAGGTACCGCCGGAATCGATTTTTCATCTTCTTTCAATGTCTCGTGTCCGTTTTGGATCTTTGGCTTCGTTTCTTATGATTTCCTTGATATATGTACCTGCACATGCACAAACGACAAAACAAGCATATATTTGGCATTTATGATGACTATTTAACCGTATTTAGCACATTTTACGAGGAAATATGATGTGTAATTAGAGTCACATCAAACTTGCTGGTCATAATCTTGGAAAATTGTTTGCAAAGTTTCAGGCTTGTAGAACCAAACATTATGTCATCCACATAAATTTGTACCAGAATGGTGTCAGTTTTAGATTATAGATAAACAAGGTGCTATCTATTTTTCCTCTGACAAATTTATCTTCAATGAGAAATATTGAGAGAGTTTCATACCATGCTCTTGGAGCTTGCTTCAGTCCATAGAAAGCTTTGTAAAGCTTGTAGACATGATTTGGGTATTTACTACTCTCAAAGCTAGGAGGCTGAGTAACATAAACTTCTTCTTTTAGGTCACCATTTAGGAATGCACTTTTGACATCCATTTGGTAGATGATGAAGTTCATGTATATGGCATAAGCAAGGAAGATTCGTATGGCTTCCATACGTGCAACTGGATCAAAGGTTTGATCAAAATCAACACCAGGCTCTTGATTGAATCCTTGGGCCACCAGCCTAGCTTTATTTTTGGCCACTGCATTGGTTTCATCTCTTTTGAGCTTGTAAACCCATTTGGTGCCAGTGGTTGATTTACCATATGGAAGAGGAACCAATTTCCAGACTTTGTTTGTTTTAAATTAATTGAGTTCCTCTTGCATGGCATCCACCCATCCAGGGTGTGTGAGTGCTTCAGAAACCTTTGTAGGTTCAATTTCTGAGAGAAAATTTGCATAGAGGCATTCTCCAGATGAAGCAGCACTCGGTTTCTTTGCCATAGATCTAGTGACTCTTCCTTCACCAGGATTACCTATTATGTTCACCAGCTGTATGTGACTATTTTGAGTCCAAGATTTTTGTGGAGCTGGAGAATAGGTATTGGTATCATGATTAGAGCTAGAGCTTGGAAGTCCATGACATGGACTTGGACTTGGAATGTCTCTAGTTTCTACTTAAGGATATTCATTGGACAAAGGTTCAATCATTGGAGGGCTTCCTTCTTGGTCAGAAGCAACATATCCAAGACCTAATTCCCTAGATATGATAGGAGAGCTTTGAGCAAGGGGCTCAGATTGTTCCTCAGCAGCTGCATACGATTGATCATTTTGATCATGTGTGTCAGCATGCTGATTGTTTTGAGACTGGTCATTTTGGTCATTTGTGTTTCCTTGCTGATCATTTTGAGATTGATCATTATTTGATTGACAGCCATCAATATGTGATACTAAAGGATTTCCTTTTGTAGGACTTGTCATATCTTCAAATGGATCAATATGAGGGACTGAGTTGCTTGTTTGATATTTTTGAGAAGGCTTATAGTGATGAAATTCATCAGATGGATAATTGTGAGATTCATGTATATGAAGTTCATCATTTGATGGATTTGTAAAGGTAAGAGCTTCAGAACTTTCATTGAATGTGATGTGATAGGTTTCTTCAATACATTGTCTTCTTGTGTTGAAGACTCTATATGCTTTAGATACTAGGGAGTATCCAAGAAAGTAACCATCATCAGATTTTTCATCAAACTTTCCAAGGTGATCCTTGTGATTGTGAATGAATACTGGACACCCAAACACATGTAAGAATGAGATGTTTGGAATTCTCCCCCTGAAGACTTCATAGGGAGTCTTCATGTGTCTCTTCACAATGATGGATCTATTTTGAGTGCAGCAAGTAGTGGCTACAGCATCAGTCCAAAAATTCTTAGAGAGAGCAGATCCAGCAAGCATTGTTCTTGCTGCTTCAATCAAAGTTTTGTTCCTTCTTTCAGCCGCACCATTTTGTTTAGGTGTGTAAGGAGATGAGAAATTTTGGGAAATTCCTTTGTCGTTACAGAATTTGATCAGTGAGTGATTTCTGAATTCAGTGCCATTGTCAGTTCTGAGTTGTTTGACATGAGTGTCATTTTGATTTTCAACTCTTTTGATGAATGACATAATGTCATCTGGTGCATGGCTTTTCTTTGTTAGAAAATATACCCAGGTGTACCTATTGTACTCATCAACAATGACAAGTGTATATTTTTCATGACAAATGGCCCTAGGTGATGTTGGGCCAAATAAGTCCATGTGAAGCAAATGAAAACTTTCTTTGATTGAGAAAGTTTGCTTTGTTTTGAAACTGGCCCTATGGTGCTTCCCTTTTTCACATGCTGACCATGGTTTGTCCTTGGAATAGACAAGTGAAGGAAGACCAATAACAAGATTTTGTTTTGCCAGCAGAGTTATTGTTTTGAAATTAAGATGTGAGAGCCTCTTATGCCAAAGCCAATTGGTAATATTGGAGGCTTTAGCAAAGAAGCATGTCTCATGAGTAGAGTTCATGTTCATGACATAAACATCTTTGACTCTTAGAGCAATCATCACAATTTCATGATTGGAGTTGAAGATTGTACATTTTTTGTCATCAAACAGCACAAGATACTTTGCATCACAAAGTTGACTTATGCTGATGAGGTTGTGCTTCAATCCATTGACATATGCTACCCTTGAGAAAACTATACCATTGCATTTTACTGAACCAAATCCTTTAGTAGTAGCTGATGAGTTATCACCAAAAACAACTTTAGGACCTTGTTCCTCCTTATACTTGTGCAGATACCTTTTGGTGCCAGTCATATGCCTTGAGCAGCCAATATCTAGGTACCAAATAGGCTTCCTGAGATCACACTGCACAAGTTAAGGAAATGGTCAGTTTTGTTTTGAAGCCCATCTTTGTTGGGTGGGGGTTTTAGATCTAGAAGATGTTCTAGATCTGTAGGGTCCTCTAGTAGAGGGTATGTGTGATTGCTCAAAAGAAGAAGAGGTCTGAACAGCTTTTGCTTTCTTAGCCTGGAGGGCTTCACCTCTTCTGAACCACTCTATATGGTTGTGATCAGATGTAGTGTGGACATCGCTTCCACAAGTCTCACAACATTTGGTAATAGATTTTGGGTTTCTTGGTTTAATACCTATTCTGAGTGAGATGACTCGATTATGTCCATGAGTGTCATGGTCATAACTTCCACAAATATTACAAACAAGGTAATAGTGGCAGTCATATGAGTGATGATTGCCCATACCACAATGAATGCATGGTGGGAAAAGCATATTTCGCCTGGAATGGGATGCTTCAGATTTGTGAGTATCAGCACTTGTTTTGGCCAGCATATACTGAGTGTGTTCACAAGTGCGATTCAGCCCTTTCACATTTTGTACAATAAATCACTTTTAGGCAAGTTTCAGTGAGATGGTTATTTAGACCACATAAATCACAAGCCCTTTTAAATTGTGTCTTGTACTTGAGATGAGGAGAATCTGAAGGTTCATCTCTGAATCGTGTTGGTGTTTGTTGTTTCCTGAGTTGCAATATAAGATAATTGATCTCTTGCATGACAAGAGACATTCTCTCATCTTCCTCAGATCTAGCATTATTCAGTTTATTTATTGAAATTGAAGAGGTAGTTCCCATATATGAACCTTCAACAGGAGCTGAAGAGTTCTTTGAAGTGTCAATTTTGACATGTTTGGAAGAACTACCTTTGTGTGTGGTGTGTGACTTGATGATAGACTGGATAGTATTGGGTCCAGTAGAGGGTTCAGCACCAGCCAGCTTCTCCAAAGGAGGAAGTGGGGTACTTACTTCATTCTCTATATCATCAACTGAGTCATCCTCAGTAACTGAGGACTCAACTGGTGCTGAAGTGTCAGCACTTGCTTGAAACTCAGGAAGAAGGATTCGTCCAACGTCATGATTGGGTAAATTCTCTTCACCTGACCTTCAATTTCAGGGATCGAGCTACCATCCTCATTTGAGGCTTTGACAAAGACAATAGATTTGGTGCTGGAGGATCCTTCAGCACCAAGCATTTTCCTCTTTTGAGCAGGTATTTGTTCACTTATGCATTGATTTACCCTATCAGAGTTTCTAAGCCAAGATTTAACAATATCTTTTGCTTCTTTTAGTTCCACTCTAAGGGAGTTATTTTCCTCCAAGATTTCTTTGTTCAATTGTTGAAAAGTAAGAATATCAAGTTTAGCTTCTTTTAGCTCTATTTGCTTACTTTCAAAATCTTCAAGTTTTAGAACAACTTTATGAAATTTTTCAAGCAGATTGTTTCTTTGCTCTTCAACAAATTTTAGATCAATGCACAAGTAATCAAAGACAAATTTAATGTCATCTTTATCTTCTAATTCAAGAAGAGTTTGTACCTTTTTGATTGTGACATTGACCCATTCACCAATTCTGGCACTTTCTTTGGTCACCACATTTGAATTAGCCCCTTCATCATCAGTAAGTGCCATCAGCACTTTCACATTAACCATTTCATCATCATCTGAAGAAACATCTTCTTTATCCCATTCATAGGCTTCAGCAACAAGTCCTTTGTTCTTGTCTTGCTTGGGATTCTTAGATGAGGAGCTTTCAGTACTCATTAAGGTCAATCTTGCCTTGATTTCTCTGTGTTTGGCCTTAAAGTCTTTTGTTGGTCTGAGTTCAACCTTGTTTTGCTGAAATGGAGTAGAAGCAATTTGTTTTGGTTGAAATGATAATTGACCAGAAGGTCTTGATTGAGCTGGTGAGGAATATGAAGGGAGAGATGTTTTTGAATAACAATCCCTAGCATAGTGACCAGTCTTCCCACATTTGTAGCAATCAGTGTCAACTGAAGCTTTTGTGGAGCTGGAGAACTTTCCTCCTTTCTTAAAGAACCTTCTAGACTTGGCTAAAAGTGCTCTTTTATGAAATTCCTCTTTGAGGTCATTCAGATATTCCTCACTAGATCTAGTATCTTCCTCATCATCAGGACTATCTTGGTAGTCTTGAATGACAGCCTCACTGAAGAAGGATGTGGACAAGGGTGAGCAATGGTTAATGCTTTACTCTTGCTTGAGCCTTCATAAATCCTATCAACTAGGTTTTCTTCATATTTAATTTCCCCAAAAAGAGAGGCTAGATCACAATCTTTAATGTGATTAGCATTTCTCAAGCTCTGGCAGAAACTGAGCCACTTTTTTGGCAATGCATTAACAAAAACTGTGTTGATTTCAAGTTTTGAAAGCTCAACACCATCATTTACAAGTTCATTCATCAGTGCTTTATATCTGGTGAATGTCTGTGTGCGTGTTTCCCCTTCTTTGTGCTTGAAGGTGTTGTATTGAAGCTTTAAATCCATGATTATGGTTTCTTTTACATCAGAGGGTCCCTCATAGAAAAGAATAAGGTCCTCCTATGTTGCTTTGGCTGTTTTACAATTTACAACAGAATTCATTTGGTCATCTGGGAGCACAGACATGATGATACTTTTGAGACGCTAATCTAGGTTAGCAGCTTTTCTCTCATCAGCAGTCCATTGTGCTTCAGGTTTTTTATTGTCCCCAACCATGGGAACAAAAGGACCATTTTCAATGATTCCAAGGAATTAAGGTTCAATTCCAACCATGTGAACAAGAAACCTCTTCTTCCAATTTGTAAAGTTGTCTACCTCTAGTACAGGAGCAACATTGAGTTGGCCACCCCTATATTCTAGGGTTTGTGGTATAACTTGAGCCATTTTTGGATCTTGATTTGAAAACTTTTAAATGAGCGGTTTAATAAAATAAGAGTTTAACTAATCAAACTACTCTGGTACCACTTGTTGGTCCCTAGTAATTCGTTATTACTTATTATCTTAAGTAATAACTCTTACTTCGACTCAAGTGGTGTTGTTTTAACAATAGATAAGAACTATGAAAGATTAAAACAACAATACCAATATACTTTTCAACGTATAGACTTTTATTAGAATCAGATAAAGAATTTATAACCCACTTTGTTTGCGGAATAACAAAGTAGTTGAATGACAATGGGTTTTGATCTCCTCTACTTAAACGTCTAACCAAAGTTAAAGTCTAAGCTCCAATCTAAACGTTCATATACATCTTGGCTATATGGTTTAGTTGGTATCGAGAGAGAAAGGTTTTCCAGAGTTTAAGCTCTTGTATTGGTCAACCTTTTCTCTCCCAATGTACACTCCTTATATAGGCAGTGTAAATTAGGGTTTGCATTTTGCATGTTCCAATGCATAGGTTTATCCAGTGGGTGGTTGATGCCCATGTTGGATAAACAGTATAAAGTACATATTAAACTATTCTAGAAAAGATAAAGGTTGTACTTATATCTAAGTATACAAGCAACCTTCTTTGACTTAAAGTTATATTTCCTGCCTAATGCAAACCATCAGAATAATGAAGAGTCTTCAGTATGCTAGAGGAGATCGACATCATTCAGTTTGGTATTGTCAAACCAAACTGAACTGAAAGCCCTTCTTCAGTCCTTGTTCTTCAGCAACTAGACCGCCTAGTATTTAAAGCGAAGACTGCTTTGTCTTCTAAGTTCATTGGAAGGAGAGTGTTGAACTTTCTTCAGCTACAAAGTCCTCAGTATGAACTTTGTTCCTCTGTTCATCCTTTAGCAGACTGGCCTTACTGCTGAGCATGAAACACTTAGGGGGATTTTATATTCAAATCCTAGAGTTCCTTCAAGGTCAGTAAGTATTGACCCAACATTTATAAAAGGCATGACTCTGTTCAAACCGTTAGAATGATAGCACCTCGGTCGTTTTTCAAGGGTCAAGCTAGTTTTCAAAGTCCCAAGTACCTCGAACAAGCTCAAGCTGCGAACCCCATGAGTCCGAATGGATCGATCATGATTGCCTGGTAGTTAGGCTCGATAGTGAAGAGACGTCCCTTTGAGATGAGGAGAGTAGATCACCGGTCAATAAAGATTTTGTGAAACCATATAATTATGCTTATGAAAACAGTCTTTATGGTCTTTTCACTCCACAAAAACAGAAGTCTCGTGAGGAATTGTTTCTTGAAAGCAAACAACGAAGAATTCAATGGAAGAAAATTTTTGCCACTAAGAAATCAAATGTTTCTAAATATATTAACTATTTGCCTCTTGATGTTTCTAAAAGCAAAAGTAGAAAAACACTTGGTATTCTTAAACATCACATTGATAATGTTCAATAAATTGTTGAAAGCGATTGGCAAAAACGTCAAAATGATAAGTGGAAAACAGAGATTCCTCACGATATAACTGTGCTTGTGGAAGAACTTTTAATACCGAATACGATGATAATAAAAGAAAATGTTCTTGAGTTTGAAAAATTTATTCGGTCTGAAATGTTTGATGATTTGAAATATGTTGAGTCTCTTGAAAAAGAAATTGAGGAACTTCAAAATGACAAATCAAAATTATCAAACGAATATGATATACTCTTAAAGAATGTCTCTCTAAAGATATTTTGTGTGTTACTCTTCAATCTTGTGCTGATATCGATGAATATTCTGATGTTGCATGCAAATATCTTGATATGATCAAAGAGTGTGAACGGCTTGAAACTGAGCTTTCGAAACGTAAAGAAAATGTTGATAAAAAGGCTTTTGAGTTACTTCAACACAAAACTGATTTCCTTCAAAAACATTGTCATTCTCTTGAACTTGATTTGCAAAAATACATCGGAAGTTTTCCACATGATAATAAATTGCAAGAAAAACTTTCCCAAATGTGTCGAGAAATGAATGAAAAGAGTTTGGAAATTAAAGACTTGAAAGCTCAGTTACAAGACAGGGAAATAGCGATAGCAGAGTTGAAGAAACTCGTTGCTAAGATGGGTGGGAAAATTATGGAACCTAGCGTAAAGAAACCTGTTGTAAGACAACCCAATACGCAAAAAGTGACTAAACCCTTTGTCTTGGGAAAATTATCTGTTTTCTCCAATTCTGCATTTGCAAAACCTGGGTTTGCCCCCAAGACGGATGGGAAGGATAGGTTACCATAGATTAATCCCAAAACAAATATTCAAACACAAAGTTTTAAGAACACAAATGTGATCAAACCAGGGATGTATAGATTGGCCACCAAACCCACACACAACAAAGAAAGTCAATCACCTCAGACTTCTAGAAACACTAATAGACGTGTGTCTTTTACTACAAGAGTAGTCCCCACTGCTAGTGTTAGTCGGCATTATCTTAAGAGCACTCGAATGAATGAAAAGGTTTGGCAAAACAAAAGTCAAGGGAAGATGAAGGAAGTAGAAGACCACCCTAGGAATTTCAATGTTTCTAGGAATAAAATGTTTGTAATCGCGTGTAATGACGATTTGAATGATTCGAATTTGAATGCTTTGGATGTTAAGTTTGTTTGTGTGAAATGTGGAAAATGTGCCAATGCTAATCATGCTATGTGTGCTTCGAATAATGTCAAAGGCGTAGTTACTAGAACTAAGAAGCAAATTACGATACCTATTAGTGCTAGAAAACCCAAACGCAAAGTGAACCATTCTGGTGCAACCCCCCCCCCCCCCCCCTAAGAAAAGTATTGCATCAGACTCCACCACTAATAACCCTAGAAGGAGAATTAGGGAAGTATATGAGTCTACTAGCAAGTCTTGGAAATGGTGGTTTGCTAATCAATGTCCTCCAGGATATAAATGGATGCCTAAGGTTAGAAAAGAAAATGTGACAACGAGCATTAGTGTGCCTTTAAGTGATGAAACTAGGGAAACTAATGAATCGGAAATCACAACTAACATGGAATCCAATATAGCAAATGCTCCATCTTGTTCTAATTCTTCTGCAGGTGATCAAAATAATTCACTTCATACTAGACTCCGGATGCACGAAGCACATGACTGGGAATATCAAGCTTCTAATTAACTTCGTGGAGAAATTCCCGGGTACGGTCCGATTCGGAAATGATCAATTTGCACCGATCCTAGGATATAGAGATTTGGTTCAAGGGAATATTACGATCAAAAGGGTATACTACATCGAAGGGCTCAGTCACAATCTTTTCTCGGGTGGTCAATTCTGTGATGCGGATTTGGAGGTTGCTTTTAGAAAGAAGACATGTTTTGTTCGTGATTATGATGGGAATGACTTACTTACCGGTTCATGGGGTACTGATCTCTACATTATTTCAATTCAAGACTCCACTTGTTCAACTCCAATCGGCTTCATGGCTAAAGCTTCAATGAATCAAGCTTGGTTATGGCATCAACGATTATCTCATCTTAACTTTGATACCATCAACTTGTTTTCCAAGAAAGATATTGTGCGAGGCCTTCCAAACTTGAAATTCATCAAAGATCATCTTTGTTCTTCTTGTGAGCTTTGTAAAGCTAAACGGAGTAGTTTCAAGACAAAGACTACATCAAGCTCTAAAGGACGGTTAGATCTTCTTCATATAGATTTGTGTGGACCCATGCGTGTTCAAAGCATCAATGGGAAGAAATACGTTATGGTCATTGTCGATGACTACTCAAGGTACACGTGGACTCACTTCTTGAGGTCTAAGGGTGAAACACCCGAAGTTCTCATCAACTTTCTTAAACTGATACAACGTGGTCTTCAAGCTCAAGTAAAAGTGGTACTACTGACAGAGGCACGAAATTCTTGAATTCAACTCTGAAGAATTATTTTGAAGCTGAAGGATTGAACACAAAACATCTATTGCTAGAACACCTGAACAAAAAGGCATTGTTGAAAGACGAAACCGTGCTTTGGTTGAGGCTGCTCGAACATTATTATCCGCTTCAAAACTACCATTATTCTTTTGGGTCGAAGTCGTGTCAACCGCATGTTACACACAAAATCGTTCCTTAATTATCCCAAGACACGAAAAGACACCATATCACATAATTCATGATCGCAAACCTTCACTCAAACACCTTCATGTTTTTGGACGTACATGTTACATAATTTGAGATGGTGAAAATATGGACAAGATGAAAGAGAAAGGTGATGCATGCAATCTAGTAGGATATGCAACTCAATCTAAGGGATATAGAGTGTCCAACAAGAGAACAAAATTGATAGTCGAGATTATTCATGTCCGATTTGATGAATTGCAAGAGATGGCACTTGAACAAAAAAGTTTAAGTCCCGATTCACAATGAAAAAATACTTCTATGCACTACCGCACGGAACTCGGAACTCAAGACCACAGCAATGAACCATCAATTTCAAAGTTGGTTCCTGAACATGTTCCAAGAGCAGATATGACAGTAGATGCGACACTTGAAGAGTTGAAAATATTATATGGACCAATGTTTGATGAATATTTCATGGGAGAGAAACATGTTGTATCAAAGTCTTCCGCTGTCACTCATGATAAGAATGATGATACCGATCATCGTCAACAAAAGGATACAACTTCGTCTACTTCAACACGGGTTGCTGCAAATTTACCTCCTCAGAATATCACTTCAACAATCGATCCTACAACATGCACAACTACTGTCATTGCTCCAGAGAACACATATCAAGCAGACGATGCATTATTTGACGATGACAATTTTCACAACCCATTCAGTACATCAGTACACGAAACTGGAGAGTCTTCTACTCGCCATGTTGATCCATCAAATATGCATACATTCTACCAACGACACCCGTCAACACATCATTGGACCCGAGATCACCCTTTGGTTAAAGTAATTGGAAACCCTTCACAGCCTGTTCGTACAAGACGACAACTAGCAACCGATGGCGATGTTTGTATGTTCGCACTCGTAGTGAGTACATCTGAACCAAAAAACATCAAATAAGCCATGGTTGATCATGCTTGGATTGAGTCGATGACGGATGAACTTCAACAATTTGAAAGACTTAAGGTCTGGGAACTTGTTGACAGACCATACGATGTGATTCCCTTAAATCTTCAATGGATCTGGAAAAACAAGATGGATGAAGAAAACACGATCATCAAGAACAAATCTAGGCTAGTGGCTAAAGGGTATGGCCAGAAAGAGGAATTGATTTTGAAGAACCATTTGCACCAGTTGCTCGTATGGAAGCGGTCAGGATTTTCCTTGATTATGTTGCACATAAGGGATTCACTGTTTATCAAATGGACGTGAAGACAGCATTTCTTAACGGTCATTTGAAGGAAGAAGTCTATGTCACGCAGCCGGAAGGATTCGTTAATCCTCATTATCATGACAAGCTGTATCGTCTCCACAAAGCACTTTATGGGCTCAAGCAAGCTCCAAGGCCGTGGTACGACGAGCTCTCGAAATTTTTGGTATCCAAAGGTTTCTCAAAAGGTTCCATTGATCTAACTTTGTTCATTTATAAATATGGGGATGACATTTTGCTTGTGCTAATTTATGTTGATGACATTATTTTCGGGTCTACAAACCCAAAACTTTCAAAATGGTTTGAAAAAGTAATGCACAACAAATTTGAAATGTCAATGATGGGCGAATTAAAATTCTTTCTAGGAATTCAGGTTCACCAATCCCAAAGTGGTATCTTTATTAACCAATCTAAGTATTGTCAAGAGATAATAAAAAAGCATGGTATGACCTCATGTGACCCTGTTGGGACACCATTATCAACCAAATCGCTAGATGCTGACTTGGAGGGAAATGCCATAGATCAAACGAGATATCGTTCCATGATCAGCTCCCTCATGTACTTGACAGCAAGCAGACCAGATATTTCACATGCTACGTGTTATTGTGCATGATATCAAGCACGACCCACTTAAAAGAACCTCAAGGAGGTTAAACGAATCTTTTGGTACCTCAAGAATACCATTCATTTGGGACTCTGGTATCCAAGAGAAACCGGTTTCTTTCTAACAGCCTATTCAGATTCTGATCATGCAGGGTGTCTTGATACACGAAAAAGTACTTCTGGTGGTGCACAATTTCTAGGTCAAGATAAGCTTGTGGGATGGTCTTCCAAGAAGCAGGATTGTACGTCACTGTCATCAGCCGAAGCGGAGTATGTGTCTCTATCTGCGTGTTGTGCTCAAGTTCTTTGGATGAGAACACAACTCACGGATTATGGCTTCCACTTTGATAAAGTACCTATGTACTGTGAATCAAAGTCGACCATAGCCATCTCCTGCAATCCGGTACAGCACTCCCGCACAAAGCACATTGATATCAGATACCACTTCATAAAGGAACAAGTTAAAAGAGGTATCATTGAGTTATACTATGTTGGAACGGACTACCAATTAGCCGACTTGTTTACAAAAGCTCTGTCAAAAGATAGGTTTGAGTACCTCGTTAGGCAAATTGGTATGAGATGTTTGACTCCAGTAGACCTGAAGATTCTAGCAAAGGTGCCTGCTTGATTCGTCTTACAAACATCTACTTGTAAATATCATTGAAAAAGCAAAATACAAAAATATAAAACATATAAAAGCAGAACACAAAATTTAAAATCTTTGAAAATCCAAAAATACTCTTCTTGACATGTATTTCAGTATCGATAATATAGACATGCCTAGAAATGTCGCTCAATAACGACACGGGTGTGTACATAAAGCTCGAATAAAAATTGTAAATATTTTTCAAAACATGTCATTTCTATTTATAATAAAGGAAATTGTCTATTTTGGACAATATTTCCAAGCAACGGGTAGAGCAATCTATCTTGGGTTGAGCTTGTCACAAAACATTCAACGTTTTGAGCTCAACACAATGGCTTGTAATCACTTTCAAATTTCAACCCGGATATATATTCACGGGGGAGTGTACGATTTAGTGCGCTTACCCTCAGCAAAAGAAGAGAAATCTTCTTACACTTGAGTGGATTTGTCAAGACATTCAAAGTCTATAAACTCAAGTTTATGCTTTAGAAAAACCTCTTCGCCAAAAAGAAATAGAGTTTTTCAACAAGCGTTGAACACAATTTTTTCAAGAATTTCTCAATGATTATTCAAAATCTTTCAAAAATTGTGTGTTCAACAACTCCTATCCTCAAAAGTTTAATGTGGATCATATCCTCGTAATGACAATTCCATTGGATCAATTTTTGAGGGGGAGCTTTCAAAATTCATGCTATGTCAGACACATTTTTCTCCCGACGAGTTTCAAGACTATTTTTCGCGATATATTTTAATCAAATTTGGTATCTCTAATATCAAAAGATTTTATGTATTAGAGATAGGGGAGAAAATGTGATTAAAATATGATCTATTTTGCAAGACTCGAGCACTTAAACTCTTACCTACATGTGTGAAACACTTTTGATTATCGATGCACATGTGAAGGGGGAGCATTTCTGAAACGAAAAAACTATCAAGGTGTTAAATGTTGTTCAAACACTTTGTTATACTTTTTAAAGTGGTTTTTTTATGGTTACGATCAAATACCCACAACATTTTTAATCCACGACGTTGTTGGTGTCAAAAGGGTGGTTAGGTTTAAGTCCTATGATCCAACCAGAACCGAAGGGATCTTCGCAGGGACAATCCAATAGATTATTAGAAGTCCTTAGGAAAGATGGAGTATAATGTGAACGTAGCTGAATGCCAACTAAGTACTGAAGCTAGCACTGGAACAATCACAACAAGGTGCTAGTAATGATGTCTTAGTAAGCATTGAATGGGTTGAAGAATGAAAAAGAAATGTAAGGATAAAGGGTTTAAAGAAACAAGCCCTCCATACAACTTAGGCAGAAACCGGGTCAACACATCATGAAGACTACACATCATGGACCCAGTGATGTAATGCACAACCCTTACCTAGCTACTCAGGCTTCTCTCAAAAGAAGTTTGTTTTATTGTCACGGAGATCAACATGACTTCTATTGACATTCTCCCTCCGAGATAATTGATATTGAATAGGTGGCATCTGCTCCAGCCTCCGACCACTAAAAGTGCACAAATCGAGTCTAGGGCCAATAGATCAATCAAATCTCGTTAGGACACACGGAATGACAAAGAAGAGAGTCCTACGATATATCCTTGCAATATTGCTAGAACACTCAGAGTGATACTACTTAGTATTCACAATGATGAGTGGAAATCCTTCTAGTGTTAACATCAAACAGCATTGCGGTAGGTCATGTGTAAGATTCGTTATGAATTGAACATATGTAAAACTGAAAAGCAACAGTGTTTGATTCTGAATTGACTCAAACTCGTTTCAGGTTTCTACGCAATATCTTTATGGTCTTGCCAGAACATTCAAAGTGATATTAATTAATATTCACGGTGACGAATGGAAATCCTTCTAGCGTCAACAACAAACAGCGCTTGTGTCAACTAGAAATCAACAATGGTAAGATTCTTTATGAATCAAACTTGTTCCAGGAATTTGAATTGACAACTTTAATCAAGCGGATATTTATCCAATTGATTCACTCTTTATGTTCGCAGTCTTGCTTTGAGACGGTCGAGTAAAGAGAACGGCTAGTACAGCCGTGAAACCCTGTCAAGGAGATTCTTAATTGAATCTACCTAATCACAGGTACGATATTTAATATCTTCTAACGGTCTTCACCGACCGGAGGTAAAACGCTACCGATTTAGGACGAATGTCAAAGCCATTCAGTCCGTGTCTATGTTTGTCTAGAGAAAGTGGCGTTATGGTGTAATCAGCAAAGTCAAAGATTCAAAACCACATACTCATGCCTAAAGACATATTCAAAAATTAATAGTGTGAGCATGTGGATGAAGACACAAGATCGAAAGATGGCAAAGATAAGTCAAGGATGATTTGAAGATCTCAAGATTAAAGACAAAGTCGAAAGACAAACAAATTACACGTTCAAGACTCATTTATAGCGAGATTAGTAATCTCTGCAAACCTCTAAATGACAAAGGGTAATGACCTCTCATTGGGGGAGGTTGTTAGCCTCAAAATATTGAGTCAAACAAGAATGTTCGGTCATATGTTTATTATGTATCATATTTTAGAACGTTGTAACAGGTAGTAGGTTAGTCATGTTTTACGCGCTTAACTTTAAGCTAAAGTTCATTCATAAGTAACTAAAGCCTAAAAGGAAAGCTCGTCCCATTACTATATAGCCCATACAAGCCCGCATGTGGGTGGAGTATATATACCCTCCTCCTAGCATGTTAGGAGGAGGTTGGATCATTTGTATTCTCACTCTCAATCTAATATTCACCAAGTTTCCAACCATTCTCTCTCTTTTCTCTATCTACTTTCTCTCTTTAGAATTCATCTATCTTCTATCTATTTTTCTTGTTTAATCATCACATATTTATGGTACAACAGATTAAAACATGCAAAATAGGATACAAAATTAAATAATAAGAATAAACGAAATCCAATCTTTATTTTATTAAATAATAATGTCTTAACATCCTTATCCAAATACTAATCACAGATTCATTGCATGAGTTCGCTAGCTAGTTGCAGCCCAATAGCCTTGGCATGCTTAACTACCTTTAGTCTAGGCAAATCCTTAGTAAAAGGATCAGCTACGTTATCATCTGCGTGAAATTTTATTAATTTGATTTCACGAGCTTCAACTTGTTCTCGGACGTAGTGATATCTACGCTTAAAGTGTCTGGCGCCCTTCATAATTCCAGCATCATTGACGAATATAATTGCGGCAGAATTGTCCCAATACATATTTATTAGGTTCTTTTATTGCAAGCATCCTCCCAAGATCTCCCATAAATATTCCTAATCCAAACCACATTTTAGTTATGTATAAGGATTCCTTCTGAATACCAAAACATTTCTTTTGTAATCCTCTAATACATCAGAATATGTTTAAAACAACAACCTAGTGGAGCTTCCCTGGATTCTGCTGGTATCAATTGACCAAATTCTAAGCAAACGCCACATCAGGCCTTGTGCATCTTACAGCATACATAATAGATCCTACAGCCGAAGCGTAAGGCACCTTCTGCATGTATGCCTCCTCTTCAGGAGTTGAAGCATCCATCTCATGACTCAGATTGTGCTTAACTTCCATAGGTTGAAAACCTTTCTTGGAATTATGCATATTATACTTCTTCAATATCTTATCTTATATAAGCATCTTGAATTAGACCAATTAACCGTCTTTTCCTATCCTGATAGATCTTAATTCCCAGAATGTATGCAGCTTCTCCTAAATCCTTCATAGAAAAACATTTACCAAGATAATCCTTAACAGCTTTAAGTCTTAGAATGTCACTTCCCATGATTAACATGTCATCAACATATAGGACTAGAAATACTACATCACTCCCACTAGCTTTGCGACATACACATGGCTCATCACGATTCTAAATGAATCCAAAATTTTTGATTTCTTCATCAAATCGTTTATTCCATTGACGTGATGCTTGCTTCAAACCATAAATAGATCTTTGAAGTTTACACACGTGCTTTGGATTCTTAGGATCAACATACCCTTTCGGTTGTTGCATATAGATGTCTTCATCTAAGCGGCCGTTCAAGAAGGCAGTCTTAACATCCATTTGCCATATCTCATAGTCATAGTATGCTGCTAGAGCTATGAGAATCCTAATAGCTCTTAAGTCTGCTACAGGAGAAAACATCTCCTCGTAGTCTACGCCAAAAGTTTGAGTAAAACCTTTAGCTACTAAACGAGCTTTATAGGATTGTACTTTTTCGTCCATGTCGGTTTTCTTCTTGTATATCCACTTATGTCTCACTACTTTAGCATTTTGTAGTAAATCTACAAGAATCCAAACATCACTAACTTTCATGGATTTCATTTCCTCATCCATAGCAACCATCCACTTATCCTTCTTAGGATCAAGCATGGCGGATTTATAATTAGCAGGTTCACCAAGATCCCCTTCTTCAACATCATCCTCTATGTTAAGACATATATTGCTATTTGAGTTTTTAATCCTTGCGGATCTACGCAGAGGAACTAATTCCGGTGGAACCGCCAGACTTTCTGGTTCTACAGGAATTACATCGCTAGTGTTTTCAGAAGGTAATGTATCTATATGACTCTCTTCAAGAACATAATTTCTTCTACTGAATTCTTGATTTACAAGATCACTTTCAAGGAAGTATCCATACCTAGCAACAATCACTTTATTCTCAGGTGGATAATAAAAGTAGTAACCTATAGTTTCCTTAGGGTATCCTACAAAGATACATTTCACAGATTGTTGTTGGAGTTTATCGCCCGAGTCGCGTTTCACATACGCCTTGCAACCCCAGACCTTTAAATAAGACAAAATATGGCTTCTTGCCATGCTATAGTTCATATGGTGTCTTATCAACCTTCTTCGTGGGAACCATATTTAAAATGAGAACAACAGACTCTAAAGCATAATCCCAAAAGGATAAAGGTAAAGTTGTAAGATTAAACATATATCGCACCATATCTAATAATGTACGATTTCTCCTTTCGGATACACCATTTTGTTGTGGAGTAAGTAAGATGCTGAACAATTCCATTCTCACTTAGATAATCTATAAACTCTTGACTTAAGTATTCACCACCACTATCAGAACGAAGAGCTTTAATCTTATTTCCTAGTTGCAGTTCTACTTCTTCTTTAAACACTTTGAATGTTTCAAATACCTCATGTTTATGCTTAAGTAAATAAACATAACCATAACGGCTATAATCATCCGTAAATGTTAGAAAGTAACTAGCACCTTTTCTTGACAAATGTCTAAGTAGCCCGCACACATTAGTATGTATTAAATCAAGTAGATCAGTAGCTCTTTCAATATTGCTACTAAAAGGTTTCTTGGTCATCTTTCTAGAGATACAAGACTCACATTTATCAAATGATTCATCATTGATATTTTCCAAAAGACCTTCACGTTGAAGCTTTTGTATATGAGTCTTCCCAATATGGGCAAGTCTACAATGCCAAAGATAAGAAGAGTTCTTGTCAAACTTTCTCTTATTATTCATGCTAAAAACAGAATTATTTTTATTCTTGGATTCATTATCATGCATGTCTATTTCAAACACACCATCACAGAAATTGCATTAAAATAGAAAATACCATCTTTCCAAACAGAAATTCCATTATAATCAATAGTATGCACGAATCCATTCTTCAACAAACAAGAAAAGGAAATAAACCCCTAACAATTGTAGGTGCATAATGACAATCATTTAAAATCAGTACTAAACCCAAAGGTAAAACTAAATTGAATGTTCCTATAGCTTCAACCGCTGCTACGCCATTGCCCATAATACAAAGATTTTGCATGGGGTTCAATTAAGTTCTCGGTATCTTCTCGAATCGATCACGGTTCAAAGTGGAATAGTTGTTCTTGGTTACTAAAAAGGGGTTTGGTTTTCTATTCTACTAAAAAGGTAAATGCGTGAAGTAAATAAAGATAAACTAAAAGCAATTAATTAAAACCAATTAATAAAAATAAAACTTGAATTAAAATAAAACAGTTAAATACCTAAACTCAGAAAAAGTCACTGATTCGGAATGTTTATGCTTGATCCGAAATATACTAAACAGAAACCTTTATTCGGAACATATGCTTCATGCGGAATAAAACTGGTTCGGAATAAACTTGAGAAAACCTTGATTCGGAACAACCTTGATTCGGAATAACTGAAAATTGCTCATTCGGAATACATGCTCATTCGGAATAATCTGACAAAACTTTGATTCGGAACATTTTGGCTCATCCGAAATATTTGGTGATTCGGAACATTTTGGCTCATCCGGAATATTTAGTGATCCGAAACATTTAAACAAAAAGCTTCATTCGGAACATTTAAAAAAACTGACTCGGAATATTTTTTGTTGATGCGGAATAATGGAACTGATTCGGAATAAAGAAAGAAAATTTGGTTCGGAACAAATTTAACAAACTGCTTGATTCGGAATATAAATACTCATCCGGAATATTGATTATTCCGGATGAACAGGTTGATTCGGAATAATTTGAGTGACACCTTCGTTCGGAATAAAAAAACTGATTCGGAATATTTAAATCAACAACTTCATTCGGAATGTTTTCAACTCACACCTTCATCCGGAATAAATGTTGCTCATTTAGAATCTGGGGATTGTGAAGAACACGAAGAACAGTAACAATATAATAAGACAAATTCTACTAAAATCACTAAGTTTTTAACCAAAACTTAAACCAATTTAACCACTAATCATCTACTAATCATAAACATCAAACCAAAACAATAAAAACATAAAACCCACATACTTTTGAAGATTAAACTCAACAAAAAAAACTTTAAAACTTTAAATCAACAAGAGAAAGATGAACAAGATGAAATGAAAGATTGTATTGAAAGATTAATGTTAAACAAATGAAAGGGAAGATTAAAGCTTACAAGATCTTGGATTGAAAAATGAAAATCACCAAACACCTTAAGGGTGTTGGTTCCTACCAATGAAAAAGAAAGAAACTGGAAAAAAATAAAAGCTTCCTCCTAAGTTGTGAAGGGGAGGCTATTTATAGTCCTTGGCGTGGTTGGTGAGTGGGCTTTCTTCCTTTCTTTTCGTCTTCTCGTCTTTTCAGTAAAGTTGACGTTTTTTATTCTGATTCGGGATTTTTCGATGAATAAATTTAACTCGTCTTTTAATTTCTTCGTTTAATAGACTTGAGTTCTTTCGACATATGTAAATCTTCCATCTTTGGTCCTTTTCTTCGATAAATCTTCAAATAGGCCCATTGACTTCAAATCTTTTGCATCTCTTGGACAATAGACTTCGTCTTGAGTCGTTTTCTTCGATAAAACCCGTGCAATCCCATGTTTTCTTCAATATTTATCCGGTTGGCTCTGAAAACACAACAAACACACAAACCACGCATAATTCCAAACAAATGACATTAAATACGCGTTTTGGTCTTGTTTTAGCAAGAAATAAGTGGTAAAAGGATGGGTGTTTTCACACCTATCAAATCCCCTACACTTAACCATTGCCATGCCCTCATGCAATGCTTAGTGATAAAGCAAATTTACACTTTTCTCGTAATCAATCAACCTTGGCCTTATTAATATACTACTGAAACAAAAAATTTAACTACTATGAAGAAATAAAGCTTTAAAGGAAACAAAAGGGATAGAAAACTATTTTCACTTGAAAATAGCTACATGGAAATAACTTGCAAAGAGATCTAAGACTTACATTAGGGCTTCGGTGCTGCGAAGATTTATCACCCTCAAGTTTCACGTTCCCCAAACCAAGCTTAAAAATGAGATCATTGTTATTATAAGTTAGCAAAACAAACACTTACACACATGGCTTAATTATATGCTTAAACTCCCTTATTCCTAGGTGTATCTCTTATATTTTATTTTTGTCTTAGAATGATCACGAAGATGCATTTTTGGACTTATTGCGATAGTTTATTTAGGCTGAAAGCAAAGTAGGACGATTTGATTAATAGTTAGCTAAAGGACAAAATCTCTTAAAACTGCTTCTCGGGATATCAAAAAGTTCATATCTTGGCATAACTCGCTTCACGATTTGAGAACTTTCTCGGGCCGATATTTGGCATGAACTTCATACTTCATATCTTGAGAGACGTCCTTGAGATAATGGTCTTCTCTTCGTTAATAGAGTTTCTTCATTTGGAGACTTTTGAGGGATACTCCAACTTTGTTGACCACGACTTCATCATTATTTCTTCAATCATTATTTGGGATTTTGAGATACAACGATCCGCCTCCTTTTCGGACTTGGATCTATTTATCCTCATACCTTGTTAGGGTCTTTTCGGATAGACTTCTCCATGATCTTTATGGGAGTTGATTGCTTTTAGTCGTGAGTCTTGATCCTTCATATTGATTTTGGGAATAATGCTTTTCACATCACCTTGGATCTTTAGCAATAAAATGGAATCCTCATGCCTTGTTAGGGCCTTTTCGGACTCGCCAATCTTCGCGCCCCGCTTCATTAGTTATGCCTTGGCTATGAACTCTTATCATTACCGAGCAACTTTTAAACGATCTTGGGCTAGAAGCTAAGTTATTCAATAAAATCGTACGACCTTACTTATTGCAGATAAATTATTAGCAAGCGATGGGAGAATAGGCTTATAATCACACCAAGTGTGCTTGTGCAAGAATACCGACTTATAATTGACTCTATCATTTCTCGTTCTCCACAATTTAAGATCTCAAGTAATGAGACTCGTGGATGCTTAGCCTAATAAACCAATTAAGGTCTACATGGTTAAGGATACTTGCCAGAATAAACTTGGATAAGTCTATTCGGGTTGAGTCAAAATAATCGCAACGGGCCTAATATGTCAAAGACTTCTAAACTTGCTACACCACTTTATTAAAATTTTTGACTTTATTGTGGGATATATACATATGAAAGCAACGATAAAAATTTAAAAATTACGACTATATGGCCAAAGTTAATTAAAAATTTGAAAAATACTGAAAAAGATGATTTTCTGGTTAAATGAAGGCATTTTAATGGAAAAGTCCACTTAAAACTTCGATAGAAGTCTCCCCTACACTTAATATAAACATTGTCCTCAATGTTTAAGCATGTGGGAAAAATCTCCCCTACACTTATGACATTGTGCACGTTGGTTAAATCAAGCTAAGGAAGAGACGACTAAAGTCTCTTGTCGTTGTCACTAGTGCTAGCACTAGCGGCATTGGTCCGAACACTCTTGGTTTGCACTCTAGACTTATTCTCAATAATATCCCAAGTGGCATTAGAAGACTTAACCAAAATATTACCCCCCGAGGCTCTATTTAGTGAATCTTGGTCATTTATGCTTAAACCATTGTAAAAAGTATTAATTTGGTGCACTTTGGTAAAACCATGTTGTGGGCACTTTCTTAAAAGGTCTTTAAAACGGTCCCAAGATTCACTAAAACTCTCATCGTACTTTTGTTCAAAATTAATAATTTCATTCCGCAAAGCGGTAGTACGAGAGGATGGGAAAAAGTAGTTTATGAATTTGGTCTCTAAGTCCGTCCACGTAAGAATACTTTGTGGCGGTTCCTTTGCAAGCCAATGTCGGGCTTGTCCCTCTAAGGAGAAAGGAAAAAGTTGTAAACGGATTACCTCTTGTGGAACACCATTGAATTTGACCGTATTCGTGAGTTGAAGGAACCTCTTGATGTGGTCATGAGGATCATCGATGGTACGTCCCAAGAATGGTTGAGTAGAGACCATCTGAATAAAGCCGGATTTGAGCTCAAAGTTGTTGGCTGCAATTGCGGGTATGACAATAGGATCGTTGGTGCCCTCCACATGTGCTTGCAAAAGTTCGATCATAGGACGATTGTCCGGTAGAGGTTCATTGTTGTTTTGAGGTGGATTATTATTGTTGTTGTGTACACCGGCCATGTCTAAGTTATCGAGAGTCTCGGGCTCTTGATAAGACGTTGATCGAGTGCGCATACACCTGCAAAAGAACTAACAAAGCAGAAATATATTTGGTTTTTATGTTTTTTTAATTTTTTTTTTTTTTTGATTTTTTGAAAATTTTATATTTTTTTTAAGATTTTTGAAAAATTTTTATGAAAAAGTAACGTTCACGGTGAACGGATCCCAAAATCCAATTTCTCACAAAAAAACTGTTAATCCTTACGAGAAGAGTCGGCAGCGGCGCCATTTAATACAAAGATTTGCCATGGGATTCAATTAAGTTCTCGGTATCTTCTCGAATCGATCACGGTTCAAAGTGGAATAGTTGTTCTTGGTTACTAAAAAGGGGTTTGGTTTTCTATTCTACTAAAAAGGTAAATGCGTGAAGTAAATAAAGATAAACTAAAAGCAATTAATAAAAATAAAACTTGAATTAAAATAAAACAGTTAAATACCTAAACTCAGAAAAAGTCACTGATTCGGAATGTTTATGTTTGATCCGAAATATACTAAACAGAAACCTTTATTCGGAACATATGCTTCATGCGGAATAAAACTGGTTCGGAATAAACTTGAGAAAACCTTGATTCGGAACAACCTTGATTCGGAATAACTGAAAATTGCTCATTCGGAATACATGCTCATTCGGAATAATCTGACAAAACTTTGATTCGGAACATTTTGGCTCATCCGGAATATTTGGTGATTCGGAACATTTTGGCTCATCCGGAATATTTAGTGATCCGGAACATTTAAACAAAAAGCTTCATTCGGAACATTTAAAAAAAACTGACTCGGAATATTTTTTGTTGATGCGGAATAATGGAACTGATTCGGAATAAAGAAAGAAAATTTGGTTCGGAACAAATTTAACAAATTGCTTGATTCAGAATATAAATACTCATCTGGAATATTGATTATTCCGGATGAACAGGTTGATTCGGAATAATTTGAATGACACCTTCGTTCGGAATAAAAAAACTGATTCGGAATATTTAAATCAACAATTTCATTCGGAATGTTTTCAACTCACACCTTCATCCGGAATAAATGTTGCTCATTCGGAATCTGGGGATTGTGAAGAACACGAAGAACAGTAACAATATAATAAGACGAATTTGACTAAAATCACCAAGTTTTTAACCAAAACTTAAACCAATTTAACTACTAATCATAAACATCAAACCAAAACAATAAAAACATAAAACCCACATACTTTTGAAGATTAAACTCAACAAAATAAAACTTTAAAACTTTAAATCAACAAGAGAAAGATGAACAAGATGAAATGAAAGATTGTATTGAAAGATTAATTTTAAACAAATGAAAGGGAAGATTAAAGCTTACAAGATCTTGGATTGAAAAATGAAAATCACCAAACACCTTAAGGGTGTTGGTTCCTACCAATGAAAAAGAAAGAAACTGGAAAAAAATAAAAGCTTCCTCCTAAGTTGTGAAGGGGAGGCTATTTATAGTCCTTGGCTTGGTTGGTGAGTGGGCTTTCTTCCTTTCTTTTCGTCTTCTCGTCTTTTCAGTAAAGTTGACGTTTTCGATTCTGATTCGGGATTTATCGATGAATAAATTTAACTCGTCTTTTAGTTTCTTCATTAATAGACTTGAGTTCTTTCGACATATGTAAATCTTCCATCTTTGGTCCTTTTCTTCGATAAATCTTCAAATAGTCCCATTGACTTCAAATCTTTTGCATCTCTTGGACAATAGACTTCGTCTTGAGTCTTTTTCTTCGATAAAACCCGTGCAATCCCATGTTTTCTTCAATATTTATCCGGTTGGCTCTAAAAACACAACAAACACACAAACCACGCATAATTCCAAACAAATGACATTAAATACGCGTTTTGGTCTTGTTTTAGCAAGAAATAAGTGGTAAAAGGATGGGTGTTTTCACACCTATCAGCCCACTTGCAGAAATTGTTCCCCATAGGAAAGCTTCCTTTCCAGATTAAATCTCTGCAGCGTATTACAAATTTTAATACCGCATCCCGTATCATATACCCAGGAATTAATTTGTATGTCAAATTAAATAATTCGATCATAAATAAAGTACCTGAAGCTACAACGCTCTGCTCAGACTTCTTTATTTCTCGCAACTCTTCGAGGTAAAGAGGGCAATTCCTCTTCCAGTGACCAATTGCCTTGCAATGGTGACAAGTCTCGTCCTTCTAAGATTGATTCTTTTTTAAAATGTTCTTCTTAGGTTTTCGAATAAGTTGCAACTTGCTTGCCCTTATCACCCTTGCCTTTGCCTTTCTTCTTATTCGCTTGCGGTTTTGGCTTACTCACTCTAACCTTTTGTATGGTTAGTACAAATGGCGTAGAAGTAGATACCTTGTCTTTTAACCCTTTTTCGTAGTCAATGAGCATTGCGTGCAAATCATTAACTGTCCTCCCCGTGCAATGCATATTATAGTTTCGAACAAAATCATTGAAGTCCTTGTTAAGGGACCTATTGATCAAGTTGATAGCCATATTATGATCATAGGGTTGTCCTAGTGCAATGAGTTGTTCCATATAACACATCATCTCCATGTAATGGGCACTAACAAACTTTCCAGGAGCTTGCTTGCAGCTATGCAAAGCATCTACTAAGTCGTAGATCTCCACAGCTTGCGGCTTCTCGAACATAGCCTTGAGCTCATCAACCATTATCTTAGGCGAAATTAACTCATACTTCTTTTGAAGCGCAGGGGACATTTTCCCTAACATTAAGCAAGCCACCTCCGAGTGCTTCTTAACATTAACAGCGTGTTCAAGCCTTTGCGCTTCAGAAGCTCTTTCAGCAAGATCCTCCGGATAGGGAGTAGTCAAGATATCAATAGTATTCGCTACTCTCAAGAAAATTCTTAGTGAGCGGTACCAATCATTAAAGTTTGGTCCAGTAAGTTCAGGTTGATCAAAAAACGTTTTGAACGCAAAACTTACAGTGTTATTGTCGGGTTGAGCCATTTCTACAAAAATAAGTTCAAATATTAGTATTTTCGATAACAAAATACTTTCAAGAAAACAAAATTACCCCGGTATAAAACCATCGTATTTTCCTTGAATTCTAGAACTATATTGACATAAATCCATTACATCAGTTGATCTGCTAGTAATGAATGTACTCAATTTAGCGACTTTCCGAACAATTCAATTGACAAACAATTTTCAATTTCTAGAATTTTAAAGGATTTACGTTGCCAAAAGAACGTTTTGCATTGTAAACATGTTTCATCCCTTCTGAATACCTTAAGTTTCCAGATCTCACTGAGTAACTTAATTAAGTCGTCTGATCTGAATAACGTAAAACCATCATACGAATTCTCATTCTATGAAAGTTTTATCTCCATTACAACATCCTCCAAAAATCTATTTGAAGACTTAGTAATTTCAAGTGTTCGTCAATTAGGAGCATTCGACTTAAATTTTAAGGGTATGAATTTGATGTCAAAATCAATGTATGCAGAAGCATGCATACAACTCCATAGCATAAGTTTAATAAAACATTTAGTAAACTTTTTCACGAGACTAATTTTTTACATAAATTATGTTGAGGTATTGGTTAAACCAATCAAAGCATTTACCTACAACTATTCACAATGTACTTTTCCTAGAACTCGGCTAAAGCACAAAGCAATACCCTTATTCATTGTGTTTCAGATGTGAATTTGCGTTAAATCAACCTTAAGGTATAATGCAAGTAATAATCGTAGGTAATTTCAATTTAACGCACAGGCGGGCCGGGAATTTGGTCAGTGACTAATGGCATATCACCTCCTTCCTTAACCGGGTAATTTATATCTCTAACAAATCTTTATTTTAATATGATTCAGTCCATATTATTTCTTTTCAAAAAAAAAACCTTGTTTACAACAATTCAATAATTTTAATATAAACAAGTAAAAAACAACTAAATCATAAACACATTATAACAATTTATATGTGGAATAAATAAATCAAATAGCCACATGCATACGATTTATTCAAGAATCATCAAATGTCAGTTTTTATATTTATATAAAACTCTTCCCTAATTTAAGATTTATTGAATTAAATAAATCAAGTAGCACATAAAATCATATAAACATATAATTTTACTATCCATGAAAACATGCACGTTATCATGGATCCTCCCACAAATCTTAAAAATTAAATATCTACGGATCGTAACCATACATGACATAACAATTAATCATGCAATTTAATCTAAAATTATCCCACATGTAATTTAGGGTTTCAAAACAATTCTTTTTTTATAAAAATTCGGCCAAAACCCTAATTTTAAAAAAAACAAAACCCTAATTTAAAAAAAAACCTAAAAAAAACATGTAGTTTTAACTCAAAACAATTATTAGTTAAAAACTTTAGATTTTCGATAATTCTAACATGTTAAAACGGCTCTGATACCACTGAAGGTTTATTAATATCATAACAATTATATAAAACCCTAAACGAGATCAAAGCACACATAGCGGAAGCGATTTAACAATATCATAATAATAATACAATTATAATTAATCAAATTAGGGTTACATACATATACGCTAAATCAAATCCACAAGACGAAGAATGAATCACCAATTCGGGTTTATACCGTATATAACCAAGAAATAGTCTAAAGTAAGACTATATTACGATCTTGTACACACGTAATACAACGAGCTAACCGTGATTCTAGCACGTGTAAACCGAGCTTTAACACTTGTGGAAAATCTACCCAACAACCCTAGAGAGGGGCTAGGACTAGATTATAAGCACAATTGATCAAACAAGAAAACCAACCAAAACCCCCTTTGTGGGTATGACTTGCGATCGCAACAAAGAGAGAGGAGGGGAGAGATTTTTTGTGTGTCTTGAATTATGAGGTGAGAGGTTGTTTATATAGACTAATTCCTGTAGTCAAAACAAATAAAAGAAAATTTTTCTTTCCCCTTCCCCTTCCTCTATAACCGACGGTAGAACACCCCTTATGGGGTGTTCCGGAACCTTCCAATCTTCTTTCTTTTAATTCCATTTACTATATATATTTTAACGCTCATTAATACTTAACTCTTAATTATTTAACGATCGTTAAAGTTATATCTCGGATAATTTAATAAATACAAAAATATATATTTAATAAATAAATTAATAAATACAACAAAAATATTTATTAAATAAATTAACTCTTTACGTATTGAGTGTAACCCCGTAATCTCGAGTTCGATCCTATCACACGACTATTAAATATAAGTTCATAAACTTTCAGTGGTGATGTTAAATCAAAGTACATCATGTGTAACCGGCAGGGATTCCAAAAGACATAAATGTTAACACCTTGGATCCTGTAAACAGTAGAAAGCAAACAAGGAATACAAGATATCGTGTAACAGGTTGTGGGGCACAAATAATGGTTCATTTGGATTATGTTAAGAGAAATTATGTAGTAACCAAATTTGTTGCTAAGCACAACCATGAAATGCTTCTGAAGGAGTATAAGCATCTAACAAAGAAACAAAGAAAAATGACTCATGCTGAAAGAGTGTTTGTTGTGAGAGCTTCAACAATGAAACTTGGGGTAACCAAGGCACATACCGTGTATTCTAATATCAAAGGGGGTGTTGAGTATGTGCATGGAACTAGTGATGATTTTAAGAATCAGATAAGGGATGTTAATGAATATATAAGAGAAAGCGATGCACATATGCTTATAAATAAGATGGAAAACAGGAAGAAGTTTGTTCTAGGATTTACGTTTCAGTATAAGGTTGAAACCAATGAATTAGTTGCAATGTTTTGGGCGGACGAAGTAGATAGACGCAACTATGAAGAATTTGGAGATATTATTTCTTTTGATGCTACCTTCCGAACAAACAAGTATGTTATTTTATGATTCTGTTGAATATGAATCATGCATGATTCAACATGAATCATGCATGATTCAACATGAATCATGCATGATTCAACATGAATCATGCATGATTTAACATGAATCATGCATGATTCAACATGAATCATGCACGATTCATCAAATGAATCATGCACGATTCAACATGAATCATGCATGATTCATCAAATGAATCATGCATGATTTAACATAAATCATGCATGATTCATGTTGATTTTGTCTTTTTTGCATAATCTGTTATTTATTTTATAATCATACATTATTTTCAGGTACGATATGGTCTTTGTTCAATTCACTAGCATAGATAATCACAGAAAATGCATGAATGTTGGATCAAGGAATGATACTAAGAGAGGACACAGAACCTTATACATGGCTTCTAACATCGTTTTTAACTGCTCACGAAAAACAACTAACAATGATTGTAACGGATCAAGATGGGGCAATGAAAAGGGTAATTGAAGCAGTTCTGAAAGAATCAAAGCACAGGTTATGCATGTGGCATATCATGCAAAAAATCCCATCAACGGTATTTCCATTTTCATAACCTATTTGGAATCATTCATGATTCTTATAAAAACATAATTTGTTATGATTTACTTGCAGATATGTGAAGAAATTTATGATAAGACTAATTTCAAAGAACGGTTCAACAAATTGTTCTAGAATATGTTTATAGAGCCAAAAGATTTTGAAGCAAGATGGTCAATAATTATTAAAGACTTTAGGTTGGAAAAACACAAGTGGATGACAAATATGTATGACCTTCGAGAAATGTGGTTACCAGCTTATTTTATTACGTCACCTCGGTTTGGCTTAATGAGAACTACTTCAAGATCAGAGAGTGAAAATGTATTTTTTTTTTAAGGTTTCACAAATCATGGGTCAACTTTGATCAACTTCATGATGTGCTATGAATCAGCAATGGAAAGGCAAAGGCATAGACAAGAAAATCTAGATTTTAGAACTTTTGACGCTGCCCCAAGATATCGAACAATGTTAGAAATGGAAAAACATGCGACTAAAGTTTATACAAGGACAATATTTCTACTTGTTCAAGCAGAAATGTATGAATCTATTTGGTCTTGTTATATACAAGAGTTTAAAATGGACGAAGGAGTTGAGATGGTTTTAGTTAGATACACAAGGGCGGGTGCTTATAGGACACTCTTCACAGAAGAAGGAAAATAGATGGTTGTGCAGGAAGAAGACAAAGTAATAGACTACAAGGTTAGTGGATTTTTTTAACATGTTTCATATACGAATCATGCATGATTCAGTATGAATCATGCATGATTCATATTGAATCATGCATGATTCATATTGAATCATGCATGATTCAAAATGAATCATCAATGAACCATGCATGATTCATATATAATCAACAATGATTCGTATAGAATGATGAATCATACATGATTTATTGATGAATCATGCAGGATTCAATATGAATCATGCATGATTCATTGATGAATCATGCATGATATAGTAAGAATCACGTATTAATACGTATATTTTTTTGCTTCAAAACAAGGTTTTGCGTTCTCTTGAAGACGGATCAGTTGAGTGTACCTGTAGACATTTCATGCGTTACGGATTTTTATGTAGACACGTATTTTGTGTTTTGAAGAACCGTAATGTTGAAATGATTCCAGAGAAGTACGTTATAAGGCGTTGGAGGAGGGATTTGATACCACTTTCATTAAGAATAAGCACAAACAGATATGGAGAGAAAAACAAAGAAATAGAATATTAACAAATGAGGCTAATTATGTAGTAGATTAGTGTTTGTTTTTGTTGACTAAAGATAAAGAAAAGTTGTCTCAATTTATGGAAAATCTCAACGCTATAAAGAAGTAATTTGAGGTTCTAGTGCCAAGGCCTCCTTCACAGAAAACGGTGGACATGATTGAAGATATTTATGCAGTTCGAAAGCCGAAGAAGAATACTGTAAACAATCCTAATGTTGCTTCAATAACAGGTGCTAAGAAAGGAGAACGTAGAAAAAGTGCAAGAGAAATAGCTATCAATGCTAAAAATAAGCAAGTGCGGAAGTGTGTACAATGTAGAGTGAAGACTAACAAACATACAAAAATAACATGTCTGGAAAATCCAAAATACATCGCTAAACTCGAAAAGATTGTTGATGCGGCTGCTGCTGCAAAGGAAGCAAGGAATGCAACTATTGCGGTTGCTGCTGAAAAGGAAGCAAGGAATACAACTACTGTTGATGCACTACAAACAGGAACAACTGGTGCGGGTGCTCCTTAAATTGTTTTGTAGTTCACTTATAATATTTGTTAGATTTCTTCTTTAATTTGGTTTAACTGTGTTAAAACTCTGAGATTGAAGTACTTTGTTTAACGTTCATATAATGTTCAATTGAATGTTGTGAAATGTTACAAAACTTCTGAAAAATCATGCATGATTCATCAGTGAATCATGCATGATTCATCAGTGCATGATGCATGATTCATCAGTGCATGATGCATGATTTAATTATTAATCATGCATGATTCATTGATGAATCATGCATGATTCATTGATGAATCATGCATGATTCATTGATGAATCATGCATGATTCATTGATGAATCATGCATGATTCCTCAGTAATGATGCATGATTCATTGAATCAATGAATCATGCACATGTGTCATCCAAAAATCATGCACATGAGTCAGTAAGGAATATAACTTACGTTGATGCACTACAAACAGGAACAAGTGGTGTCGGTGCTCCTTGAATTGTTTTTGTAGTTCACTTATAATTATTGTTAGATTTCTTCTTTAATTTAGTTAAAATGTGTTAAAACTCTGAGATTGAAGTACTTTGTTTAATGTTCATATAATGTTCTATTGAATGTTGTTAAACTGTTACAAAACTTTTTGAAAACCATACAAAAATCATGCACATGAGTCATCAAAGAATCATGCAATGTTGAATCCATTGCGATTTCTTAGTGAAGAGATCTATGTCATAAAATCATGTACGAATCATGCATGATTCGTTGATGAATCATGCATGATTCATAGATGAATCATGCATGCGTCGTTGATGAAGCATGCATGATTCGTTGATGAATCATGCATGATTCAGTGAATCATGCAAACACTTACATAACAGTAAAAAGATAGCATAAAAAAGACAGTCTAACTGATTCATAAGTAAACAATTACATAACAGTAAAAAAGATAACATCTGATATTTCTCATAAAAGTACCATCAGTTTTACCAACAAAAGATTACCAACATATTACATCAAAAGATAACATAAAAATCCTTCTCATAAAACTATCATGCATGATTGATTGATGAATTATGCAAACAATTACATAACAGTAAAAAGATAACATAAAAAAGACAGTCTAACTGATTCATAAGTAAACAATTACGTAACAGTAAAAAAGATAACATAAAAAAGATAACATCCGATAATTCTCATAAAAGTACCATCAGTTTTACCAACAAAAGATTACCAACATATTACATCAAAAGATAACATAAAAATCCTTCTCATAAAACTACATTAGTTTTACCAACAAAAGTTTACCAAACTACAATCAAACATTATTTTCTTGCTTTACCACCAACATATGTCTTACGAAAATCTTTCGATTTTCTAGCTTTAACATCCTTACCAACCTCCTTCCCTTCTGCAGATTTAACATCCTTACCAACCTCCATCCCTTCTGCAGAATCTTCTTTGCCAGGCATAGTCTTCGGTGGATCACGCTCGTCCCTGTTTTTTATTACATCATGAATAATAGCAACCCTTTTCAGTTCTTCATTCCCAGTCCCAAACTTGAAGGCCAACTCAAACATATTCTGTTTATGAATGTTAAAATCATGCAACAAAAGCTTGGTAGCAATCCTATACCTCATACGTAACAACTGTGAGCGATGTTCCTTTGATTCTACACCGAACCCAACATCCCAATCTGCAAGAGGTGTGCCAGTGTAAGATTCCATATGGATCATAGTAAATATTCCGCAATCTTCATAGTTACTCTCTGTACTCCATTTCAAATGTAAAATGCGTGGTTTGACTTTCATCATAGCCGATAGTTTGTCATGTTCATGCTCTTTTAGATGCATGGGAAATAACTTTTTCTACAAAAAAAAATGAAAAAAATAGAAACAATATAAAACTCAATAAAAGATACAAGGCAGCTTGTAAGAAGACTGAATATAAAACTCAATACATTAAACAAAATGATATCAAACTTACCAGAGGATCACAAGCTTCCTTGTATCTTGACGGATAGCAATATGGTCCAGAATGAATGTTATCAATGATAAACATTGACGTATTCACAAAGTTGAAAACAACGACATAAAAATGTCCAGAAGCACAAATAGGAAAAAACACCAAATCAATATCCGAGAAGCGAAGTGCATCCTCATCATGTTGGAACTGAGCTGAAATGGCATCTGAAAAGACTTTCCACTGTGCTTCTACATCAAGAGTATTTTTAATAATTCCTTCTCGCTGTTTACAGGTAAACGAAACAAAATTAGAGATGATTCAAGATGAATCATGCATGATTCAATTCAAGATGAATCATGCATGATTCAAGATAAATCGTGCATGACTTACAGAAGGAAAAAAAACATTGCTATAGGTGAATAGAAACTTACAATACAGCTGGTTGTAAAAAAAGCCTTCTTAACTGCTCATTAAATTTACCCGCTTCCACCAGCTTCAACAATGCATCCCGCTCCTCCATGTTCAACAATGCACTCCAACAATCAATAACATTATGGTCTAACCATAATCCAGGTGTCAATGTCTCCATGCTCACTCGTACAGATATTTGCTCATAACCTGAATTAGTTTGGAAAACAGTTTCACTACAATTATAAATAACAAACAAATTATGATACGTCATTCATTAACTACAAATCGAAAGCAAAAAATGAAATAGAGAACTTACTATTTATCGCCTTGCATAGCGAACAAACTATTTCCCAATATAAACTCAAGCCTCATTAGATTAGAAACAATTTGAGTTCTCTTGTTCATAAAAGGAGACGACAACACAGAAGATGGCTTCACAACTTTTTTCTTGGGAGATGAACAAGTAGAAACTCATGGAGGCGTCTTGGGAGGCGAAACATTAGGTTCATTCATAATCATATTAAACAAATTCTCCTGCACAAAGTTCAAAAAGTTTAATTACAAACATACATATGAACATATAATTCTAAAACTCATGAGGAAAAGTTAAAAATATACGTCATGAAATGCATCTAAAAGCAGATCAATCACCTCTCCAACCCAATGAATATTTCTTTCAAGCCACTGTGTGTAAGTTTCTTCATCATCTTTGATTGTTGGTTCGTATGCTTGTGAATCTGAATCGTTGTTCACAGCTGCTGCTTCGTTCCCGGGTTCAATGTCCTTTGTAGGTGACTCCTTTGGAGCCGACTCTGTTGGCTTGTTTAACTTGTTTAAATCAACATTCTCGTCAGGGGAAACACTTAAATCATCAATATGAGTAGGTTCATCTTGAAGCAAAACGGTATCCTTAAAAACTCCCTCATATTTCTCAATCAGTTGACGGATATTCTCATCATTTGGAAATTCTTCGTTGGCATCTCTAAAAATGCATTCAAGTTCAGCCTTGTCTTTGGCAATGCTTGAAAGTTTTTCCTTGATCTTTGTGTAAAAAACCTATAAAAATGAAATATATAAATCATGCATGATTCATATAGAATAATTCATGATTTATTGCATGAGTCATGCATGACTCAGAAAGAATCATGCATGACTCATGTTGAATCATGCATAACTCATGTTACAATAATTTATGATTCTGCATGAATCATGTATGATTCAACATGAATCATGCATGATTCATGCAAAATCATAAATTATTGTAACACTTTAGATGATACAAAATAATTGAAAAAACAATAAAAACCATAAAAAGATACGAGAACACACCTGTTTACCAGCAGCAACATCGGAAGAAGCAAAAAAACCTTTAGTTTGTTTTTCTTTAGTTTGTTTTTCTTCACTTTGTTTTTCTTCAGTTTGTTTACCCGCGTTAAAAAAATCCTTCGGTTTGTTTTTCTTTGGACGCAGTCCATTCTGGCTGCAACTCCAACATCCCAATTACCTTTTCTTGGACCTCTAAATCCTGTCTGCGATGCATGTTTGTTGAATTCCAATTCAGTATAGCGGGTCTAGACCGAAGAACAGGATAACGATCAATCTTTGTTGAATCCAAATACAGCAGCTGTTAGGAAATAAAAATTATTTCTTGTTAAAAGTTATAAACAATATAAACATAAAATACGAAAACACACACAAAAAAACAAAACGTAAATATATATATATATACACACTTACAATTAAAAAACACAAAGGCCCAATGTAAAAGCCAGTCAAAGTATTTGGTTCTGTACTATTTCCAAGACACCTGTATATGAACTCACACCAATCAATTCCAGCAATATCCGTATCCTCACGAATACGCCGAACAACAGTTAGATCAGGTATTGCTATCATCGTGTAAGCTGTACACATCCCAACTGAAAATAGAGTAAGAAAATTGACTTTAAACATGAAGTCAATTTATGTTGCTTCATTAAGTTTATCCTGAATATTAGAAGCACAAACTTTTTTCCATGGTTTCCCAAACTGTCTTAACCACAACAACACAAACGGGTCATCCAAAGCTCTCTCAGGTAAATCATATATAGAAGTTCCACCAATGGGAAGTCCTAAAATATCCTTAATCTTCTGAGGAGTTACAAGAAACGAAGACGCGTTTAAAAGCTCAAACTGATAGCTCTCATTTTTAAACGCTCTAACAGCAAACCTCCGTAAACGCCCAGGTAAGTTATCTATTTTAATAGAACGAAATGCATAAAAACCAATACTTTTCAAAAAGTTATCTGTGTCCACTTGGCTATCTCAAATTGCTGCGAAGAAAGAAGTAGGAATTGTCCTACATTTTATAATTGGAAAATTGAGTAGATACTTATCTTTTTCACTCAACACAACCTTTGCACCTTCAGAAGTTTTCTTCTTCTGCTTCTTCCCATGTTTCTTAACATCCTTTTCGTCTTCCTCGTCAATTTCTTCTTTATCATATTCCTCATCGGACTCCTGCTTTTCAACCTTCACTTTTTGGGGAAGTTTTTTACCCCAGGCTCTTTCTTAACCCCCATTCGTCCCTTAGCTTTCGGTTTAACATCCTCCAAATCATCTTCATTTTCCTCATCTCCTGTTTCGTCATTTTGATCTTCTTCATCCGACTCCTCTTTGTAGTCACCTACAACCTTTGACACTACACTATCTATAAAATCATAAGATCTCTTCCTCTTCCCAACTGCTTTACCAGCAGGTTCCTTCTTAACAGTAGGTTCTTTCTTAATAGCAGCACTAGATTTCTGTGAAGGATCTTTTGATTTTGGTATTGCACTAGTTCTTGTTTTAGTTTCAGCGGGAGGAGGTGAACGAGGATATTCTTTATGAGCAAGAGATTTCTGACGCTTGTTCGTATTAGGATGAACTGCAAAAAGTAAGAAAATAATAAGTTAAGTACTAAAAAGTCACAAATACAAAAAACATATGCATGATTCAACATGAATCATGTATGATTTAACATACATGATTCATGTCAAATCATGCATGATTCATGATGAATCATGCATGATTCATGTTAAATCATGCATGATTCATGTTGAATCATGCATGATTCATGTTGAATCATGCATGATTCATGTTGAATCATGCATGACTGAAATATTGCTATTCTGAAAATACTAAAATACCAAAATGTTCATCGGCGCCTGACCCTGACAAAAAGTACAACTTGTACAACAGAAGGTCCCAAAATGCTCGTAAAGTGCTTATTAGTCCTGCTTGTAGATGACGAGCATTTTTATCAACTTAAATCAAGCCTACCTACTGTTGATTCTCTAATAAACAACTTAATGATGATCTTACTAGTGAAGAAAGAGCTTGTTAACGGCGAGAGAGATTCATGGAGTGTGTGTTTTTGGGACAACTAGCTTTTCTTAAGCTTTTAGGAGCTTTTCATTTTAAAAACGCTTTTGTTATCGGTAGCAATGTGTCCAAAATTCTAAAAAACTTAGCAAAAGTCTCGTATGTGTGACGTGTGAGGTGTGACTTTCACGTTACACAACAGACTGTCCCAAAACGCGCATAAAGTGCTTATTAGGCCTCCTACCTACTGCTGATTCTCTAATAAACAACTTAAAGTGCTTGTATTTGTTCACTAACTTATTTTTTACCAACTTAAAGTGCTTATTAGTCACATTAACATATCCTAAAAATAAGCCTAAAAATAACCTAATAATTATAAAAATAAGCCTAAAATCTTAATCTTATTTTTTATCAACTTAAATAAAACCTAAAATCAAAAAAATAAGCCTAAAATAATCTAATAAACAAAAAAATAAGCCTAAAATCTTTTTAAAAAAATACCTCAACTAAATAAGCAGTATAAAACTCAAAAATAAGCATTAAAAAAATAAAAACAACAAAAAAATAAGAATCAAAAGGCTTACCTCGAGCCAGCGCATCTTTCGAATCTGCTACTTTTTCCATTACTCAAGCACGTAAGTCAGAGGTCGCTAATGGAGGTCAATGATTAGGGTTTCAATCGGAAATAGGGTTTTAATCGGAAATGAAGATCGATGATTGGGTTGATCAGAGATGATTGGGGGTGATCGGAGATGATTGGTGGTGGCGGCGTTGATTGGCGGTGGCGGCGTTAAAGGGTGGTGGCGGTGTCGGCGTTGATTGGTGGTGGCGGTTAGGGTTTAAAGAGAGAGACAGTGTGTGTGTGTAAAGAAGTGTGTGTGCGTGTGCGTGTAAATAATGTGGGTGGGTAAATGAACCGTTATTGTTTTTTCTTTTTTTTAATTAAATAAATATGGGCTGTTGGATGTAATTCAAATAGATGGACGAGATGAGTCCATTGGGACTTTGCTAAAAAGTGGGAGTACATTGAACTTTTTGCTATTTAAATGTCGATTTAGGGGGTGTTTAGGATTTCTTATTTAAAATAGAGTATTCGTTTTGAAAATGAATAATTAGATAATCAGTTGTAACAAAACGTGGTTTTAAAAAATAGTGTTTAGATTTGATTATTTATTAAAAATTCAAAATCAAAAATTGCGCCGAATAACGTAGCTCGGTTTATCGGCTTACTTGATTTTGCTCGGACTTACTTTTAATAACAACTCACTTTTTACTTTGTTATGTTTGGATGAATCTGATAATGTATGAAATATTTCATAAATATTATGTGTGGTATAATATTTTAATTGATATAAAAGTTAAGTTTGGGATTTTAATTTTATTTTAAGAGATTGTCGGTGAAATTTTTTACACCATGTTGAAAGTAAAAATCGTAATAATTACAGTTTCGGATTATTAAAGCTTGGAATTATTCATATGGAGTTGTTGATAATGATATGAAAACATAATTAAATATTGTTCACGCGGTATGCTTGTTTTACCATGAGGATCCGAACTATCAGCTTGTTGATTACCCCATGCTTAAAATTGTTCATAAGCTTGAAAATATCAACAATACCTATCAGTATAACCTAGAAAGTAAAAGCTTGAAAATATCAACAATACCTATCAGCATAGTCTTGAAAGTAAAAAACGTAATTATTAGTTTCAAAAGCTTGAAATATCAATAATACCTCTCCATTTTGAAGGTAAAGACTCTAATGATCATAGTTGTTGGCCTCGCAATTATGATTATTGAGATTTATACCCTTTTTTGAAGATAATAAAAAAGATTGTTGTCGTCGAGATGTGTATTTAAAAGTGTGTAGAAAAATAGGCGATTTTCGTATTTATAGAATTTTAAAGGATGAAAAACTTAAGAGAAAGTGTGTATTTGATATAGAAAAGTGAAGTATCCAAGGCGTTTCTTTTTACCGTTATCAACCACCAAATTAAGATAAAAAAAGACATAAATACACACGCATGGCATTGGCTGGCCACTACGACGCGAAATCCTATGCAGTTTCAGTATGAAGCTTGCGCCATAAAGTGGCGTTACCACTTAGCGCAACTCCCCTCACTACCAAATTAAGATAAAAAAAAGACATAAATACACACGCATGGCATTGGCTGGCCACTACGACGCGAAATCCTATGCAGTTTCAGTATGAAGCTTGCGCCATAAAGTGGCGTTACCACTTAGCGCAACTCCCCTCACTACCAACCCCTCTAGTACTTGGTAAACACAACTCACACAAACTATAAAAAACATATTCCGCTCGCTTGCTTGTAGAGGTGGCAAATCTCGCCCAATTTTACTAATTATTGACAATTTTTGATACTTTTTAAAATAGGGGACAAATTTTACCTTATAATGGAAGGGTTCAATTGGCACATATTATGAAAGGGCTCAATCGGCACATATGTGAAACAAATTAGTTGGATCTTTTATATTTAATGTTTTTTTTACGACTTTTAAACAAGTATTATAACTTTTTTTTATTTTCACGTTTTTATATGTTCTTTTATCGTTTTAACTTGCGCCCGTTTAGCCCATGCCTGTTTAACCCGTTATCCGTTTAGCCCGTCGCCCGTTTTACCCCGCCCGTTCAGCCCGCTCATTTTGCCACCTCTACTTGTTTGTATCAACATTCCAACATCCAATCATGCACACAGATGATACATACTACATAGCTGCTACATTCAAGCAAATAAACACTTAATTATATGAGTACAAAGATAAGTCCAAAATTACGTGCAAACACCGTTTGCGCAAAAGAAAAGAGCGATAAGGAAAGAAACAACCAATGCAAGTGCTAAAACCACTGTAATAGATGAAAGATATCAAGATTTTGCAAAACTGTTTCCAAAATGAGATGATTTAGCAAGTTACGGGATCGGTGGGGAGAAAGTATGCATCTAACACATACAAGCACAAGAATGAACTAAAGTCACCTCTCGGTAGCTTTCCTTCAAATCAACTATCCTTTTTCTGTACAATCTAACGTAAGTAAGAATTTGGTTACTCCCACATGATATAACTTCATATATCAAGATGCTTCAAATCCATCTTTCTTGCTGTGTTTTGTATCATCTCCTTGCGAACATCCACCTATATATTTTTTTTAACAAGATAGCAATAATTTAATTATGGGTTTTAAAACTTTCCTCCGAAACATAGGAAGAGGAAAATGAATGGTCGGATACTTATTTCAATTACGAAATCCCTGTGTAACTAAACCAACTTTAAACACAAAGAGTCTATCTATAAAATTGCGGACTTTCATTCTTCTCTCCAGGTAGAGATACATGAAAAAAAGGTTAAGGATATTTTATTCTATCGAACTTCCCTAGTATATATATATATATATATCCGACTAAACAACACTAAGAATCAGCATCACTTCTGTATCTCTTTTTTTGGCTTATTTTCTTTCTAAAGTAAAAAAGCTAGGTTAACTCAAACGATCATTTATAAGTAGCTTTTTTATTTTCTATGCTTTTATTGTATGTACTTGAAAAGTGGAATCTGAATCTTACCCTGGCACCCATAAGAGAAGAAAATGTAACATTTGCTTCTGCTGCATCTTCAACCACCAGTTTCTTCAATAGCCTGGTCTTTGGGTCCAAAGTAGTTTCCCATAACTGTAATGGCATCATTTCTCCTAACCCTGTTTTTCACATATATACACAAAGATTTCATGAGAGAAGCTTCCATCTTCAACAGAAAACAAGCCTTTTATACATACTGATATAGGTGGCTAGATGGGTGGGTTAAGTAACAGGTCAAACCAGGTACACGTGAAATAGATCAATTTTAATATGGATTTTGTTGAGTACAAAACATAATGTTATTAACTTTTTCAGAAAAAAGATTCATGGTGGTTAATTGCCACGTCTACATATTGATAAAACTTGACTTTCGAAAGTAAAGCCAACTCAAAACCCTGAACCCTAAAAAATTTATCAGCTAGGTCTAGCCCCTTATTTTGTAATTGTGGTCATACATATACTTTATCTGCTTACCTTTGAACCTCTGAATATTATATGATGCATTCGAAGGGAATGAACTCTGAAGTTTTACAAGTTCTGATTCATCATAGCAGTAATGAGCCTGCTTCCCCCTCTCGACCTGAATAAATGCCCAAAATGAATCAGCCCTACAGACTTTGCTGCTAAAAGATGAGTTCATCATTAAGGGAAACTGCCAACCTTGTATAGGGGTGGAACGCCAACATATATGAAGCCTTCATCAAACAATGCTCTCTGCAAAAGCGTGACACATGAACAATCGTGCCAAATTTTGTGGGTTTAAAAATTCTCTTTTGTTTGTCTTATGTAAGCTATTTAGTAAAAAGATCGAACACTTTACTGAACTTAGTAAATCAAGTATACCCGATTTTATGGGGCAATTATGATTGCTGTCCCATTAAGTTTAAAACATTTTAAAAACTTCTTGTTTACCTTTTGTTATCATTTCAACAAGATCTAAATTTGGATTCAGATGATTCTTTTAATTGTCTTTGGTAGAGGGTATTTTAGATTTAAAAAAGGTCAAACACTTTCTTAAACTACGCAATAAAACGTATTAAACTTCATCAAAATGAGAATCTTGATGCTTTTTTAGGTAGAACAAGTAAAGATTGAACTGATAAATTCTGCTACCTGGTATCTATAAAAAAATGTTAATAGCAGTGTACGAATATGAGCACCGTCAACATCAGCATCCGTTAAGATAATGATTTTATGGTACCGTAGACCATCTTTCTTAAAATCCTCTCCCTGAAACAGGAAATGGTAGTGAGCATCAAGTGATGATATGACAAGTTAACAGCGCAAAGTCAAACAGAAAAAAGTAGAGGCGGCACCTTTGTCCCAAATGGGCCAACTTTGGGTTAAATTATATGTTTAACGGGTCACTTAGGTGAGCTAAAGGATTAAATTAAAATGGAAATCGGTTAAACGGGGTTAAAACTCATCCCATAAATATCCAAATGCATAAAAACTAGAGACTACTTTATGCAAGAAAGCTCAATGTTTTGTAATTACATAGTTTATGTAATCAAGCAGTACGCTCAGTAATTATTTATGAAATTCAAACCATGCAAAGTTTTGGCAGGCCCAACCCGACTCATTTTGACCCGCGCAATATAATTGCCCATTATGCCACCCCTAGGAAAAGGTAAATATGTAGCTTCATTAAACAACAAACCTTTACTCCGAGGCCAAGGGCACGGATTAGAGTTTGAATTTCTTCATTCTTGTACATAGCAGCTTCATCCTTGCGTTCAACATTTAAAATCTTACCCTTCAAAGGAAGAATAGCCTGAACCAAGATAAGATTCATCATTACATCATTAACATTTTACATATTAGACAACAATTAGAGCTAAATCACATGTCAAAAGATTATAACACATGTAACATAGAAGAAAAGGAGTAAGCCTTTTATCAAATGATCACCTGAAAGTTCTTATCACGACCTTGTTTTGCACTTCCACCAGCTGAATCTCCTTCAACTATGAATATCTCTGCAAATGTGAAACGTTTTATGAATCTCTCTTCGCCAAGCGAATAATATATCTCTATCAGACTTTTATATTATACCAACTCATGCATTGCTTTATATCAGATTGTCTAGCTATTAGAAACTTCATATAGTTGGTGTGTTCATTTCAGGTCAACTCGAACAAGCTGATGCTGGAAATTTATTGCAAAAACTTCGTAAACGCCTCCATGTGTCTAATCCATATATAAGTTGCACAAATTAATGTTTTTTTTTCTTAAAGTGGCCATGCCAAGTCGCCAACCTTGTGAAAAGGGAGGGCTTTACCTGGTCTGAGTCTGTGTGGCGGTGAATTAGTCAGCCAAAAGGTCAGAAACCATGGTTACCCAAAAAAAAAATTGCTAGTTTTAAAGTCCATAAACATTCTTCCGGCCTTTTCCTTAATGATCTTCATTTGGTCTTGTATATGATATGTGACTTGCATAGTATAGTTATCAGTATATGCTCACACAACAAAAGTAAGTGGAAGTTACCAGCTTTTTCAGGATCTGTGGCTGAACAATCAGCAAGCTTTCCTGGAAGAGATGATACTCTTAAAACACTCTTCTGTCTCTCCAACTCCCGGGCCCTCTTTGCTGCCTGAGCTGCCTACTCACACAAACATCCGTTAAATAAGAGAACAGTTTTTCTCCATAAGCGATTCTTTTGCAAATCAGAGAAATATTTAAACCGAAAAAGTAATTAGCAACTACTAGTAATACTGTGTAAATTATTTGACTTCTCTGAACAAGTAGGTGAGCTCTTTGATGCTTTCTAAGCACTTGTCTTTTTGGAACAATCGAACACGTCAGTTAGAAAGTGATTGTATTAAAATGATTTCAAATTCTCAACTTTCATATGAATTGATAATTTAATAAAAACTATACATGTATTTAAGAGAAACATCTTGTGTAGTTGTGTGTTTATTTAATCCTTGTTAGACAATTTAATCTCAGATAGTCGCTTAACCAACTACTTCCAATTGTCACTTCTTGAAGCACTGTATGAAAATAAACATAGCTATGTCGACATTAAATACTAACTATGAGCAGTGGCCAAAATGGGTGGGTCGGACGGTTTGAATAATGAGTCAAAACAGGCAACCATGGGCCATGGGTCAGGTTAGATGGGCAATACAAGTACTTTTTGAAGAATCAGTGTGTCAAATAAATTATCGAAAACTATATCTTTTCAATACTAAACACATTCTAGAGTAATTTTAATACATCTTTCGCAACAAAAAATATGGCTCACTTTCGACCCATTTCCTTTCAACCAAACTGCATAATGATATTTATGCCTGGTATGCTTAACAATCACATGGAACAACCAAACTCTAAGATAACGAGGGAGAGTGTGCCTAAGCTATGTGCCAATAAGTGTATAGACTAGGAATACTTTTAGACATATGTTTTAGGCAAGTATATCATTAATTAAGCTACCTTTTCTAACCTGTTCGACTCATTAGAGATAAAGCACAAAACCCAATTAATGCAATCATAAGTGAACGGGTTAAAATAGCGGACCTCTACTAACTACCGAGTATACTTAGTAAACGCTGTAATACCTTTAAAGCATTAAGGGACTTGGAGAGGATTAAGTCGAGTACATCTGGATTCAACTCCAAGTACTCAGTCAGGTATTCTTGAAGTGAATGATCAACAATCCGTCGCACCTCCGGGTTCCCCAACCTTGTCTTTTAAACAAATGTAAATTAAGAGAAAGTAATCAGATTCAGTGCCACTAAATAATACTGTAATACGGAACATGGATAAACTGAAAATTACCTTTGTTTGTCCTTCAAACTCTGGATTTGGAAGTTTAACAGATATTACACAAGTAAGCCCCTCTCTTACATGCTCACCACTCAGGCTGATATCCTTTTCCTGTGACCATTGTATTTATGTATCACGAATAAATAACGATAAACACCAACAGTTAATGCTTCGTAGTCAATATATAGCATATAACTGTCTTATATAGGGTTTTTTACATCTGATTATTTAGGAATCAGGCAATCAGTTTGGGATAGAAAATTCTATATTAACTGCATTAAAACTTTTTATCAGGTTTAATCTTAACTTGAAAGAATTTTTAAACTGCACAAAGGTCGCCTTTTATTTCACTCTTTATATATTGGCAAAAACCCGAATATCTAGTTATCAAATTATTAGAACTAGAAACAACAAAAGAATATCCGAACACTCTGCAGACCACTTATTTACAGCTAATTTGTAATTCTGATTATTCAGAGTTACATTTTGACTTGCAAAGCACACACCCAAAGATAAACCAGAATGAAAATACCTTAAAGATCTTCGACTTCTTTCCGAGGTTATTAAGAGTTCTTGTTAATGCAGCTTTAATGCCATCTATATGGGTACCACCATCAACTGTACGTATGCTGTTGGCATATCCTAGCATTGTATCTGAATATGCATCCGAACACCTAGGTGAAAATAGAATGGCCCCAACCCGATTAGACAGATTCCAGTAAATCTCATAAATGTAAGCACTATCGTGTTTCGGATTTTGTATGGAGTCTTATCTAATAATTAAATCATGCAGCTCCAACAAGCATTCATATGAAACAGTGATGTTTTATTACAGTTAAAAGACAAAAGTGTACACCAAAAATGTGAAGATAAAGAAAAAAGTAGTGATTTACCATTGGAAAGCTACATCGATGGTAGCCCCGTCTGCTTCTTTTCTAAAGCTCAAGATTTCATGAAGTGGTTGCTAAATCAGAAAACAATCTGTCACTTACATTGAAAGCATAATAGAAAAAGGTGGGAAAATGGAATATATTAAATGCAAGAAACATTCCTGTTTGCTAACATTTTAACTAACATTTCATACATGGAAAGAACTGGACATTTAAAGTGTATATGAGCCCATATTAAAAATTTCTTGTGGTGACCCATTGCCCAACATAGAGTTGGAACTTAGCCGATGGACGAGTTGACCAGTGTGAAGCTTTAGTTTCGTTGCCGGCCAGAGCTCCTCTTCGATCTACGATCTTCGAGCAGGGCAGGGTTCGGGCTCACCTCTTCAAGCTAGGCTCTTCGATCTACGCTCTCAGGGCAGTGTACTTGTGTTATTGCCTTGCTCTTAGGCAGTGTTGTTAACAGCCTTTATATAGGTGGTTTCCACCTATGCAATATGTATTATATGGTGGGTTTAGGGTTTGCTCGATCAGTGAAACCAGAGTGATGGTCTTCTGGGACGCCGCTCACGCGAATTATGAACTCCACGTAACTTTCTCGGAGCGGGAAAGCTGCAGTAATTCTTTGGAAAAGCCCGCGAAAGAGATTTCGGGGCTATCCCCTTCTAATTCATGAGACATTCAGCCTTCTATCCATTGGGATCCTTCCTCAACTTAGTCTTAACCTCTCCCCTATCACTTAAAGAAAAGGCACCTAGCCTTTGTCTCCTTTTCCGGTCTTTATAACAAAATCGGCTAAATAAGAGCTTTTAAACCTTGTTTAAAAGAGGCTCGGGACGACTGCACGTTACATCATAGCAGCACGACCAAATGCAGGCGGAAAGCCGGTTGAGAGAATTTCCGGCGGCCGTATCTTGCTCCTTTCTTTCGCCTCAGTAGTGAGCGCTGCTAGATCTGATTCAACTGAATATGGGACTTAGATAGCGAAAGCAAGTCAGTCAAACAAAGCCCCAGGACAGGGGAAAGCAAGGAACTGATAGTTAGAGTGACTCGTTAAAGACAAGAGAAGAAGCAGTCAACGGTTACCAGTTACCAGTTCCGTTAGCCGATTAGCAAGCGGTACTCGAGGAACAGAAAAAGTCTTTCTCGCTATTCAGAACAGTGGAGCTTTCGATCAAGCAAAGAAGTAGACTCATTCCTTTTTCACTGGCTAGGAAGAGAACAAAGCTTAACCAAAATTTACTTAGGGACAATCCCCCATAAAACTCTTCCACATAGTGCGATTAGTGTGTGAGACCGCGATCCACAAACTGACGCCCTTTCTATCTTCTTAGTCAAGCGCGCTAGCTGCAATCAAACTAAAGCGCACACTAGAAAAGAAAGGGCTTAGGCTTCGAAAGGCGCCGGCTGCCTTGGCCACTGCACCCAGCCTGGCATGAACCCATCTCAGATCAAACCCAAGCCCCAAGTTTTCCAACTCTATCAAATCCCCCCGCATAGGAAATGCTATTTCTTCCTAAGTTTTCCTTCTAGTTATCCTCCTAGCACTATGATTGTGACAAGTGCCATAATCAAAAGGCCTAGATGAAGAGAGATAATTGGTTGATGACACATGTAAAGCATTTTCTAGTTAGCAGGACGAGTTGGGAAGTAAAAATAGGAACGTAACTCATCCCACAAGACTGAATTTCAATATATCCAAGAAATGAATATTGTAGAATCTTAACTATCTCTGTCACAAATAATTAACGGCGACCTCTAATTCAGTTAGGCCTGACATGAAATCACAGAAGGTTTTCTGGCCTGAACTCCTAAATTAGTAAACTCTAAAGAGTGAATTTTTAGAGAAAAGAACTCCTCCGAATGCTAATTCTTAAAAATGATGTTAACAAACTCCAACCAGTCTATTCAAAAAGGTTGACACCTCCACCCGTTATTTAAGTGGGGAATGTTGGGGAGAACCAGAAAATTTGGGGTACAACTGATTTAGGCGTTGGCTAGGTAATTGCATCAGTGTTGGTAAGCACTCAACTACTATAGAGTATGTGAGTTTTTTTAATTGTTGCAAAAACTGAAGAAAAAAAAAAGAAAGAAAGGTGATGATAAGCAAAATAGGAACCACCTTATCCGCATTTAGCCACTTTACATACTCGACCAGTCCTCCTGCAAAGCAATATTCATCAGACCGGTTCTTCTCAGGGTCGTTATCCTCTTTCTTGAGAGTAATCGATAGCTGTCGATATTAGGGGGGGAAAAGTCAATATACAAGCCACTAAGAAAAACTGTAACATGAACAAATATATTAACAAGAATCATACTACTAGATAGTTAATTAGTTATGACAACTGAGATAGCAAATCGTCCATATTACAATCAAAAACAGCAATAAATTCTCATAAGATTAGTCTGATTTGAAAAAGGAGAGCTTTGCTATTTTATTACTATATATTTCACTGAGCAGTGACAGATGAAAGATTTTTTACCATAACAAAAAGTGCTCAAAGAAGGCATTACAATAGCAGTTATATACATATATTTTTTTATCAATCTTTATATGTTGCAAAATAACTTATCATCAAGCACATGCATGCCTATCCCATGACCGATGGCTGAGAGAGTGACTTGATAAATTAGACACATGAGAACAGCATCTTGTAACTCACGAATGACAATTTCGATCCATTTACTGACACATAGGCAGTCAAATTGGTAACCTAACCCGTTTCCATCTGAAGTAAAAACCACCTCTAGTGACCCATGAGGCCATGACCCAACTTGCCCATTTTTGCCACCTTTACTGAAAATAAAATACAGAGAAAGTGTGCTTATGATTACCCCAGGGACTAAAAAAGCTCGCTCCCGGACTCGCGCAGCAATTGTATCATAATCAAATTCCATGCCAGATGTAAATACTGCATTAAAAGATTAAACCAAACGAAAAGATGCTTGCTGGAAGATAAATATATGAGACTAAATAAATTTAAGGTATAGGTGAGAAAAGTACTTTCTGCATCGGGCCAAAATCGTATGCAAGTCCCAGTACGATCGCCTGATTCAGCTGGAAGATCCGTGATTGCTAAAGGTTTATGAGGCTTTCCACGAGAATATTTTTGATGACCTTCCTTGCAATCTCGCCATACAGTAACTTCCAATGCCTGTAAAACACACATAAAGGATTCCAAGTTAAATACTACTAGTAACCAAGATTTTCTAAGCCCATACATTTCCAGGTTGACAACTTGAACATATGTTTAGTGGCGGGTCAAAACACGTCCTTTTCTTAAAAAGGCGCTGTTGACGTGATATTTTTTTAGATTATTTTGACTAAGCCATATATTAAAGCAATGTAAACAAGGTATTCATTACCAACAAATGATTCATAGCGTCCAAAGTGTTAACATTATTGCCACCACAACGCAATTAGTCAAAGCGATAATGGTTATAACCTTCCTAAACCATTTTAGTCTACTTGTAATTTGTAAATTATTGCTTCTAATGAACTAGCTTTTTTGTAATCACGTTCAATACATCAATATTCAGAAAAGAGAACAAAATCATTTGTGATGGATACATCGCTTCGCCCAAAAACCAGAAAGAAAACAAAGTTCAAAATGACCAAGTTTTGTCTAATTCGCCCAAATTTGCCCTCTATTTAGAAAATAAAGAGATAATGATGCTTTAAGAAAATAAATAAAACAAATTATAGCTACAATGATGATGAAGTGATAAACTGAGCAGCCCTAAAACCGAACTCATTAGTCAGATATTTCTCTTCTTGATAGAAGCAACAAGAGGCTCAAATGGTTTAAAAATTATACCTCAGACAATGCGTTAACCACAGACAAACCCACGCCATGTAATCCGCCAGAGACTTTATAACCACTACTGGCCCCTCCAAACTTTCCACCAGCATGTAAAACCTGCATAGTTAGATGTATGTCGCAAGTAAGCCACTAACTACGTAAAGTAAACAAAAACAAACAACATTGGAAATCAAGATACTGTAATAGGACAATTGTTTCCTGGTAAATAACTTCGAAAGTATATAAAATATACAGATATGAACATTCACATACAGTCAGAACGGTCTCCACTCCTGACTTTTTCGAGCCTTGATGCAAGTCTATTGGGATCTGCAACATAAAAGGAAACATTCACTTTGCAAGTAGTGATTATTTTGATGAACGTCCTTAAACTTAAATAAGTTTAACTAGCTTCTCCATTTATGGTCACAGATTAGCAACCAGTGGATAAAAGAAAGATAAAAAGTACATACCCCACGCCCGTTGTCAGTGATACAAATAGAACCATCTGCAAGTAGAACAATATCAACCTTGGAAGCAAATCCAGCCTGGGCTTCATCCACGGCATTGTCCAATATCTCATAAACCTGAATAAATTGATTAAGAAAAAATCAAATTTGAAAGTAGCGAAAAGAAATGAGTTAAATGCAACAAAAGAAAAGCAAGAACCATACCAGATGGTGCAGACCTCGGACACCCGTACTTCCAATGTACATGCCAGGTCTTTTCCTCACAGCATCTAACCCTTCTAATATCTAAAATGAGAAAAATAAAAATGTGTTAAATGGATAATGAGCGCAGGTGGTTAAGTCATATGCATCGAGTCATAACAGAGATATAAAGCGTATATGAATCATATCTTAGAATCTTCACAAAAGTGTTGCAGCTAAAGAAAAGTTTATATAGACTCGAGTAGCGAACAATCAGACAAAACACAGCAAAAACAAAGGAATATCTACCACTCAAGATTGTCAATTTAGTAAACAAATTCAAAGGTAGGAGCCATACACAAAAACTAGAAGAGAAGATACAAAACCTAAGGGGGTGTTTGGTTTGGCTTATATATAACTATATAAGCCCCAATTCTGTGGCTTTTTTGGAGGTTTATGGGCTTATATAGGTTTATTATATCATGATAAACTTATATAAGCCCCTATGTCTCAAAATAAGCCACGAAATTGGGGCTTACGTTATATAAGCCGAAAATAAACCATATTTCGGCTTATATTTCATAAACCCAAATTTTTTAAGCTTACTGGTGACTTATGTGCTTATATAGGTTCATTATATCATAACAAACTTAGATAAGCCCATAAGTCTTCAAATAAGCCACAAAATTGAGGCTTATGTTATATAATCCGAAATAGGCTTAGGTTATATAAGATAAAATAAACGGCCTTTAAACGTACTAGTGTAATAGTATGAATTAACCTGGATATTTTGAGAGCCATAATGGTCAGACCCAGACCCATGTTTAGGATTAGGAAGATCCGCAGCAACCGAAGTGGACATAAAAGCACGCGGAGGAACCAAAACCCCCCTGTTAGTAGATAATGTTGTCCTCACCCCCAAATTAGACCTAAAAAAACACACGAACAAGGTAAGATGAAAAAGACAGTTTAAAAGCAAAGGCCATATGAAATAAATAAATAAAAAAGAAAAAAGAAACCTGGTGGGTTTAAGAGAAATAGATGGAGGAGGTGCAGGTGGAACTGAAGAAATAGTGCATAATAATCTTGAACAAGACGACATGATGAGTTTACGAACAATGTAAGATGATGAATTATGGGGTTTAAGAAGACCCATTCCCTTCATTAATTAATTGTTTCTCCTTTTTAAGGCTTCCTTCCTTCCTCTCTCTCTCTCTCAACAAACAAGAAAGAACAAGATAAAGTGAGTCACAGTAAAATATGGGATAAACCCTATTAAGACAAGGGTTATTGCAGGGTTTATTGCTTGGGTTTATTGCAAAACCCAAATTAATTTAATTTTCGGGTTGGATATAAGTTTGATAGTTAAAACCAAAAATCGAATTTATACAAATATATATTTAGAGTCCGGTTATTTAAGATACCTTGTATCCTTTGGATACAAGGGGACAAATCTGGACCGTCCATCTCATCTCATCCAACAACCCAGATTAAAAACAAAAAAAAAACGGAGGGGTAGTTTCGTCATTTTACCCCTCCCACCTAACACCACCTACCACTCACAGATCTGGGATCGATTCTTCTTCTTCCCTCTAAAACACACATAAACACACACACACACACACACACACACACACACACACACATATTTACATCTTAATTTATCAACAAAAACATCAAATCCATCGATTATCACCTTCGTAAATCTATCATCACCGTCGTAAATCGATCATCCTCTTCATAAATAAGGTAAAGTTCATTCGATCTGTTTTGATTCATCTTTTTTTAGCTTATTCGATGTGAATAAGCTTATAATTCATCTTATTTTTTATAGCTTATTTGATAAGTTACGTGAATTTAACATGTCGAATGATAAGGTAACTTGATGCTTAATGTGAATAAGCTTATTGATAATCATCAGCTTTATTATGATGAATTATAAGCTAACTTATTAGCTTCTTTTCATGAATTATAAGGGTTTTTTGGCTTAATCTCGCTGAACATATTTAGTGTAACCTGTTTGTGAAGTATCATATATGATATACCATATCATATATGGTATAAGCTAAAATATCATATATGATGAGATATATCATATATGATAATGTGGTTGAAAATTGAATTAACTCTTCTTTTTATGGATTAATCTGGCTGAACATATTTAGTATGACTTGCTAATGAAGTATCATATATGATATGCTATATCATATATGATATTAGCTAAATAGCATATATGATCAAATATATCATATATCATTATGTGCTTGAAAATTGAATTAAATCTTCTTTTTTGTGTAGAGAAGACTGTTTACAAGGCGTGTTGAACATTACAAGCATCCAAAAGGCCAAGAAGCTTAATGAAGAAGCTCGTGAATTTTTCTTTTACGTTTATTGTTTATTTTTTCTTGTAATCTCCTAATGGAGTTTTGAAGTATATGGACGATTTTGTAATCAATTAGTATCTCGTACAACATCTTGTTAATATGATTTAACTTTCTTGGTATTATGTCATGATGGTTTTTATAAATTAAGTCATACGGAGTATATGATCATGCACTATCATATATGACACTCAAGAAAAACTTGGATTTATTAAACAAAGAATCTGATGAATTCATGATTACAACAAAGAGTATGCACAATTAATAATCAAACACTTGTTCATAACATAAAAAATGTACTTTTGAACAATATCATATATGATAATTCGAACAGAACGTAACCTAATGTAAAATCATATATGATATACCTCTGATATAATATATGATAACAATTTATACAAAATCAAAAAAATGCAAAAAAACAGATTATCAAATGATGAATTCATGAACAACGCCTACTCCGTCTTGATCCTTAAAACATATCCATGCACATCCTCTTGTTATAATCAACATCCCTCTCTACTTTGTTCCAAAGCGGCCAATCGCACCATCTCTGTCTGACTGCATTTATAAAAGATAAAAAAAACATATTATGCAACATTTTAACACCAAAATAAATTACTCATATGTATGACAGAAGACAAGTTTCAAGAGTTTATATTGATTTTCTAAAAAGTACTCATACAGAATCTGTTTTTTCATATGGTTTATTTGATATATCATATATGATACTTATATCATATATGATATATCATCAGTTATCATATATGATATATCTATCATATATGAAAAGAGATGATATATCATATATGATATATATATATCATATATGATATATATATATCATATATGATATATCAAGCTTATTGCAGCCTACATCAGCAAACTTAATTCAACTTACATAAAATACCTTACGATTTGTCAAAATAAGCTAATAAGCTAGCTTATTCATAACTCTCGTGTAATTTGTAAGCTTATTCACATAACTCCTATCTAATTCCCAAGATTATTTGTAACTCTCATCTAATTCAAAATCTTATTCAAACAAATAAGCTTATTCACATAAATCACCTAATTAAAAGCTAATTAGAATATATTGTTCAAAATAAGAACAATCAATCGGAATAATTCGATCAAAATAAGAACTATCAATCAGTATATTTCGTCCAAACAAGCTAATGAAAATAAATTAATAAGCTTATTCGAAATCAAATAAGTTAAAAAAATAAGCATAGATTATGAGAATACAAACCTGATATGAATCCGTGTTAAGTAATGATCTAATTAATCGATTTTGATGGATTCATGATGATGTTGTGATTATTCGCTTCCAATTTTAGAGAGAGAAAGTAGATCGGGGTAGAGAGAGAAAGTAGATCGAGGTAGAGAGAGAAGTGAAAGAACGGGGTGTGTGTTTTTATGAAAAAGAAATGAGAAAGTTGCTTATATAGTCGGCGAGTGAATTGACGGGAATACCCCTGCAGTGTAATTGGGGATTTAATCTCAGCCCTTGGATAAGATGGAAATGGATGGTGGGGATGAGTCCCCTTGTATCCTAGAAAACTTTGGTATCCAAAAGAACTCATATCATATATTTATATATATATAATGAATATTAAAATTTAATTTAAATATAAAAGTATAATTTGTATACTTAAAATAATATATATATATATATATATATATATGGAAACTATAACACTTTTATTTATAAATCAAATAAATTAAATTAATTAAATTAACATAATTCAAATAACATAATATAAATAACAGAAAAATAAATACAGACATAATTATTTAAGACTGTAGGGAAACTATAACACTTTTATTTATAAATCAAATAAATTAAATTAATTAAATTAACATAATTCAAATAACATAATATAGATAACAGAAAAATAAATACATACATAATTATAAACGATAATTAAATAAAACAATAAAATAATAAAAAGACTTACTAAATCACCAGCAAGTCGAGGTACGCGTAAGACACGCTTAGAACTAAAGAGCCGAGGCACGTGTTTGACATGCTTCCCTTAAAACAGATTCGTCGTCTGTTTCCCAGGGTGTTGGGAATTATTTGTTAAGTGTCAAGTACCGTTAGTGTATTCGAAGTACTGTTAGTGTTATGTAAGTACCGTTAGTGTTAACGCGGTACATAGTAAGTACTGCTATGATGATTAGGACGAATATATCTTTGTATAAGATATGTCATAGTTATAGTTAGAGTATATCTTATGTGATATACCTAAATAGTTAGAATATTGATAATATATCGTCTGTGATATAGCTATCTTTATAGAATATTCTAAGGTTTCTAGGGTTCCTTACTCTATAAAAGGAACATAGGTACAATGTCTTTCATGTACCTCATACAAGTCGATTAATAAGAGAATCGAATAGTTAAAAGTAATTATGTTCTTATGTGCTTTATAAGTTAGATTCCGCATAACTTATTTAGTGTTTAGTAAGAGTGCTCAGAGTGTTTTAGTTTGATTACAAACTATTATACTAATTCTTAACAGAATATAGATCCAACCAAATGGATCAACAAGTGGCATCATAGCTTGTTGAGAAACTTTGAAAAAGAAGAACACGAACCTATACACTCCACATATACCAAATCTCAATGTCTCAACCAGATGGTGTTAATGCTCACTTGGATGATGTTCAGAACACTGATCCTGTTCTACCACAAGGACAACCACAAGTTGTGCATCCTGCACCAGCACAAGGTGCTCAAGTCGTGAATGATATAGCTACCTCTACACCAACACCTTCTCATACTCTGTTTGTTGTTAAACTCCCAGTTCTCAAAGGTGACAATTATGAGACTTGGGCTATGCAGATGAAACATTACTTGAATCACACAGATCATACTGTGTGGCAAGTTATCAAGAATGGGAACACACCAAAGAAGTTACACTGGTTGCCAGACGGTACATGCTATGCTCTACCTGCTGTGACTGTTGAGCAGATACAAGCAGAGATCAGAGAAAGAAAAGCCAAAACTGCTTTGGCTATGGCTCTTTCTGAAGACATTCTACCAAGCTTTCATCATTATAAAGATGCCAAAGCTATGTGGGATGCTATAAAACATAGATTTGGAGGCAATGACAAATCTAAGAAAATCAAGAAGATTGTTCTTAAGCAAGAATTTGATAACTTCTCAATTACCAGTATGGAGGGAATCCATGGTGGATATGGAAGGTTCAGCAAGTTGCTTATTCAGTTAGCAGTTTATGGACAAGTAATCTCTAATGAAGAAGCTAACCTAAAATTCTTAAGAAGTGTTCCACCAGAGTGGAAAGCAATGGCTATGCACTTCATCACAAGATATGATTTGGAAACAATTCCGTTTGATCATCTCTACAACAATCTTAGAGCATATGAGATGGATGTGAAAGGCACTGAAGTAAAGACAACAACTGCTTCAAAGTCTAAATTGGCTTTTGTGTCAGATGGGAACAGCGGTACTTACTTTCAAAATACCGCTAGTGGATCTAGCAGCGGTACTTACTTCACAAATACCGCTGGAGGACTTACAAGCAGTACTTACCCACAAAGTATTGAAAGCAGTCCTATGATCTCTCAAAATCCACTTGGAAGGTCTTCACCATTGTTTAGTGACAATGATGCCTTCTCATTCTTTGCTGGACAAGACAACAGGCCAAGATTAACTCTCAATGACTTGTTCCAAATGGATGATGCTGATGTTGAAGAGATGGATCTTAAATGGCAAGTTGTTATGGCGTCAGTAAGATCTAATAGGTTCTTCAAGAAGACTGGAAGAAAAAAGACTGTTGATCCTAATGAGCCATTAGGATATGACAAGTCTAAAGTTGAATGCTATAACTGTGGAAGGAATGGACACTTTGCAAGAGAATGCAATAGAGATAAAGCTGAGACAAGCAATTTGAAGTCCAAGAACAGCTATAGAACCAGTCCAAGAATAACTGAAAGCTTTCCAAGAGGAAACAGCAGGAGTCCTAAAGGAACCAAAGCATTGGTTACTGTAGATAGAGTGGTGAATTGGGCAGAAGAAGAAGAAGAGCTTGGATTAATGGTTCTCTCTCATGAAGATACTGAGGTACACCCTTGTTCTAAAGATTGTATTCTTAAATTTAATAGTCTAAAAGTAGAACTAGAGGAACAATATCAAAAGGTTAACACATGCACTGTAGAAGTAGAGGCTTTCAAACAGGGTGTTGGTAAACTAGAAGATAATATAGTTTTGTACAAAAAGACTCAACAAAACTATGAAGAGAAAATTAGGATTTTGACTCTTCAAATGAGGGAAAAAGATGTGGAAATAAAAGCTTTTGAAAGACAACTTTTAAAAATAAATACAGAAAATGAAGCTTTAAAAACCAGTCTTTGTAAAGAGAGGGAAGTGATTAGTCAATGGCAACAATCCTCTAAGGGATTAGGAAAATTGATTAATTCACAAATGGGGTATTGTGATAAAACAGGCCTAGGATATATTGAGGATCAACCTGGGATAACCTTAACTAACAAGGACTTATCAAAAGGGATTTTTGATAGTTCTGGTGAGGTAGATGATACACCTGAAAATGATAGATATGCTGAAGGAATGAAGGCAGTTCCTCCACCAGTATCTGAAATTTTCATGCCCCCTTGTAATGATACTAGTATAGAGTTAGAAGATCCTAATATTAACAATGTCTTTAACTCTAGTACTGTGTCTCAAGAAAATACTGATGTGACCAAGAATATTGTTTATCCACCTCTAATGAATAACTTTGTTTATGAGGAATCTAAGACTAGTTTTGCTCCCAAGCAGGTAAAAACCCCTAGCAAGATATTGGAAAACAATAAACAACATACTAAAAACAAAAGGGCTGGGCTAGGTTTTGAAAAAGTAAAGTCAAAACAACCTTTTGGGTCTTCTTTAAGAAGAAAAGGATGTTATGTTTGTGGTAGTCTAAGTCATTTTATCAAAGACTGTACATTACATTAAGATAAAATTGTGAAACAGAAGGCTACACAAAGGGTCATGAAAAACAGTAATGGGAAAAATGCACAGGGTAATAGGAAACAAAAACTTAAAGATGACAAACCTAAGTTTGATCACACAAGGGTAATTAAACATGTTATAGATAATCCTACCAAAAGTTTTGTTCCTAGGGCAGTACTTATGAAGCAAGGACTTGTATCCTTAAAGTCTGGTAAACCAAGTACCGGCAAGCCTAAATCTACAAGTACTGCTAGACCAAACTCAAGTACTGTTGGTTTAAAGTCTGTAAAACCAATGTTCTCCAAGACTTCTAAGAAGGTTTTTGAAAAAGTTAAAGCACTGATGTTGTGGTTAAAACTACCCCTTTAGGAAAAGAAGGCAATAAATAGGGCAAGTGAGCACGACGATTTAGGAAAACCCTGTGTGAATGACCCAATTAAGTTCGTTCTCAAGGAGGCTAGTGTGTTATGTGTGTAATGATTTGGATTAATTTGTGATTATATTTGAAAAAGAAGAATAGAAAGGGGATTAGAAGAGAGTGACGGTTATGAAGACGGATTAAACTAAATCTAAAAAGGCGTACACGTAAAGTCGTAAAAACCACCAAAATTAAAATCTTAACCTAAAAATTTCTAAAAATTACCAAAAATCCCTAATAATATTCTAAGAGTTTACAAAAAATCAAAACTTGCAAAAACCTTTTAATTAATTAGATAATGACTTTTTAATGCTAATTAAAGCCCTAAAAATCAAAATTAATTATTAAAAAGCCCTAAACAAGATTTTCAAGTTTGTAAACCTCAAAAATATCCTAATTAAGCTAAAAACTATTTTTCAAAATTTTAAAACCAATTAAAACTATTTTTAAATAATTAAAAACTCCTAAAATCAATTAAATCTTAAATTAATTATAACAGATAATTAAAAGACCTAGAAAATATTTGGAAAGTTGCAAAAATCCTAATTAAGTGTTTAGAACCTAGGAAAAATATAAAAACTTAGAAAATCAGACTTTTAATTTTTAATAATAAAATAATATTAAAATAATATTAAAAATCCCAAAATTATAAAAATTCTAAAAACTTGCAAACTAGCTTAATTTAACCTAAATAACTCAGAAATGAAAGTGAAATTACCTAAATACCCCTATTGGGCCTAGAAAATGGGCCAAACCCAAAACAGTCCCTTATTGGGCTTAATTAAGGCCCAATAAGAAAAAGTACTCAAAATAAGCTCAAAAAGCACAGGTTAACTCAAAATTTGATTTTAAACAACTTTTTCCAAAGGCCCAAAAGCTGAAAATGTGAAATAAGCTAACTTATAATAAGCAGCTTATTCTTAATGGGCTTTTTGGCCCATTAAGCCATAAGCTGATGCCATAAACTAAATTTTAACACACAACCTTCTTTTGACCTAACAAAGACTTCTGCAAAAAGAATTTTCAAATAAGACCACTTAATAAGCCAGAAACAAGTCAACAACTTATTCACAAAACGACAAAATAGTCGTTTTTATGATCTAGACCACCTCAGAAGCTGATTCAAGTTGCAAAGTGTTTCTTTTGACAAAACTAAGCTTAAAAACCAAAGACCTTTCAAATAAGCACACTCAATAAGCTGGAAAATCAAATAAGCACTTATGTTAAAAGTCAAACAAGTTGATTTTCTAGTAAAAAGTCAAAGTCAAAGTCTCATAAGCTCCAGTTCACTTAAATGGGTCAAATAATGAAGATCTATTACAAAAAATAAGTTGTTGCAAGTCAGAATAAGCTAGAATAGCTTATTGATAAGCTGATGACAAAATTGCACTAGCAGGGGCTAGTTTTGGATGTTGAGCAGTGGAAACTTTTTCCACTGCTTGACTATTTTGACTTTTTGTCTTTAGTGACTTTTTTGGAGATTCAGATTTCACAAAGGCACCCAATTGATCTTTGGATCAAAAGGAGTCAATCACAATCAAAATAACACAATCACAAACACCCAATTGATACAGTTTAATCAATTAATCACCAGACATTGCACAGACATGAACAATAAGCAGTTTAGCATTCAAGAGCAGTTTTAGCACAATTCAGCCAGCCAAATTCAACCAAATGCACACACAAGCTATAATAAACTCCAATAAGCAAGTCTAAACAGGTTTCATGCACTAGTTCAAAGAGTTAAGCAAGATTCAAGCTATGAAAGTTACTGATGAACACTACACATGCAGTTTTCTACTTTTGCTGATGTATTTGACACACAAGCCAATTTCAACACCTCAAATCTTTCAAACAGGTTATGTTAACTTTGTTTAAACCACTTTTATCCCTAAGTATGCATACACACTAAGTGTTCCCAAAATCCTAGGTCAAAACAAGCAGAAACAAGGCCTATATAGCAGATTGATCAATTCAAGTGTTCAAACCCAAAAACTTGCAGCAAAACACTCTCAAACAAAGGTATAGCAGATACAAAGCATAAACAACACTTTCCCTTAACACAAAATCAGATTACAAGCATAAACCAGTAGACCCAAACACCCCTTTAACTTTTTCAAATCAAGATTTTCAAAAGCAAAACAAGATTTCAGGCCAACCAAGCATCAATTAACACTAAAACAAGTCTAATAAACAGATTCAAGCAAGAACAAGCCACAAAATTCACAAGAACAACAGTTTCATACAAATATCACCAAAAATCACAATTCATGCAGATTTGGAGATTAAGTAAGCAAACCTCATGGATGTACATCCACACCCACGAATTTTGAGCTTATGTGCTAGCAAGAACAAGCACAAGCTTCCACAAAAGCCTGCTAAGATTGAACAAGGGTTAAGCACAATAACATGAAAAATCAGAAACTTGGAAAAATCTTGATTGATGCAAACTTGTTACCCCACACTTGATTATCCCCAAGTTATAAGCCTCACCACACCTTAACCAACTCAGTTAGGATGCTATGATCAGCCCTATAGCCCAAGAATTCCAAGATTGGAACAAGACTTAGCAAAATATCAAGAAAATGAGGAAAATATGCAAACTTGTGCACACTCCTCTTTTGAAAACAGGTTTTTAACTTCAAAAGCAGTAAACTAAGAACATAAACAAGCAGAATAAAGATGGCACTTGGTCTTTCTTCAAAGCACTTAACTCAAATTCATTAATCTGAAAAAGGATTTACAAGTGTTTGAACAAAGGAAAAACTAAAAGCAGCTGAAAAATGAAGGCCTAAGTGGCTTTATATAGCCTTACAAGTGAACTATGAAAGCTGAAAAACGTGTAACCCTAGCTACTTGATCTTCCAAAAATGCCCTTGAGGATTGGCTTCATGTGACAGATTTCTTGGCTGTTTGTGGAGCTGGCAAGCATGTGAAGTTGATCAAAGGTCTTCAATAAGCTTAACTTTCAAGCTTTGTTGTGGGACGTTGGATTTGCTTTACTGTTTTGTCTTCTTCTCCAAAGTGAAAAAGCAGGGGAAACATGTGACTTGGTTGATGATGTGGCAAGCTATTTGAAAGTTGGGATGTGATTAAGGCCACCTTAATCATGAATCTGCACTTTATCAAGGCCTAATTGTAACAGTATTAAGAAAACCCAAATCGGCTTAAGAACACCAAGAACATGTTTTTGATCTGTTTTTGTTTTTAAATAAGTGTTAACCGCCTAATTTAAATAATTAATTAAGGGTTAGTTATAACAGATTGTGAGTGGAGAGTGAGGTGGAGTTTTGGTGGGTTATGATTGGAGGAGAGGGTTGAGTGGGACACGTGGGAGATGCTGGTTGGTCTAGGTTAGAATCATGTCTGGCCAGCTTTGGTCCCTTGTTTTCCTTCTTCTTGTCTTTTCACTTTTAATTCTATCAACGCCCATTTCCTTCTTTGTCAACTTTTGCATTTTTACATTTTTGGCCCAAAAACTTTTACAAAGTGAAATCAGGGGTATTTCTTGCCATAATTGAATTCTTCAAGGGCTAGTTTGGTATTTTCTTCAATGATAATGGTCTAGACTTGTAAAATTGTCATTTTGGAGGACTGAATTTGCCAAGTCTTGATGATTGAGGGACCATTTTTGCCAATTGTTGAAAGTTGAGGGTCCTTTGTGTAATTTTGAGATTTTCAAAGGACCAAACTTGTCATTTCTTGTACTTTGAAGGACTTCATGATTTATTTGACTTTGTGGATGATATTGGTTGACAATTTAGCTTTGTTGAGGGGCTAAACTTGCCAATTCTTCAAAGTTAAGGGCCCTTTTTGTAATTTTGACAAACTTTAGGGACCAAACTTGTAATTATGAGGATACAAGGGTATAAAGTGTCAATTCTTCATAATTGGAGGACCCTTCTTCATAATTCTTCAAATCTTCAAGGGTTGATCTTGGGAAAATCTTCATTAGGGCTTGGTTCATTGTGCGGCTTCGTTTCCCGTGTTCGTTTTTGCATGATTCTTGTGATCTTTTGTCATTATCTCAATATCCGTACCTAAAATACACAAGCAACAAACACAAGCATATATTTGGGTATTTTGATGATATTTAATGCATTTTAAGCCCTATTTGGAAGATGAGACTATGTATAAAAGCAGTCTCATCAAGCACCTAGAAGTAAGGACAAGAACAAACCAGTACAAATGTGGGTTCCTAAAAGAGATATACCATGTGTTAAAGCAAGTACCGCTAAAGCAGTACTTAAGTCAAAGAAGTCAAAGCACATAGAGTCACCCTATGAATTTGACTACATAAATGAAACCATGAAGTATAAGAGTAAAAGTAGCATTAATGGGAATGCTTCAGTACAAACTCTGAAATGTGTAGGTCCCACAAGATCCGAGCCAAATGTGGCTTGGGTCCCTGTTAAAAACTAACAAGTTTTGTTTGTGTGTAGGGGCATCTCATTGATGAATTAAAAGATAAAGGAATTGTAGATAGTGGATGCTCAAGACACATGACAGGGAACAAAGATTTTCTTGCTGAATTTGAAGAATTTAGAGGAGGTCCAGTAGCCTTTGGGGGTAGCAAAGGTAGAATCACTGGCAAAGGGAAAATCAACACAGGAAAGTTGGAATTTGAAGATGTCTTCTTTGTGAAAGAATTAAATGAGTTAAATCTCTTTTCAGTATCACAAATGTGTGATAAGAAGAACAAGGTGTTATTCACAGACAAAGACTGCTTGGTGTTGTCCAAAGACTTTGAGATGCCCAAGGAATCTCAAATACTGCTTAAAGTACCCCAGGCAAGAAAATATGTACACCTTTAATCTTCATACTATTACTCCAACAGGTGGTATTACATGTTTGCTAGCTAAGGCTTCTTTAGATGAGTCAAATTTATGGCATAGAAGGTTAGGTCATGTGAATTTTAAGAATCTTAATAGATTGGTAAAAAGGAATTTGGTTAGAGGTCTACCTAACAAATCTTTTCAAAATGATTTCACATGTGCTGCTTGTCAAAAAGGAAAACAACATAGAGCCTCTTGTAAGACCAAGACTGTAAATACTGTGACAAAACCTTTGCATCTCTTGCATATGGATTTATTTGGTCCAGTTTCTATAAGAAGCATTAGCCATAAGACCTTTTGTCTAGTCATAACTGATGATTATAGCAGATTCAGTTGGGTTTTCTTTTTAGCCCTTAAAAGTGAAACAAGTGAATTACTAAAGGATTTTATCACTTTAGTTGAAAAGCAGTTCACTAAACAAGTTTTAATCATTAGGACTGATAATGGAACAGAATTTAAGAATGTTGATTTTGATGAATTCTGTAGGTCTAAAGGAATTAAGAGGCAATTTAGTAATCCTAGAACTCCTCAACAGAATGGAGTAGCTGAAAGGAAGAATAGGACATTAATTGAGGCTGCTAGAACTATGCTGGCTGATTCACTTTTGCCAAATACCTTTTGGGCTGAAGCAATCAATACTGCATGTTATGTGTTAAATAGAGTCCTAGTAACTAAGCCTCAAAACAAAACACCTTATGAACTTTTGACTAATGTAAAGCCTAACATAAGTCATTTAAAACCTTTTGGGGTGTCATGTGTCCATACTAAATACTCTTGATTATTTGGGAAAGTTTGATGGAAAGTCTGATCCAGGATATCTTGTAGGATATTCATTGCAAAGTAAAGCATATAGGGTTTATAATTTGGCAACTAAGAAAATTGAAGAAAATGCTCATGTCAATTTCTTAGAAAATAAACCCAATGTTCCAGGAATAGGTTATGCTTGGATGTTTGATTTAGATTATCTAACTAACTCCATGGATTACTACTCTTTGCAAAAAGATTGTCAAACTAACAATGCAGGTGAGGAGTCAAGTGCAACTAATGCAGGTACTCAAGAAGATGTTTCTTCATCAGATGAAGATGTTCACATTTATGTGCCAAATATGCCTACTGTTACTCCCATGTCTGTAACTCCCAAGAAGCAAACCATGCCATCAAATGATGATCAAGCCTCCCAGGAGCTTCAAAGGCTTCAAGATCAAGAAAAGAATGCTACATCTGCTAATAAGCATTCAGGAGAAGAATCTTTTGAGTCACAACACTCAACAGTACATACTATACCTAGCGGTACTTCATCTGCAAGTACTGCTAAGTCAAAATCTGCTAGATCTGCTGACTCACTAGAAGAGATTTTGCAAGCATTGGACGATGAAGACTTATATGCCAGTCCAGCTGAAGGAATCTTCTCCAAAGCTTCCTATGATGAGCATGGTGCAGTAACTGATTTCAACAATTTGGAAACTAAAATTCCAGTCAGTTCTATTCCCACTCATAAAGTCAACAACAACCATCCTACTACAGATTATTGGTGATCCAAAATCTGTTGTACAAACCAGAAGACAACTGCAAACCAATATTGAAACTCATGCACTAGTGAGTTATGTCAAACAACAGCAGAGAACAAATCATAAAGATACTCAGCATTGTTTGTTTGCCTGTTTCTTATCTCAAGTAGAGCCCAAAGATATCTCTCAGGCTCTTGATGAAGAAAGTTGGGTGGATGCCATGCAAGAAGAATTAACACAATTTGAGCTACAAAAGGTTTGGATTCTTGTGGATCTTCCCTCAGGTAAAAGAGTAATTGGTACAAGATGGGTCTTCAGGAACAAGAATGATGAAAGAGGGGTTGTTGTGAGGAACAAGGCAAGACTTGTTGCTCAAGGCTACAGACAGGAAGAATGGATAGACTATGATAAGGTTTTTGCACCAGTTGCAAGGATAGAAGCCATTAGGTTATTTTTGGCTTTGCATCATATATGGGATTTATAGTCTATCAAATGGATGTGAAAAGTGCCTTTCTATATGGTACTATTTCAGAGGAGGTATATGTCTCACAACCTCCAGGTTTTGTAGATCCTAAATTCCCCAATAGAGTCTACAAAGTTATCAAAGCACTTTATGGTCTGCATCAAGCTCCAAGAGCCTGGTATGCAACTTTATCCAACTTTCTGTTAGAACATGGATATAGGAGAGGAACCATTGACAAAACTCTGTTCATCAAGAAAAATGCCAAAGACATTATTCTAGTTCAAGTCTATGTTGATGACATCATTTTTTGTTCTACCAAGAAGACATGGTGTGAAGAGTTTGAAGCTTTGATGAAAGGAAGATTTCAAATGAGTTCTATGGGAGAACTAACTTTCTTTTTGGGACTACAAGTCAAACAAAGGAAAGATGGAATATTTATCAACCAAGATAAATATGTTGCTGAAATCTTAAAGAAATTTTCATGTATGGATACAAGGAGTACAAGCACACCTTTTGAAGCCAAGAAATCTTTATCAAAAGATGAACATGGAGAGGATGTTGACATTCATCTCTATAGGTAAATGATTGGTTCATTGATGTATCTTACTGCTTCAAGACCAGGTATAATGTTTGCTGTGTGTGCATGTTCAAGATTCCAAGTTCATCCAAAGGTGTCACATCTATATGCTGTGAAGAAGAATTTTAAATATCTTAAAAGTCAACCTAATTTAGGATTATGGTATCCTAGAGACTCCACCTTTGCATTGGAAGCTTACTCAGATAGTGACTATGCTGGAGCAAATCATGATAGGAAATCCACAACAGGAGGTTGTCAATTCCTAGGCAGAAGACTCATATCATGGCAGTGTAAGAAGCAAACCATTGTTGCTACTTCTACAACTGAAGCTGAATATGTAGCTGCTGCTCATTGCTGTGGACAAGTACTTTGGATTCAAAATCAATTGTTGGACTATGGGTTCAATTTCATGAACACCAAGATTTACATTGATAATGAAAGTACTATATGCATTGTCAAGAATCCAGTATTTCACTCCAAGACTAAGCATATTGAAATAAGACATCACTTTATAAGAGATGCTTATGACAAAAAGCTTATTCAAGTCTTGAAGATTCATACAGACAACAATGTAGCTGATTTGTTGACCAAGGCATTTGATGTAAAGAGATTCGAATTCCCGATGACACACATTGGTATGCTCAACCAATAACATGCTGCATATGTTGAGGGGAGGTAATAGTTGTGTTTTTGATGTTATTGCAGGTTTATAGAAAAAGATAAAGGAGGTTACAGGTCTAGTGGAAAGCATGAACTGGTCAAAATTGTGAGGTACCGTTGTCACTCCAAGTACCGCTAGCACAAAACCAAGTACCGTTTATGTTCCATGTACCGCTACATGTCCGTTGTACCGTTAAGGGTCTTTTTTGTAAATTTGGCGGTTTCTTCGCGCTTGGGTTTGTTATTTACTTAAATACTTACCCCAATTACACAATTGATTCACCTAATCTTTTATTTTTCTCTCTTGATTCTATAACCCTCTCTCTAATCTTTCGATCATCAAAAATACTAATGGCTGCCTTACAAGTAATCTCTAAGCATAATTTAGTTGCGAATCTTGCTACGAATGATGACTCACTTGGTTTCCATGAGATGCTTGGTTTCCTTTCTCGAAGTCATATTCGCTTCGCACTCACTGTAAGTCCAGTTGTCTCTATACCCATTGTTGAACAATTTTGGGATACTGCTGTTTTAGGTACTCGTTTTGATCAACCTTGCATTAAGGCTAAGGTAAATCATAGGAATATATATGTCACTGAGGTACTGCTAAGAGCAAGTTTGAGACTTAATGATGAAAATGGACTTAGTATGCTTAATAATACAGAGATTCATGATGGCCTTGCAGCCATGGGCTATAAGGGTGGTAGGGAAAGTCTTACTTTCTTTAAAGCATTATTTTCACCTCAATGGAAATTGCTTTTTTCATGCTATTATTCACTGTTTAAGTTCAAAAAGTACATCTTTTGATCAAATACCTGCTGCATTGGCATCTGCTGGCATTTGTCTAGCAAATAATAGGGTATTTAATTTTTCAAAATTAATTTTTGAAGGCATGACTAGGAATTTGGAAGGGACTAAGAAGTTTTTAATGTATCCTAGATTCATTCAGGCTTTAGTTAGTGACCAAATACCTAACCTACCAGCATTAACTGATACATGGGATGTTCCTTCATTCACAAAGAGAACTTTCTCTTTCTTGAACAAACAAGGCAATGCCTTTTTAGGAACAGTAACACCATTGTTTGCTCATATGTTAGCCCAACCTGCCAATCAAGAAGGTGAGGAACCTAGCAATGCTAGTGCTTCTCAGCAAACTCCTTCTCACCAGAGCTCCCACTCTCTAGAATATTCATAATCTTCTTCTCACAATATTGGTATTCCACCAAACACTGATGAGATGATCCACACACCTGCTGCTAGTGGTTCACCACAAGCACAAGCACCAGAGGTGGTGGATGTTGTAAATTTAACTTCTTTGTGTACAAGTTTGTCCCAACAGGTACATGTATTGCAGAAAGATAAGCTTGTTCAAGACAAGAAAATTGCTGAATTGGAAGCTAGCCTACTCAAGTTAAGGAACAAAGTGTCATCTTGGATGAGGCAATATAAATCTGTTCAGACATCTGCAATCAGGAAGCAAAGGTTCAGGAACCTCAAGAAAAGGCAACTGAATGCAACCAAACAGGGGAGGAATATTGAAGAACAGGGAAGGAATAATGAAGAACAACCACCTTCTTCTGATAATCAAACAAGGATCTCTGGAAATGACATCAATTTTGAATTGGATGAAGTTGTCATGGGGACTTTTAAAGATGGAACTGGTTTAGAGACTGGTGTGGATGAATGATATGAGCAAAAACTCATATCAATTTATCAACAAATCACCCTAAAACACAAGAAAAATACCTAAACTTTGTGCTATAAAGCGGAATTATGTGGTATGTTTTGTGTTTATGCTCAAATAGGTAAGAAGGATGCATTTTCAAGCAAACAAAGGAAAAATCAAGTTTAATTGGATGAAAAAGACAAAGAAGGATCAAAAGTGACAAGACTTTGAAGATAAAGGACCTATCTTGACAATCTGCCAAAGATGAAGGACCAAAAGTGTAAATTTGTCAAAGTCAAGATCAAAGTCAAATTTGGTCAACTCTTAAGTCAATCAAATCAAAGGGCTTAAATGTTTAAAAATGCAAGTTGAAGGACTGAAATTGTCAAAGAAATGAAGAATATAGCTCAAAAGTTCAAACTGCCAAAGTTAAGGGGCTAATTATGCCATTTGTTGGAAGTTATGTTATGCTTGATCCGTGTGTAAAGATTTCAACCAATGGGAGGCTAGGAAACAAGAGACATGGATTGCCACATTAGCGCTAGCTGGCCACTAACTTCATTTGGCATTTAATGCCTGTATCTAAACAGTGCAGCGCACCACTTCCTTTTGCCACCAATCATATTAAGCCATGCAATAATTCCTTTTATTCAAAACGGATAACAATCCATGTGAGCTTTTGAAGACCAATAACAATGTGCCACGTGTTCATCTTCTTCAACAAATTTGCCAGGATCGGGTTTGAGCTAGGATGCATTTCAGAAGATGATATAAACATGAAAAGTGATCGTTTTTTAGAGAGGAATACAACCATACAACTCAATTAACATGACAACATCTCAATCAAAAATCCCCAAAAGTGTTCTTCACCTGCAAATTCAATTAAGCAGAATTGTCCACGTGGAAGCTTTTGATTGGTTCTGACACGTCACAATCCCCAACTACTTCACATCTGCATTCTATAAATACCCTAGATTAGCCTTCATTTCTTGTAATGTAGAAAAGTGTGAAAACACACACACTTTTAGTTTTCTCTCATCTCTGTTAGTTTTTAGCATAACAACTCAAGAGTCTGACAAACTCTTGAGTCTGTTAGTAGTTGTAACAAATTTACCAGCCTTGTAACTACCTTTCCAATTCAATCAATAAAAAATCACTTTCATCTTCTTCCATTACTGTTCATACTCTGCATATTGTTACTCTGTTGCTGTTCTAGTTAGTTATGATCACCGTTTGATCATAATTAGCTAATTGAGAAGACTTGTAGCTGTTGATCCTGTTCAGTTCATTTCAGTTGCAGTTCTAGATGATTTTGAAGCTTTCCAGTTCATTAATGGAGATTATGGTGATGATAGTTGCTGATTTGTAGATGTTTGGTTGTTTCTAGTGCTAAGGTGGTGGTTAGCACTAGCTTAGAAAGCTCAGCGCTTCTCTACTCCCCAATGGAGGCTTAAGCTAGAAGGTGTACATGTTCATATTTTTGTTCCATTAAATTGTTGGTTGCATGCTTCATACCTAGCTAAATCCTATTTGACTGCATGATAAAAGGTGTTTAGCTTGTATTTGATATGATTTCAGTGTTTGAGTAGCCTTATAGTAGCTTAATTCTTGCTTATTAGTCTTGTTCTAGTCCTGTTTTCAGCATTTATCAGTCAAATTAGCTTTACAAGTCAACTTGAGTCTTAGCCTTTTAAACTGTTTGTAACTAGTTCATTTACACTTCATTCTAGCTAATGAACTTAGTCTGATATTGCTTTTCACTCAGCGTAGCCAATTGCCTAAATTCTCTTCATAAAAGTTTGAAAAAGTTCAGATAAGCAGTGTTTGGGATTAGCTTACTAGTTGTTTTAAAGTGTTAGAATTTGGATCATTTTGGTTTATTTCAAGTCATCTAGTCATAGCAATAAGATTTCAGTCATTTTTAAGTCAAGGATTTGGTCAAAAAGGCAATTGGCTCACAAAAAGGTTTGGGTCAGTTTTTGTTAAGTAAGTTTTCAGAAAGTTTATGATTTCAATTGCTTGGTAAATCTTTGTTTCTTGATGAAATTCTTTGAAACCAGTTCTCATCTTTCACTCAGTATATGAAGTTTTAGTGTGTAGAAGGAAACTATACAGTATCTAGTTTGGAGTGAGTAATAAGCACTTTAATAAGCACTAGAGCAATTGCATTTCCCTGTGATAAAAACATGGACTGATCTCTCATATCTCACTTTCCACTTCAGAAACTTGTTAATTTTCTTTCACAAATCAATTTAGAAAGTGTTCCTTGATAAGTTTTGAGAATTTGAGCTTTTTGAAAAATCTGGTCAACGAAAGTCAACATAAGCTCATTTTAGCTTATTTTCAAATTTAGAGCTTATTACTGGATCATTTTCCTTGAAATTAGATTTCCCATTCTTCTTTTGAGTTGTTTAACAAGATTCTTCATTAAAATCAAGTAGTGCATGTGTAGCTTATCAGTTAGCTTATTTTGAGCTTAATAGAAATTGCTTATCAGAGTTTTAGCCAATTTCAGCTTAATTCCTTGGACAGGTCTAGCTTAATTTTGATTTTAAGTCTTTTAAAAGTGGTTTGAGCTTATTTGGTCAAGAAACGAGCTCAAACGAGCTTATTTTAGTCTTGAACCCGTTTTTGGTTAAAAACTCTTGAAAATTGCACTTTGGTCCTTTTGGTATTAAATAGTTTCTAATACTGGCTAATCTTCCAACTTATTAGGTTTTGCAAAAGTTTAGTCCTCAGATTTTCAAAGTTGTTAAAAATTGGTTAGTTAGTTTTCAAGTTAGTTGGAATTTGGTTACTTGTTTGATAAATTTTCATTTTCAGTCCATTTAGTTTACTGCTTTAGCATAAATAGTCCCTAGACTTTTTGACTTTGTATTTTTGGCATTTATATTTCATAGAATTTACATTTTCAGTCCTTATATTTTGTAGAATTTACATTTTAGCATTTTACTTGAATAAAAACTTGGTTTGTGCACTTTGTTTTACGTATAAGTAGACTGTATTTTCCATTTTAGCAAGGCTTTGTTTGAATTAGCTATATAATATCCAAATACTTTACCAACCAAAAACAATTAAAAACTCGATCTTGTTAGGACTTTCAATTTGTTAGGAACTGAGAAAAACGAACTTCAACTATACACATTTCAAATGGCACCGCTGCCGGTTCTTTGACTTTACGAGAGACTATCGATTGACGGTTTTCATTGGCTTTTGGGATCCGTTCACCTAGTGAATGTTATTTTTACGTATCATAAATAAAAAACAAATAAAAAAATCAAAAATATAAAAATGTATAAAAACTAAAAAATTAACAAAACAATTCTTTTCCTAAAGAATTGACCAAACAAATTAAAAAAATCCAAAAAGCAATCTTTTTCCTAAGAGATTGCACCCAAAAATATATATTATTGGATTCTCTCGGTTTTTATGTACATATAGTATTTTCTCTTAAAAACTCATAAATACAAAGATATTTTCCATATATTATTATAAGTAAATACGTATACGTATAAGAACAACCAATACACATATTCTCCATAAGTATTGCCAAGGCAATACACCGTGTTCAGGGGCGTTCCGGTCCTTGACACGTGTATCGATCAAACAAAATAAAGCAAGAATAGAGAAATACTTCCAATAAGCAACAATTCGAAGAATACAAACAATTAAGTGAATAGAAAGGCGATGTGCTATAAAATGTCATCTAAGGGTCAATAGGTACTTAAGTGCTTCGCGCCACCTAACCCCCCGTTCACTTGTGAGTATTCTAAGAAGGAAGGCTTCATTGGGGGTCTTGCACCCAAGTAGTACATACATATATTATTATTTTCTTGTGGATATTTCATATTGAAACTCGAAGGGGATAATCCTTTTCTCTTCAAACTAACACGAGAGCTTCTCTCTCATTCCTCGTATTGAGTTGCATGCTCACTCGCGGGCGTGCACAAATACCGACTGGTGTACAACCCCTTCTTCCGAAAAGGAAGAAAAAGAGAAAGAGTAAGAACACCACCGTCCATCAAGCCGATCACGAGAATCGTGCTTTGATTCATCCACAACAAGAAGCCATGGCTAGAGTTGATACTCGTTCTTTGATGGAACGTTTGCAATCCAATGTTCATAGATATGCCGATGCTATCAAGATTCCCGATATTCCCGCAAATTCATTTGAGCTAAAAACGGCTATGATTAACTTGGTTTCAAACACACCTTTCTATGGTAACAAGAATGATAATCCTCATGATCACCTTAAGAGATTCCTTCCTCTTTGCAATACCATTAAGTACAATGGAGTTCCCCATGATGCCATTAAGTTGATATTGGTGCAATTTTCACTAGAGGGACCCGCTAAGCATTGGTTAGACACACAACCACCCGATAGTATCACCACATGGGATGGTTTCACCACTAAGTTTTTGAACAAGTTCTTTCCCCCATCTAAGACCACGGCTTTGAGGAACTTAATTATAGGCTTTCAACAAAAACCTAGCTAAACCTTTAGTGATGCTTGGGAGGAGTTTAGAGAGTTATTGAGGAGATGCCCTAACCATGGATTGGATGAAGTTCACCAAATCAATACTTTCTACAATGGCCTTAAACCTCATCACCAAGACTCACTCAATGCTTCCTTCGGGAGGGAATATTCTTCTTAAATCCATTCAAGAGGCTTGGGACATCATTGAGACCAAAGCAATGGTTCAAACAAACACACAATTTGATGAAAGAGTCCATGTCATTCAAGAAGGAAGTTCTAACCCATTGGAGACTCAACTCATTTCATGCATGCAAGCATTTACTCAAGCTCAAAAGGAAAGTCAAACATTCATGCAAAATTCTCAAAAGACGCAAGAAACAATGATGAATGACTTGATGAAGCTTTCTATGGGAAATCATTCCACAAATGATGTGCATGCCATTACTCTTTCTTGTGTGACTTGTGGAGGTCCCCATTCCTATGAACAATGTGATAAGGTGCAAGGCTATCAAGGGGAATGTTATGCTTACCAAGAGGAACATCGTGAACAATTCAAGCCAAATATCAATCCTAATAACCTTTCTTACAAGTCCTAAAATTACCTTACTCCACCGGGATTCCCACCCCAACCACCCACCCAATTTCAACAAAATCCTCCTCAAGTGTTACAAAGGAATCAAGGTCAAAGACCACCTTACCAAGGGAATAACTATAGACCACCAAATACCTTTAACAATCAAGGAAATAACTTTCAAGGTAACAATCAAGGGTTTTACAATCAACCTCCACCTTTCCAACCCCAAGGTTTTCAAGGAAATGTGCCACAAGATTATAACACAATTGAGCTTCTTCACAAAATGAATCAAGAGAATTAAAGGAGGTTCCAAGCTAATGAGAAAAGAATGAGAGAAATGCATGAAGCTAATGAGAAAAGAATGAGAGAAATGCATGAAGACACAAATAAGAAGTTTATGATGCTTTATAATCAAAGACCACAAGGGGCTTTACCATCTAACACACAAACAAATCCAAGAGCAAATGTTAATGCTATTACAACAAGAAGTGGAAAGACAACAAAGGATCCTTCACCTCCTAAGCCTCCTATTGTTCCACCCACTTTTGTTCCTACATGTGACAAGCCTTTTACATCTACTTCACCACCTCAAAATGCTCTCATTCAATCAAACACACCTTCTCAACCTATTCCTACTTCTCCTTTACCTTCCATAACTCCCAATGAAGAAGCTAGCAAAGACAAATCTTCCATTACAACACCTACTTCACCTACACCAAAACCAAACCTTCCTTACCCTTCAAGGTTGAAAAAGGACAAGTTAAAGAGCAAGGATGACATCCAAGTCTCAAATTTCTTAAGGATGTTCAAGCAACTCAACATCAACATATCCTTTGCGGAAGCTCTTGCTTATATGCCAAAGTTTACTAAGATGTTCAAGGATTTACTCTCAAACAAGGAAAAATTGGTTGATTTTCCCAACACATCCCTTAATGAAAATTGTTCCGCCGTGCTACTTAAAACCTTACCAACAAAACTTGGAGATCCGGGGCGTTTCTTGATACCTTGTAATTTTCCCGGTGTGTAAAATTGCATGGTTTTAGCGGATCTAGGGGCAAGCATAAACCTCATGCCTTTATCGGTTTGGAAAAAACTCTCTCTTCCCGAGCTCACTCCCACTAGGATGACCCTTGAGTTAGCCAACCGAACCATAGCTTACCCCGTAGGTATCGCGGAGGATGTGTTTGTAGGTGTGGATAAGTTTACATTTCCGACCGAATTTGTAGTGGTTGATTATGACATGGATCCTAGAGTTCCTTTGATTGTTGGTAGACCGTTTTTGAGAACGGGTCGTACTTTGATAGATGTGGCGGAAGGAGAACTAATTATGAGAGTAGAGGATGAGAGAGTGGTGTTTAAGTTAGGGAAAGTTTGTGATAGGAAAGAGGTTAAGGAGTCTAGACCGTGTGAGACTATTAACATAGTTGATGTGCTAGATGAGGTGTGTGATGAACATTTTCATGATGCTTGCAAGAGTACTAGTGATGAAATGCCCCATGTTGAAATCGTGGCCTCAATTGCTCCTTCTTTAACACCTTTTGGAGAGAGTGATTTCCTCTTATAGGAATTTGAGTTTAACTTTCTTGGTGATGATGATTCTCCCATTAATTGGGAAGAAGATATTCTTACTATCCAAAAGTTGCTCAATGAGGACCCTATTCCTTCTCCTACTCCACAAGAAGTTACCCATGAGAATCCTTCCATAGTAAAACCTTCCATAGAGAGTCCACCTCCAATTGAACTTAAGGACCTTCCATCCCACCTAGAGTATGCTTTCTTAGAGGACAAAGACCAATTACCCCTGATCATTGCTAAAGAGTTGAAAGAGGATGAGAAGGAGAAACACATTGAAGTCCTTAAGAAACACAAGAAAGCCTTAGCATGGAAAATACCCGACATAAGGGGAATTGATCCACATTTTTGTACACACAAAATCCTTATGGAGGATGATTGATAGGTGTGTAAACACCCATCCTTTTACCACTTATTTATGGCTAAAACGAGACCAAAACGCGTATTTAATATCATTTGTTTGTAATTATGCGTGGTTTTTGTGTTTATTGTGTTTTCAGAGTTAACCGGATGAATATTGAAGAAAAATGGGATTGCACGGGTTTTATGGAAGAAAAAGACTCAAGACGAAGTCTATTGTCCAAGAGATGCAAAAGATTTGAATTCACTGGGCCTATTTGAAGATTTATCGAAGAAAAGGACCAAAGACGGAAGATTTTCATATGTCGAAAGAACTCAAGTCTATTAAACGAAGAAATTAAAAGACGAGTTGAATTTAATCGACGACAAATCCCGAATCAGAATCGAAAACGTCAACTTTTCTGAAAAGACGAGAAGACAAGAAGAACGGGAGAAAGCCCACTCACCAACCAAAGACAAGGACTATATAAAGACCACCCCTTCACACTTTTTGGGAAGTTTTTAGTTTTTAGTTTTCTTTTCTTTGTTTCGTAGGAAAGAAGCCAACACCACTAAGGTGTTGGTGATTTTGATTCTTGTTTTCAAAAATCTTGTAGTTTTAATCTTTTCCCTTGATTGTTTAAACCTTAATCATTTAATATAAACCTTCCATTCATCTTGTTCATCTTCTCTTTTTATTCAAAGTTCTAAAGTTCTTATTTGGTTGATTTGATCTTCAATAGTTAGTGGGTTTTGTGTTTTTATTGTTGGGATTTGATGTTTATGGTTAGTAGATGATTAGTGTTTAGTTTTGTTTAAGTTTTGGTTGAAAACTTGGTTGATTTTGTTAAAATTTGTATTCCCCTGTTTTTTCCTGAGTTCTTCATCGTCCCCAGTATTCCGGATCATCCGGATATTCCGGATCAAGCTTTGTGAATTTTTATTCCGCGTCAAGTTCATCTATCCGGAATATCCATTATTCCGGATCAATCTTGGTTATTCGGAATATTCATTATTCCGCATGACCTTTTATTCCGAATAGCCTTTTATTCCGCATAAACCTTTTATTCCGAATAGAATCTTTATTCCGCATCACCATTTATTCCGAATAGAACCCTTATTCCGAATCACCTATTTATTCCGGATAGCACCTTTATTCCGAGTAGAACTTTATTCCGAGTAGAACCTTTATTCCGCATGGACCCTTTATTCCGCATGAGATTGTTATTCCGCATGAACTATTATTCCAAATGAACTATTCTTATTGATTATTCCGGATAGAGCATTTCTTCAGTTATTCCGCATCAACAACATTATTCCGAATCAAGCTTTTATCTTGGATATTCCGAATCAAGCATACATTCCGAATCAAGCAACTTTTTCAGCAAGGTTATTCTACTGTTTAATTGTTTAATAGTTTAATTTTAATTCAAGTTTTATTTTATTAACTGCTTCTAGTTTATTTTTAATTACTTCACTCATTAACATTTCAGTAGAATAGAAAACCAAACCCTTTATTTGTCACCAAGAACAATCATTCCACTTTGAGCTGTGATCAATTCGAGAAGATTCTGAGATAAACTATTGAACCCATAGCAAAATCTCTTGTATCAAATGGCGCCGCTGCCGGCTCTTCTCGTTAAGATTAACAGTTTTTTGTGAGAACTTGGATTTTGGGATCCGTTCGCCGTGAACGTTATTTTTTCATAAAAATTTTCAAAAACCCTAAAAAATATAAAATTTTCAAAAATACAAAAAAATTAAAAAACCATAAAAACCAAAAATATTTCTTGTTTGCTTTGTTAGTTCTTTTGCAGGTGTATGCGCACTCTATCAACGTCTTATCAAGAGCCCGAGCCTCTCGAAGACTTAGACATGGCCGGTGTACACAACAACAATAACAATCCACCTCAAAACAACAACAATAACAATCCATCTCTAAACAACAATAATAACAACAACAATGAGCCTCTACCGGACAATCGCCTGATGATTGAACTTTTGCAAGCACATGTAGACGGTAACAATGATCCAATTGTCATACCCGCCATTGCAGCCAACAACTTTGAGCTCAAATCCGGCTTTATTCAGATGGTCTCTGCTCAACCATTCTTGGGGCGTACCATTGATGATCCACATGACCACATCAAAAGGTTCCTACAACTCACAAATACGGTCAAATTCAATGGTGTTCCACAAGAGGTAATCCGTTTACAACTTTTTCCCTTTTCTTTAGAGGGACAAGCCCGGCATTAGCTTGCAAAGGAACCGCCACAAAGTATTCTTACGTGGACGGATTTGGAGACCAAATTCATAAATTACTTTTTCCCACCCTCTCGTACTACCGCTTTGCGGAATGAAATTATCAATTTTGAACAAAAGTACGATGAGTCTTTTAGTGAATCTTGGGACCATTTTAAAGATCTTTTAAGAAAGTGCCCACAACATGGTTTTACCAAAGTGGGTGTACCAAATTAATACTTTTTATAATGGTTTAAGCATGAATGACCAAGATTCACTAAATAGTGCCTCGAGGGGTAATATTTTGGTTAAGACGTCTAATGCCGCTTGGGATATTATTGAAAATAAGTCTCGCGTGCAAACCAAGAGTGTTCGAAACAACCAAGTTTACCAACAACCTGCTTATCAACCACCCGCCTACAATGCTCCTCCCAACCAACCCACCGCATTACACCAAGATATTGGAACCTACATGAGGACTAATGATGTGATCGTGGACAATCTCCAGCGGGAAGTGCTCAACTTGAAAGCAGGCATGGTGAAACAAGGGAACGATCTTCGAGCTGATATGAGAAACACTTTGGCAAGTCAAACGAATGACTTAAGGAACATGATGGCTAGTTTCTTCCAAGGTAATCAACCCTCTTCTTCGAGTACCCTTCCGAGTAACACCGTTGCGAATCCAAGATGGGAGATGAAAGCAATCACCACTCGCAGTGGCAAAGGTACCAAGGCACCCGAGCTTCCTATACCTCCACCGGTGATTGTGACTAAGGAAAACGAGTCACCTGCTCCTATTCCTCAACCTTCTATTTCCCCAATTCCTCCACCTCTTACTTCTACCCCTCCTCCACCCAAGAATGTGAGTGATCCTTCGATTCCAAAGACTTCCTCTTCTTCCGATATACCTTATCCCTCAAGGTTGAGGAAAGAGAAGCTTAAAAGCAAGGATGATATTCAAGTTTCGACCTTTCTCAAAATGTTTAAACAATTGAATTTCAACATCTCCTTCGCTGAGGCTCTCGCTCACATGCCCAAATACACAAAAATGTTCAAAGATCTTCTGAGCGACAAGGAGAAGCTTCTTGATATCGCTAACACCCAACTTAATGAGAATTGCTCTGCAGTGCTCTTAAGGAAATTGCCAACCAAGCTTGGTGATCCGGGTCGTTTCTTAATCCCTTGCAACTTCCCGGGAGTAGAGAATTGCATGGCCCTAGCCGATCTAGGTGCCAGTATTAACTTAATGCCTTTAAGTGTTTGGAAGCAATTATCTCTCCCTGAGCTAGTCCCCACCAAAATGACTTTGGAATTAGCTAACCGTACGGTTGCTTATCCAGTGGGGATAGCCGAAGACGTTTTTGTAGGAGTCGACAAATTCACTTTTCCTGTCGATTTCGTTGTCGTTGACTATGACATGGACCCTCGTGTGCCATTGATCGTTGGTCGTATTCTTGAGGACCGGTCGCACTCTCATCGATGTTGAAGCCGATGAGCTTATCATGAGAGTGGGTGACGATAAAATCGTCTTCAACATGGGAAAGCTTTCTAAACAGACTTATTCATACGAGAGTGTCAATTGTATCGACGTTCTTGATGAGGCTTGTGAAGAACACTTCAAAGATGCTTGTAAAAGTATTCCTACCTCTCTTCCCAATGTTGAGACCGTTTCCTTTATTGATTCATCACTATCTCTATTTGGAGAAAGTGATTTCCTTTGGAAAGATTTGGAAGCCACCATGGGAGATGTGAACTTAGAACATGACGATTCTCCCACCGATTGGGATGAAGACATTCGTCTCATTGAGAACCTTCTCAAAGAGGACCTTATTTCTCCACCATCTCCCAAGGCTATTGCTATTGATGAACCGAATTTGAATACGCCTCCCATCGAAAATCCTCCGGATTTAGAGCTTAAGGAGTTGCCGCCCCATCTCGAGTACGTGTTCCTTGAAGATAAGAAGAAGTCGCCCGTCATCATTGCTAAGGACTTGAAAGAAGAAGAGAAATCTCGCCTCATCGCCGTGCTTAAAGATCATAAGAAGGCAATTGCTTGAAAAATTTCTGATATCCGCGGAATTGATCCAAACTTTTGTACTCAAAAGATTCTCATGGAAGATGACTTTAAACCCGCAATCCAGAGCCAAAGAAGGGTTAATCCTCGCATTCATGACGTCATCAAACAAGAGGTTATCAAACTCCTAGATGCCGGCTTGATTTACCCTATTTTGGATTCGCCATGGGTAAGTCCTGTCCATTGTGTGCCCAAGAAGGGCGGAATAACCGTTGTTCCCAATGAACACAACGAGTTGATTCCCACTCGTCTCGTTACTGGGTGGAGAGTTTGTATCGACTATCGCAAGCTCAATGATGCCACGAGAAAAGATCACTTTCCTCTTCCTTTCATGGATCAAATGCTCGAGCGTCTAGCGGGTAATGACTATTACTGCTTTTTAGGCGGTTTCTCCGGGTATTTTCAAATTCCCATCGATCCCAAAGACCAAGAAAAGACCACATTCACTTGTCCTTACGGAACATTTGCTTACAAACGCATGCCTTTCGGTTTATGCAATGCTCCTGGGACGTTCCAAAGGTGTATGATGGCTATCTTCCATGACATGGTTGAAGAAACTATGGAAGTATTCATGGATGATTTCTCGGTTTATGACGATTCTTTCTCTGCTTTCCTTGCCAATTTAGAACGTATGCTTAAGCGGTGTGAAGACACTCGCCTTGTTCTTAATTGGGAAAAATGCCATTTCATGGTAAAAGAGGGCATCGTGCTAGGACACAAGATCTCCAAAGCCGGTCTTGAAGTGGAACATGCTAAAGTCGATGTTATTGCTAAATTGCCTCCACCTTCAACCGTGAAGGGTGTGAGAAGTTTCCTTGGTCATGCGGGCTTCTACCGTCGTTTCATCAAAGATTTTTCTAGAATCGCTCGCCCGATGACCCACCTCTTGGAAAAAGATACTCCTTTTATCTTTTCCAACGAGTGTATTGAAGCCTTCAACCTTCTTAAGGATAAGCTAACTAAGGCACCGGTCTTGGTTACCCCTAATTGGGAGCTTCCCTTTGAGTTGATGTGCGATGCCAGCGACTATGCTATTAGAGCGGTTTTGGGCCAACGAGTGAACAAACACTTCCAACCGATCCATTACGCTAGCAAGACAATGACAGGGGCTCAATTGCATTACACGACAACCGAAAAAGAGCTTTTAGCTGTTGTCTATGCTTTTGAAAATTTCCACCCCTATCTTGTCCTTTCTACCACAATCGTTTATACCGATCATTCCGCGTTGAAGTACTTGTTAACTAAACAAGATTCCAAACCAAGACTTCTTCGCTGGGTTTTGCTACTTCAAGAATTTAAAATCGAAATTCGTGATAATAAGGGAGCTGAAAACCTAGCCGCGGATCATCTCAGTAGACTTGAGGATCCTTATCAAGGGGATCATCCGAACAAAGAGATAAATGACTCTTTTCCCCTTGAAACCTTAATGTCTATCAACTCGACTTCTGATGAAACTCCGTGGTTTGTGGACATTGCAAACTACTTGGCAGGCGGAATTCTCATCGACGGGTTAACATCCCAGCAAAAGAAAAAGTTCTTCAAAGACATTAAGCCTTACTTTTGGGATGACCCGTATCTATTCAAACAATGCGCTGATTTGATTATTCGCCGATGTTTTGATGGACCGGCAGCTTTAGACATTCTCGAAGCTTGCCACAAAGGACCCACCGGTGGTCACTTTGGTCCCAACTACACCGCCAAAAAGTGTTTGACTCGGGATTTTATTGGCCCACCATTTATCGTGATGCTCACGAGATGGTTAAGCATTGTGATGCTTGCCAAAAACAAGGCAAGATCACACATAAAGATGAGATGCCTCAAAATTTCATACAAGAATGTGAAATCTTTGATGTTTGGGGTATCGACTTTATGGGGCCATTCCCTTCATCTAAAGGAAACAAATACATCCTTGTAGCCGTTGACTACGTCTCAAAATGGGTTGAAGCCAAAGCTTTACCTACTAATGACGCAAGGGTGGTTTGTAACTTTTTGAAGTCGCTATTCGTAGATTCGGTGTGTCTCGTGCCATTATTAGTGATCGCGGGACTCATTTTTGCAATGATCAATTTGCAAGAGTCATGGCTAAGTATGGTGTAAATCATCGTCTTTCCACCGCCTACCACCCACAAACTAATGGCCAGGCTGAAATCTCTAACCGAGGATTAATGCGAATTCTTGAAAGAACCGTGGGACAGCATCGTGCCTCATGGGCTGATAAACTTGATGATGCTTTGTGGGCTTTTCGTACCGCTTACAAGACTCCGATTGGTTGTACACCATATCGTCTCGTGTACGGGAAAGCGTGCTACCTCCCCATTGAGTTGGAGCACAAGGCTTACTGGGCCTTGAAGTGGGCTAATTTTGATATCAACAAAGCCGGTGACCTACGCAAGATCCAACTCAATGAGCTGAATGAACTCCGGAATGAGGCTTATGAAAATTCTTTGATCTATAAGGAAAGGACTAAGCTCATTCACGACTCTAAGATTAAGAACCGAGAGTTCCAAGTTGGAGACAAAGTTTTACTCTTCAACTCTCAATTGAAAATCTTTTCGGGCAAGCTGAAATCTCGTTGGTCCGACCCATTCACCATTGCCCAAATTTTTCCATATGGTACTCTCGAGCTCGCTCAACCTAATGTACCTAATTTTAAGGTGAATGACCAACGAGTGAAGTTGTACTTTGGTGAGGAAATCTCTCATGAGATGATTCCATCCCTCACCACGTTTCCCATGAACTAATTTTGGGTCGAGTCAGGCTCGTGACCCGGTTATCAAAAACAAGCGCTCCTCGGGAGGCAACCCGAGTATCTATCCTTTTCCGTTTTAACCTCCTAAGTGTAGGGGGACCTCTATAGGTTGTTTGCATTTATGTGGTGATGTGATTACAGGGATGAGTGCACTCTTGAAATCTCTGAAGAACCGTGCTCCCGTGTTATCTGAAATCCGGTTCTATCTCTCAACTATCGTGATTCAATTTGCTTCATACTCACATTTGAAATTGATCACGTTAGTCGTCTCTTCCTTAGCTTGATTTAACCAACGTGCACAATGTCATAAGTGTAGGGGAGACTTTTCCCACATGCTTAAACATTGAGGACAATGTTTATCTTAAGTGTATGGGGGACTTCTATCGAAGTTTTAAGTGGACTTTTCCATGAAAATGCCTTCATTTAACCGGAAAATCATCTTTTTCAACATTTTTCAAATTTTTAATTAACTTTGGCCATTTAGTCGTAATTTTTAAATTCTTATCGTTGCTTTCATATGTATATATCCCGCAATAAAGTCAGAAATATTAATAAAGTGGTGTAGCTAGTTTTGAAATCTTTGACATATTAGGCCCGTTGCGATTATTTTGACTCAACCCGAATAGACTTATCCAAGTTTATTCTAGCTAGTATCCTTAACCGTGTAGACCTTAATTGGTTTATTAGGCTAAGTATCCACGAGTCTCATTACTTGAGATTTTAAATTGTGGAGGACGAGAAATGATAGAGTCAATTATAAGTCGGTATTCTTGCACAAGCTCACTTGGTGTGATTATCTGCCTATTCTCCCATCACTTGCTAATAATTTATCTGCAATAAGTAAGGTCGTACGATTTGAAAAGTTACTTAGCTTCTAGCCCAAGATCGTTTAAAATTTGCTCGGTAATGATAAGAGTTCATAGCCAAGGCATAACTTATGAAGCGGGGCGCGAAGATTGGCGAGTCCGAAAAGGCCCTAACAAGGCATGAGGATTCAATCTTATTGCTAAAGATCCAAGGTGATGTAAAAAGCATTATTCCCAAAATCAATATGAAGGATCAAGAATCACGACGAAAAGCAATCAACTCCCATAAAGATCATGGAGAAGCCTATCCGAAAAGACCCTAACAAGGTATGAGGATAAATAGATCCAAGTCCAAGGAGGCGGATCGTTGTATCTCAAAATCCCAATTAGAGATTGAAGAAATAATCATGAAGTCGTGGTCAACAAAGTTGGAGTACCCCTCAAAAGTCTCCAAGTGAAGAAACTCTATTAACGAAGAGAAGACCATTATCTCAAGAACGTCTCTCGAAGATATGAAGTATGAAGTACATGCCAAATATCGGCTTGAGAAAGGTCTCAAATCGTGAAGCGAGTTATGCCAAGATATGAACTTTTTGATATCCCGAGAAGCAGTTTTAAGAGATTTTGTCCTTTAGCTAACTATTGATCAAATCGTCCTACTTTGCTTTCAGCCTAAATAAACTATCGCAATAAGTCCAAAAATGCATCTTCATGATCATTCTAAGACAAAAATAAAATATAAGAGATACACCTAGGAATAAGGGAGTTTAAGCATATAATTAAGCCATGTGTGTAAGTGTTTGATTTACTAACTTATAATAACAATGATCTCGTTTTTAAGCTTAGTTTGGGGAACGTGAAACTTGAGGGTGATAAATCTTCGCAGCACCAAAGCCCTAATGTAAGTCCTTGATCTCTTTACAAGTTATTTCCATGTAGCTATTTTCAAGTGAAAATGGTTTTCTAGCCTTTTACTTTAAAGTTTTAATTTCTCTTAGTACTTTAATTTTTGTTTAGTAGTATTTTAATAAGGCCAAGGTTGATTAATTATGAGAAAAATGTAAACTTGCTTTATCGCTAAGCATTGCATGAGGGCATGGCAATGGTTAAGTGTAGGGGATTTGATAGGTGTGTAAACACCTATCCTTTTACCACTTATTTCTGGCTAAAACGAGACCAAAACGCGTATTTAATATCATTTGTTTGGAATTATGCGTGGTTTTTGTGTTTATTGTGTTTTCAGAGTTAACCGGATGAATATTGAAGAAAACATGGGATTGCACGGGTTTTATGGAAGAAAAAGACTCAAGACGAAGTCTATTGTCCAAGAGATGCAAAAGATTTGAAGTCACTGGGCCTATTTGAAGATTTATTGATTGTAGTGTTTTACTACTCTTTAGGAAAAGAGCGTAAATAGGGAAAGTATTAAGAGTACGTTTAGGAAAACTTAAACACTAATGACCCTTTAGGTATGAAAGTTCGTTTCCCAAGGAGGTATATATGTGTGAGAAATTTGTTAAATGTTTGTGATTAATGATTGGTTTAGAAGGGGATGAGAAAAGAAAATGACGAAGACGTAAAAATAAAATTAAGTACTACTAGAAAGTTAAAACGTAGAACCTTAAAAACCACAAAAATAAAAATAAATTCTAAAAATTACCAAAAATTCACCAAAAATCAAAAATAATAAACTAAGAGTTTACCAATGATCAAAACTTTTTCAAACCTTTTAAATAATTAAATATTCAATTTTTAAATGCTAATTAAAGCCCTAAAAATCAAATAAATTATCAAAAAGCCCAAATAAAGTTTTTTCAATTGGTAAACCTCTAAAATGGCCTAAAAAGATTAAAAACTATTTTTAGAAATTTTAAAACTAATAAAAACTATTTAAAATGATTTAAAAACTATTAAAACTTAAAATAATTATAAAAATTAATCTAAAAGAGATAAAATTGTTCTAAAAGTTGCTAAATTCCTATTTTAATGTAATTAACCTAAGAAAAATGTAAAAAGTTGGAAAATGTGAAATTTTAAAAATAATAATAAAATAATAATAAAATAATATTAAAAATCCAAAAATTATAAAAAATTCTAGAAACTTGCAAACTAGTTTATTTTAACCTAAATAATCAGAAAATCAAAGTGAAATTACCAAAATACCCCTAATGGGCCCTCAAATGGGCCAAAACCAAAAACAGTCAACCAAATTGGGCTTTTGGGCCCAAAAAGTCAAACTTGGCCCAATTGACTTGGAAAAGCCCTATCTGACTTAAAATTCAATTCTAAGAACAAAACTCTAAAGACCCAAAAGCTGAAAATGAGCTTATCACAGCTTATTGAACACTTAGCTTATTCTTATTGGGCTTTTCAGCCCATTAAGCCATAAGCTAATGCCATAAGCTCTAATTTGACACACAACCTTCTTTTGGGATGCTTATGAGATCTGTAAAAAGAATTTTCGAAAAAGCTTACTAAATAAGCCAGAAATAAGCAATGTATTATTTCACAAAACGACAAAATAGTCGGGATTGAGAAATAAGGAACCTCAGAAGCTCTAGTTTGTTGCAAAAGCTCACAAATAGCTTAACTAAGAATAATCAATCAAGAAAATCACAAAAAGCCAAGTAGAATAAGCTGTAAGAACAGATAAGCTGGCTGAAAAAGCCAAATGAGCTAGTTTTCTAGCAAAAGCTTAACCAAAAGACTTGTAACCTTCCAGATTTGATATTAAGCTGAGAAAAATGATTTCTGTTACAAAAGATAAGTTGTTGCATGTACCAAAAAGCAAAACAGATTCAATAAGCCTTGAAACCAAGTTTGACCAAAAGTCAAACGCTGATAAGTTGAAATCAAACGCTGACAGGAACAAAGTAGGCGTTGACAGACTTAATGAAGTGTAAGAACTTGTTTTTCACCCTGCTGGTCAAGGTTTGAGTGCAAACCTTGTGAATCAAGGCTTACCAGTTGGGTATACTTGATGTGTTTTGGCACAAATAAGCCAATAAGCCAGTGGGCTTATAAGCTATGAACAAAGCAATCCAAATAGCCAAATACTCACACAAGCAGCATACAAATAAGATCCAAGCAACAAGAATCAAACACTGAATCAAAGAAAATAACAAGATTAAAGCACTAGAAGTTACTGATGAACAATGAACATATGCAGAACAAGTTTGCTGATATACTTGACACTTGATCCAATTTCAAGCCTCAAATCCTTCTTCCCTGGTGTGATTAACTATGATTTAGCACTTGTTAGCCCTAGCCTAAGCCTAGATCTAGGTGTCCTCAAAATCCTAGCCAATTTTACCAAGTTTTAAAGATTTTATAGCCAAATAAAGAACCTATGTGTTCAAAACCCTCAAACCTGCAAACAGATGAACAAACACACCTAACAAGCAGATACCAACACTTGCTTACACAAAACAAGCACTTATCAAACCACAATCCTAACTTATGTAGTAATCCCAAACACTCCTTAATCTACCACTTAACAAAGAAACTTGTAATTTTAACTAATAACCTACTGATTTTAATGATCAAAAACACTTAAACAATAGCAACTAACACAATCAAACTCAAAAATCACCAGCACAAACACCAATACTCAAAATCAAAGCACCAAATTCAAAACAACCATAAACATGAAATTTTTAGGGGAATCTTAACCAAGAGATTATACCTGCCTTCGACAACATCCTAGGAAGGCCAGCTATGCTCCTTGGACCTTGTTCAACAACTAGAACAAGACCAAGGTACTTCAATGGAGATGATGCAAACTGCCTTGGTTGATGGTTCAAAGTAGAACCTCAAGGACTTTATATCTTCAACACAAGCAACAAACAACTCAACCAAGGGCTCTAATCCCTTCACAAGCTTGGTGTCAACAAGCTTGTAAGATCTTATAGCAAATGGTCAAAGGTTAGTACACAAAATAAGCCAAAACAGAACCTAGGATTTCAAGGTATTCAAACCTTAAAAACCTTTCAAACCTAGACGTGCCTTAACCACAAGATTAAGGTAGGCCTTAACAATCAAATGGAACTCAGAATTAGGCTACTCAAACACCAAACTTTTAATTAAATCAAAAAGAGATTTCAAAATTTCAGAAATTCAAATTTTATTTAAACTTAAAAAGGAATTACAAAGATAATAGCCTAAAACTGGAACAAAGGGACTCTCACATGTTGAGGTCTCCTTTTATAGGCAAATGCCTGGCTAGCACTATTCACAAACCCTAGAAGTGAAATTCCCTAAATGCCCTAAGTCCTTGAGTGCGTTTGTTGTTGATGAGCTGTCCAAAGTGATCTTGGACGTTCATTTCAGCTTTGATGTGAAGCAATGATCCTTGGCTGTTGATTTGGCCACGTCATTTTACTTGAAGGCCAAGTTGTGTTTTCATTGGTTAAGGAGGTTGAGTGTGGGGTCCAGGGAGTAGTGGGAGTGAGGGTTTTGTGTGTGGGATGGGATTCTGTATGTGTGAATCACACGTGGGTGTGGGTAATTTGGATTTACCCTTTGGTTTAAGTGAGATGGTAACTGGGTTCTTGGGGTGAATAGTAAAGATTTTGATCCGTTTTTATAGGGATGGAAAAGTGTTTGGCGCATTTCTTGTTTGAATGTTTCAATAGCACAAGTTTAGCCCTTCTTCTTCATTTCTTTTGTCTTTTGTGTTTAAAACTCTATCAGCGTCCAAATCCTTTGTAACAACTTTTCACAACTTGTCATTTTTTGCACAAAACTTTCCAAAAGGTGTATCAAGGGTTAATTTTGGAACTTTTGCATATTTGAAGGACTGATCTTGGACATTTTTGATCTTCAAAGGTCTTCAATGTATTTTTGGCTTGATGAGGGACCATAATTGACAATTTGAAATTGTTGAGGGACTAATCTTACCATTTCTTCAAAGTTGAGGGACCTTTTGTGTAATTTTGACAAACTTAAGGGACCAAACTTGTAATTATTAATATACAAGGGTCTTAAGTGTCATTTCTTCAGTAATTGAGGATCAATCTTGTTTGTCTTCAAGTCTTCAAGGTATTTGTTGAGAATTCCATGATTAGGGCCCGGTTCTTTGTACGGCTTCGTTTCTCGTGTCCGTTTTTCCTTGTAACTTGTGATCTTTTGTCTTTTTCGTGATATCCATACCTAAAATACACAAGTAAACAAACACAAGCATATATATGGTATTTTATGACATTTTTATGCATTTAAAGCCCGAAAAGAACGATGAGATCATGTATAGATGCCATCTCATCATTTATCGAAGAAAAGGACCAAAGACGGAAGATTTTCATATGTCGAAAAAACTCAAGTCTATTAAACGAAGAAATTAAAAGACGAGTTGAATTTAATCGACGACAAATCCCGAATCAGAATCGAAAACGTCAACTTTTCTGAAAAGACGAGAAGACAAGAAGAACGGGAGAAAGCCCACTCACCAACCAAAGATAAGGACTATATAAAGACCACCCCTTCACACTTTTTGGGAAGTTTTTAGTTTTTAGTTTTCTTTTCTTTGTTTCGTAGGAAAGAAGCCAACACCACTAAGGTGTTGGTGATTTTGATTCTTGTTTTCAAAAATCTTGTAGTTTTAATCTTTTCCCTTGATTGTTTAAACCTTAATCATTTAATATAAACCTTCCATTCATCTTGTTCATCTTCTCTTTTTATTCAAAGTTCTAAAGTTCTTATTTGGTTGATTTGATCTTTAATAGTTAGTGGGTTTTGTGTTTTTATTGTTGGGATTTGATGTTTATGGTTAGTAGATGATTAGTGTTTAGTTTTGTTTAAGTTTTGGTTGAAAACTTGGTTGATTTTGTTAAAATTCGTATTCCCCTGTTTTTTCTGAGTTCTTCATCGTCCCCAGTATTCCGGATCATCCGGATATTCCGGATCAAGCTTTGAATTTTTATTCCGCGTCAAGTTCATCTATCCGGAATATCCATTATTCTGGATCAATCTTGGTTATTCGGAATATTCATTATTCCGCATGACCTTTTATTCCGAATAGCCTTTTATTCCGCATAAACCTTTTATTCCGAATAGAATCTTTATTCCGCATCACCATTTATTCCGAATAGAACCCTTATTCCGGATCACCTATTTATTCTGGATAGCACCTTTATTCCGAGTAGAACTTTATTCCGAGTAGAACCTTTATTCCGCATGGACCCTTTATTCCGCATGAGATTGTTATTCCGCATGAACTATTATTCCGCATGAACTATTCTTCAGTTATTCCGCATCAACAACATTATTCTGAATCAAGCTTTTATCTTGGATATTCCGAATCAAGCATACATTCCGAATCAAGCAACTTTTTCAGCAAGGTTATTCTACTGTTTAATTGTTTAATAGTTTAATTTTAATTCAAGTTTTATTTTATTAACTGATTCTAGTTTATTTTTAATTACTTCACTCATTAACATTTCAGTAGAATAGAAAACGAAACCCTTTATTTGTCACCAAGAACAATCATTCCACTTTGAGCTGTGATCACTTCGAGAAGATTCCGAGATAAACTATTGAACCCATAGCAAAATCTATTGTATCAATGATTACAAACCCGCCATTCAAAGTCAACGAAGAGTTAACCCAAAAATCCATGAGGTCATTAAGAAGGAAGTGATTAAACTCCTTGATGCGGGTATGATTTACCCCATTTCCGACTCTCCATGGGTTAGCCCGGTACATTGTTTTCCAAAGAAGGGTGGAATCACCGTAGTGCCTAATGAGAACAATGAGCTTATTCCTACGAGACTTGTTACCGGTTGGAGAGTTTGTATTGACTATAGGAAGCTCAATGAGGCTACTAGGAAAGACCATTTCCCATTACCTTTTATGGATCAAATGCTTGAACGATTAGCGGGAAATGAGTACTATTGCTTTCTTGATGGCTTTTCGGGTTATTTCCAAATACCCATTGACCCTAAGGATCAAGAAAAGACCACATTCACTTGTCCGTACGGTACATTTGCTTACAAGAGGATGCCTTTTGGCTTATGTAATGCACCAGGGACGTTTCAAAGGTGCATGATGGCGATTTTCCATGACATGATAGAGCAAACTATGGAGGTTTTTATGGATGATTTTTCCGTCTTTGGAAATTCATTTACCTCATGTCTCACCAATTTAGAAAGGATGCTTAAGCGTTGTGAGGAAACACGCTTAGTGCTTAATTGGGAGAAATGTCACTTTATGGTGAAAGAGGGAATTGTTTTAGGACACAAAATATCCAACAAGGGATTAGAAGTGGATCGAGCTAAAATTGATGTGATTGCTAAGCTTCCCCCACCCACTTCGGTTAAAGGTGTAAGGAGTTTCTTAGGTCATGCGGGGTTTTATAGGCGCTTTATACAAGATTTTTCTAAGATAGCTAGACCGATGAATCACCTCTTAGAAAAAGAGGCTCCTTTCATTTTTAACCAAGATTGTTTGGAATCTTTTGAGACTCTTAAGGAGAAATTGACTAAGGCTCCCGTTTTGGTTTCTCCAAATTGGGAATTACCTTTTGAGCTTATGTGTGACGCTAGTGATTATGCGGTGGGGGACGTCTTAGGAAAAAGAGTGAATAAGCATTTTCAACCTATACACTATGCGAGTAAAACCATGACCGGTGCACAACTTCATTATACTACCACAGAAAAAGAGTTGCTTGCTATAGTTTATGCTTTGAGAAATTTAGACCATACCTTGTGCTATCTAAAACCATAATGTATACGGATCATTCCGCTCTCAAGTATCTCATGACAAAACAAGATGCTAAGCCTAGGCTTTTGAGATGGGTTTTGTTGCTTCAAGAGTTTAAGATAGAAATTCGTGATAAGAAAGGGGACGAGAATTTAGCGGCGGATCACTTGAGCATCCTTTTCAAGGAGATTTTCCAAATCAAGAAATCAATGAATCTTTTCCATTAGAGGAGCTCATGTTTATCTCTTCCCAAGAGGATGCCACTCCTTGGTTTGCGGATATAGCAAACTATCTTGTGGGGAATGTGCTTATTGAGGGTCTTACTTACCAACAAAAGAAGAAATTTCTTAAGAAAGTTAAGTACTACTTTTGGGATGATCCTTATCTTTTTAGGCAATGTGCGGACCAAATAATTAGACGGTGTGTAGATGGGCCCGAGGCATTTAAGATTTTAGAAGCATGTCATAAAGGACCTATGGGTGGACATTTTGGGCCCAACTATACCGCCAAGAAAGTCTTTGATTCGGGTTACTATTGGCCTTCCATTTATAAAGATGCCCATGAAATGGTGAAATTTTGTGATGTGTGTCAAAGACAAGGAAAAATTACGCAACGTGATGAGATGCCACAAAATTTTATTCAAGAGTGTGAGATTTTTGATATATGGGGCATCGATTTCATGGGACCTTTTCCATCTTCTAAGGGAAACAAGTATATACTTGTGGCGGTGGATTATGTGTCCAAATGGGTGGAGGCTAAAGCCTTACCTACCAATGATGCTAGAGTTGTTGTGAAGTTCTTATAGCAATTGTTTGCTAGATTTGGTGTACCTCGGGCCATCATAAGTGATCGTGGTACGCACTTTTGTAATGATCAATTCACGAGAGTTATGAAGAAATATGGAGTTAATCATAGACTTTCTACCGCGTATCACCCTCAAACCAATGGTCAAACCGAGGTCACAAATCGTGGTTTAAAGAGAAGTTTAGAGAGAACGGTGGGAGAGCATCGAGCTTCTTGGTCGGATAAGCTTGATGATGCTTTGTGGGCTTTTAGGACGGCTTTTAAGACACCAATTGGTTGTACTCCTTATAGGCTTGTCTATGGTAAAGCATGCCACCTCCCATTCGAGTTAGAGCATAAGGCATCTTGGGCTCTCAAGTGGGCTAACTTTGATTTAAACCAAGCTGGTTCACATAGGAAAGATCAACTTAATAAGATGGATGAATTGAGAGCCAATGCCTATGAGAATTCTTTGCTTTACAAGGAAAAGACTAAGAAATTGCATGATGCTAAGATCAAGAACCGTGAGTTTAAAATTGGAGAGCCGGTTCTCCTCTTTAACTCAAGGTTGAAACTTTTTGCGGGCAAGCTTAAGTCGAGATGGTCCGGTCCATTCACTATTGCTCAAGTGTTTCCATATGGAACTATTGAGTTGTCACAACCCGATGGTCCAAACTTTAAAGTGAATGGTCACCGTGAGAAACATTATTTTGGGGAGGACATTTCCGTTGAAATGGTCCAAGAGATCCCCATTTTCCCCATGAATTAATTCATTGAGGGACGAGTCAAGCTAGAGACTCATTAACTCAAGCATCGTATAACTAGGTTTAGAGTGTTGTAGGTTAGCAATAAGGGTATAGAATTGGAGATAAGTGTAGGGGAGACCTTCTTTTGTCTTCATATTGTTTGTAGGGTTGCTCACTCATTTCATGCTTTGGAGCTTATGGAAGAGGCCCTTGTATCCGGTTCACTTCGTTACTATTGTGATCTTTCATTGACACCTTGTGCTTAAACATGAATTCACCAATAGTTGACCTTTCCTTAATTTGGGTTAAGCAAAGTCTATTCATTGTCATAAGTGTAGGGGAAGTTTTTATACTTCCATTCTCTTCAACATTGAGGACAATGTTTAGCTTAAGTGTAGGGGGGTCTTCTATCGAAGTGACCTTACCTAGAAATTGTCATTGTCCTTCATGATAACATGGAAAATTAATTTTTCAAACATTTTTCAAATTTTTGATTTACTTTGGCCACCAAAAATATGCATTCATAATTTTTGCATCAATCATTTTTCATTTACATAATATATTTGCATTGTATATATCTTTTCTTTTATCTTTCATTAAAAATATATTAAAAAAAATATAATAAAAACATGGTTTAACGAATTTAGACTTCTTTGACATATTAGGCCCGCCATGGATATTTTGACTCAACCCGAGTTTGCTTATCAAGCATTCTCTAGCTAGTATCCTTAACCATGTAGTCCTTCATTGGTCTATTAGGCTAAGCATCCACCAATCTCATTATTTGAGATTTTAAATTTGTAGAGAATGGGAAATGATAGAGTTGAAGCAAGTATAAAAGGGCTAGATAAACTTCATGATAATTACTTGTGGCTAAACCCTTCTCTTCTTTACCTCTATTTTCTTCGCATGTATATATGTTAATAAATAATCAAGAATGGTTTTAATCGGTTTGTAATCTCTTATGCATTTTTGTCTAATCATTCATGGTTGATATAAGTACGTCTTAAGATTCTAAGTTAGAACGTTTTATGTGTACTAGACTTATGTCATGCTCAATATTTAGCGGGTGTTTTTCCTTTTATTCTTTTATACTTTCTTAGTGAGGAATAAAGAAAAATAAGAGCGGCTTATGAAAAAAATGAGTGGCTAGAAAAAAAAGAAAAAGAAAAAGAAAAGAAAAGAAAAGAAAAAAAAATACATATACAAGACTCCCAAGAGGGGCAGTGTGGTGTTAATTATAGTGACTATTGAGTTCCAATATTACCTTGACGGGTTGCGGGGATTCAATAGATTGCTCCAATCCAATATTACCTTGACGGGTTGCGGGGTTGAAGATCCAAAGTCTCAAAAAGATGGCGGATGTAAATTATTGCGTGAGTTTTAGTTTTCTTTCCTTAGCGAGTGTGTAGCTACTTATGATAGCATGACATGAGGATTTTACACATAAGGCGAATGACTTATTATTCTTGAAACGAACTTATATTAATTGTGAGCGGTTTTTCAAGTAATGGATGAGAGGATTACTTAGGATTAAAACCGTGCTTCCTTATTTTCGGATTTTGCATTTCTTAAACTTCACACTTGAAATAAATGACAAATTTGCCCACAAGCAATTTGCTCAAATAATAACCGGTTCCACATTTAATTGTCATGAATAAGTTGATGCACTTTTTACTTGTGAATTCAATGATCCCATTTTTAAGCTTGGTATGGGGAAAGTGAAACTTGAGGGTGATAAGTATCCATGGTACACAAGTCCTAATCAAA